>VZTF01001995.1:69939-139967 GCA_013397755.1 Cnemophilus loriae
TCTTGGGGACATTTTATCTCAAACAGGGTGGAGCAAGGTCATAGAATTACAGAATCATGGAATGGTTTGGGTTGGAAGGGGCCTTAAAGACCATCTAATCCGTCCCGCTGCCACAGACAGGGACAGCTTCCACCATCCCAGGTTGCTCAGACCAGCTGTCACAGTGCCCAGGTCTCCTTGTGCCCTGATGCAAGTCCTGGCAGGGCACAGGCTGGGGCTCCTTAAAGGACACCACGTCCTGACCCTCTGCTCAGCCAGGCATGGCCTTGGCTGTCCCTGCTCCACAGCCCAGCTCTCTGTCCCAGCCCATGGAGCTGGCAGAGTTCATCTGCCCGGATTTATTTACTAACCCCGAGCCCACCTTGTGTGGGGATTTGGGATGAAGGGAGTCGGAGACCCCACAGCGGCTTCAATTCCCCCCTTCTTCTCCCACCCGCTGCCGCCTCATCCTCCCGCAGGGTTTTTGGGACGTGATCTCTGCGTGTGCCAGCTGGGACATCGGGAGCCCTTGGGAGGCTGCGGGTGCTAAGGGAGCGTGTCTTCCGTTTCAGGGAAGTCCTGGAAGGCGCTGAGCCTGTCGCAGAAGCGTCCCTACGTGGAGGAGGCCGAGCGGCTGCGGGTGAAGCACATGCAAGATTATCCCAACTACAAGTACCGGCCCCGGCGGAAGAAGCAGGTCAAGCGCATCGGCAAGCGGGTGGATCCCGGCTTTCTGCTGGGCAGCCTGACACGGGACCAGAACTCTGTGCCGGAAAAGCGGACCTGCAGCCGGGCCGGGGGGGACAAAGAGAGCCCGGGTGAGTACCCGCCCCGCCCGGGGCTGCCGGCTGTGCGGGGGTACCGGGAGGCCCCGGCCAGCGGCAGCAGCACCAGCGTGGACACCTACCCCTACGGGCTGCCCACCCCGCCGGAGATGTCCCCCCTGGACGCCATAGACCCCGAGCAGAGCTTCTTCTCCTCGCCCTGCCCCGAGGAGCATCACCGCTCGCACCTCGCCGGTGCCACCTTCTCCCCGGAGTATGCGGGCGGCTCCCTCCAGTGCGGCCACCACCCGCTCAGCCCCATGCCACAGCCGGCCACCTGCATGATCCCCCCGGCCTCCAGCTGCCCTCCCCTTCCTCCTCCTCCTCCTCCCAGCTACTACACACCCGCCTTCCCCTCCCTGCCCCCTCCCAGCCTCCATGCCCACCTGGGCCAGCTCTCCCCACCACCCGACCACCACGGCTTCGACACCTTGGACCAGCTGAGTCAAGCGGAGCTCCTGGGGGAGATGGACCGCAATGAGTTTGACCAGTATCTCAACAACCCCAGCCACAGTGACCACCATGGCGGGGCCTTGGCCAACGGGCATGTCCCGGCGTCCGGCAGCTCCCACAGCTCTGAGAACAGCCTCATCTCCGTCCTGGCCGATGCCACGGCCACCTACTACAATAACTACAGCGTGTCTTAGGAGCCCAGCCGGGGCCGCCTGGACCGGCCGAGGAAGGACCTGACACTGTTCCGAGGCGTTGCTCCCTGGGGACGTCGCCCACGGCCCCTCAGGGTGACCGAGTCCGAACCGCAGGGCCCTGGAGTCTCCTCGGTGTTGTAGGTAAAGGATTTGGGTTGTTGGGTCACCACCGTGCGAAGCCTGGAGTGCTCTGCTCCAACCAGGGCCAGGGTGCACTTCCTGATGCCAAAGCCCTTTGGCCAAGTCCTTCTTCCAAAGCAGGGATGCTCCTGGGAGCACAGGAAGGCTGCCCCTCATTTTGGGGCATCCTCAGCTCTGCTTTGGAGTCAGGAATGCGGCAGCACCCCGCAAACATCAGGTCTGAATTCCCTCTGGAAGGGGGAAAGGCAGGGATGGGAGAAGGGAAGGTTTTGGTGAAGGTCTATAAGCTGGTTTTGGGTTCTGGTGGCGGTGTTGCTGCAGCCTCCCTGACCTGCCCGACCGCTCCAACGGGGATTAAAGCCCCCATCCTTCCCCAGAGCATGGTTTGGGGGCTTCATCCCTCGGGAAAGCCCAGAGGGATGGGACACCAGCCAGGAGAAGGGCAGCCAGCCCCGAGGGCACTGAGCCTGTTCTGGAATGGGGTAAGATCAGGGCTTGGAAAGGCAGAATCCAGCCAGCATCCACCCCTGGGAGCAGGTCCTGGGATGAACATTTTGGCCAGGAGGTGATAATGTAGCAGACACTTTTTTTATCAAACATCCTTTGAAGGGGAAGGCTCCGTGTTTGGAGCCACAGTGCCCAATGCCTCTCCTAACTCTGGTGTTTTATTGCTTGTAATAAAGCTGTACATTGATTTATTCCTTCCATTATTCCCCCCCTCCCTCGGATTTTGTATTGCTCGAGTTCTCTTCCTTTCCATAAAGATGAAGCTTTATTTTAAATCAGTTATATGACATGATTAATCTTAGTGTTTACTGTATGGCACTTGGTAATGATTAGTTAGTAACGTGGTTATGATTTCCTGGTTTCAGTCCCCAAAATGTATTAATAATAATTGCAAAGAATACTTAAAAAAAAACCCCAAAAGTTCACCGGTTTTTAAGCTAATACATTCCATCTCTTTTGTGTGACTCTATGCATTTTGAATGAGTGTAGATACGAGTTTGCATAAAATATTTAATTTAAATAAATATGTTTTTATACGATGATTGTTCGATGATTTAAATTGCTGTCACTATTGACAACACTTTTCAAAACAGAAACATTTCCTGTGCAAGTGCTATTTTTTTATATTTTTGTTGTCGTCGTCGTTGTTGGTATTTTCAGCCAAATTTTTCTACTTCCATTTTTTTATAAATAAAACAGAGATCTGTGGTTATCTTTACAAATTGTGGATTGCTTTCTAACAAACCGACTCGGGGCAAGACGAGTGCCTACCTTTGCTTTTCATGGAGTGTCTCGGGGCTCAGGTCACTGTGCTGGCCTTGATCCTGCTTTTGCCATCTCTCAGATAGGATCTTTGTAATCCTGTTTCCATATTACAGTGAAGTCAAGAGCTTTGCCTTTGGTGTCTTGGTGAGCACAGATGATGTTGCCAATTTATGGAGTGAGTGCCAGTGCCTGGAGCGCGGGTTTTAGTCACATTTAAGGCTCTCTTTTCTTTCACAATTTGGGCTGATTCACATTTTAAGGTGCTCCACAGTGTGGGGACCTTGAAAAGGGTCCTCGTTTCAGGTGCAGACTGAGGCAATGAGGCCTCAGAAATGTGTGGGGGTCAAATTTGGGGAGCCACATAAAGGTGATGTTGAGTGGTGGTCTTCAGGCCTGGCCAGCAAAGAGAAAAGCTTAATCCACATTGTTGTCCCTGGAAAACATCACAGCCTGCTCTTGCCAGACATTAAATCAGGCTGAGTCCCTGCTGTCCCTGAGGTTAAGCCATGCACATAGAATCCCAGAGTTGTTAGGGCTGGAAGGGACCTCTAGAGATCCAAGGCAGGGTAAACACCCCCCAAAGCAGTGTCCTCCCTGTCCTGCTCGGCCCCAAAAAGTGGAGGAGCACATTTCCTAGTGCACTTTGTGATGCCACCTCTGTGTGGTGGCTGGGAGGGGTCTCCAGAGGTCACCCAACCCAATCCAACCCAATCCTGTCCCTCAGGGTGGCTTGTCTCCCATAAATGACATCTCTCATCCACGGAGCCCGTGGTCCCAGAAGGTGGAGGCTGTGTGGGTGTTTGGGGAGGCACCAACATGACCCTGTCCTGTGCTCCTTCATCCCCCACTTGTACCCCCTGGACTGAGCTCTTGCATCTTACCTCTTCCTTCCTCCATCTCTCAGGCATCCAAACTCACCCTCAGCCTTTGGTTTTCAGGGGGAAAGGAATGGATACCTTTGGGTGTCCTGCCAGCCCCGGGTACTGTGGTGGCTCCCTGACGGGTGGCTCAGCCCAGATGTGACTCTTCCCAAGAGGATTTTGGAGCTGGAGGGAGGGAGGGAGGTGCCAGGATCCTGTTTGGCCTCTCTGCCCAGCAGCGTTGACTCACGTGGGACCATGCCAGGAGCAGGAGTGGGGCTGGAGAAGTCCTGCTTTTCCCTTCTCCATCTCTCCCTGCAGTCGCTGTGGTGCCCCGGGCCCAAGAGGCAGCTGCCAACAGTGAAACGGCCTTGGGGAGGAGGCTCAGCTGTCCCAGCCCCCCTCCCCTCACCAAAATCAGCTCTGGGTATCGCCACCAGCATGATCTGGGCTGTCACATTCTTACCCTATAGGACCCTTTCTCCAGGACGTTGGCTGCTCCTACTGGTCCTTCTCCTTCGTCCCATGCCCTGAGCAGTGATGGGATCAACTGCACCACCCCATGAGCCTTTTCCCTCCTTGCTTCCATCCCATGCAGGGTTGGTGGAAGCAAACCCCCCTCCAAGAGCTCCCAGCAGCTCCCAGAGTCTGATTTCCCCAGGAAAAGGGGTTTCTCCATGCACCCCATCCCCAAGGAGCCCGTCGGGCCGGGATGAACGGAGAGCCCCGCCAGCGAAGCCTGTCCCCACTTGCTCAACCCGGAGCCACGTGAGGAGAGGTGGGAGCTTGTCCCTGTGCTCTCTGCACGCCAGGAACAGCTACAGGCCCCAACCGGGAGCCGGGGCCCCCCGAGGGCGTTGGGAGCCGCAGCCAAGGCGAGGTGCGGCTCCCTGGGAGCCACGGCCGGATCTGGGCACACGCCCAGCGCCGGGAGCAGCAGGCTTCCACCTCCAGGACACTGCAGCCGAGATGAAATTCAGGAGCAGAACCATCCGCCTCTTCTCTAGTGGGAATGGAAAATGAGATGCTATGGCTCAATCCCCTCTCCCCGAAGCAGTTTTTTGGGATGCAGGGCGTTGCTGCAGGGAGCAGATGGAAAATAAGTGGCTGGCAGAGGTGGGAAGGAGTGGTTTTACTTGGAAAGTGGACATCCATGTGAAAGACTGCTGGCCACAGTGGTTTATGGATGTTGGGGGGGTCTCCACCCCAAGCAGGACTTGTTCTGCCTCAGTCCTAGGCATGTTTCTCCTCCCTCCCCATCCCAAATCCCAGAGCCCATGGCTGTCTCTGTGCACCCCAAAGAGTCTTGTGGTTTGTGGCCTGCTGTCCCCAGCCTGGGAACCAGCAGGAAAATCAAATCAGGGCTGCAGGAAGGGATAAAAAGGCCTCACACCACATTTGGGCTCCTGCTCGGGGGTGTCAGCTTGGGCCAGGACAGGGGTATCTCCTCGCCAGGAGGTGACCAGGGTGTGAGCTCTCTGCCCCCAGTGTCCAGAGGCCTTGGCCAGTCCTTGGCCCCCGTGGCTGTGCAGGTCATTGTGCCAGGCACTGGGAGCAGGGATGAGGTCACTTTCCCGGATAGCTGGAATTTGGGCTGGCCAGGAGCTGCCGTGTGTGTGTCATGCCCTGGGCAATTTCCTTTGCATCCCTTGAGCAGGTGGTGACTCCGCTCTGTCCTCGCTCTGCTTGTCCCAGTGCCACTGGGCAGGGGTGGGCCCTGGTGACAAACAGCCACGTGGATGTTCCATGCCTCAGTTTCCCTGTCCGTAAAACAGAGATCATTCTTCCTTCCCTCCCGCCCTTTTTCCAACCAGCCCTTGGACGTCACCTGTCTCTTCCCTAGAGTTTGAACAGGACCAAGTACTTGTGCTGCCTTTAGCATGAGGGGTCCCTGCCCCATGTGAAGGACCTGGATCCTGCTACGAAATCAGCTGGGGGATGACAATTTCCCCTGATTTTTCAAAGCAGAACCAGGTGAGGGAACTAGAAGCAGAGAAGGGGGTGAGGTGGCTGGACTGAGGTCACCCTGCAAATCAGTGTCAGAGCCTAGAGAGACTCTCAAGATGGCCAGCTCCCCCAAATCCCCAAATCCTAAATCCCCTTTTGCCCCCTTTTTGCCAACCTTCCCCCTCCATCCCTTTTTTATCCCTCCACCCCACCCTGACTCTGAACCCCGCTGCACCCCACGGCGGGGAGGGCAGGATCAGGCCCTCCCTCCCGTCTCTCCAGAGGAG
This sequence comes from Cnemophilus loriae, assembly GCA_013397755.1. Taxonomy (NCBI): domain Eukaryota; kingdom Metazoa; phylum Chordata; class Aves; order Passeriformes; family Corvidae; genus Cnemophilus; species Cnemophilus loriae. The sequence goes on from VZTF01001995.1 coordinate 75,897, forward strand.
GGAATGAGACAAGCTGCTGAGTGGTTTCCTGCCCGGCACTGCCAATGGGAGCTGCTTGGGGTGCCGGGAGCAGGGGAGGATGTATCCGGAGCTGAGTGTTTCCTGGCAGATAAGGCCAACCCCTCCTGCCGGATGTTATGAGTCCAGGTCCTACCTCCACGTTTCAAGAGAAGGGGCCGAGGAAAGGCTTGGATGTTTATGTCAAGGAAAAATAACTTCTCCCTCTGTGTACAATCCTCTGGCTCCCCCAGGGCTACGTGCGGGAGGGTAAATGCTGGGAATAGGAAAACAGGGGCGAGGAGGGTGATGGGGGACAAGGAGGGCTGTGGGCAGGCTGGGGTCTCTCCCTGCCCGCTGGGGCTGCATGGGAATGTGCCAAGGCAAAGGCAGGATGGAGATGAGGAGAAGAGCCTGAGGGTGGATGGTGCAGGCTCAGCACTGTGAGATGAGGCTCAGCAGGGCCAGGGTCACCTTAACCAAACCCAGTGTGTCACCTCTGGTGCCCACCCGGAGCAGATCCAGCCCCCAGTTAGGATTTCTCCTCATCCTTCAGATGAGCCCCTTCAAGGCCAGAGCCAAGGCCAACCACGGCAGCCCCCACGGCTGGAGATCCAGAGTTATCCTGCCCACCTCTGCCATCCAGGGAATCAGAGATGCTGGCAGAGGAAGGATGGTGGCAGAGTTGGGTCCAGAGGCCCAGCTGGCTGGGGAGGGGGGGGAGGTTGTGTGGTGGGTGTGGAGGGAATGAGGAAAACACGGACTTTCTGCATTTTTTTTGCAATAAATAAGTAGAATCCAGTGCTGGCTGCGTCCTCTTCGGAATGTAGCTGTGCTCTCCTAACACCCTTCTGGGAAAATCCCCAAGGCTCAAGCCAGAACCTGTGCACTGCCTGAGGGCTGGTACATGTCCAGGGCCACCTCTGGATGATGGAAGGAACATGGAGAGACTTGCACTAGACTTAGACTGCTCAAGAAATTAGGACAGGGAAGACCTCCAGCCCTCAAGCGTTACCATTCCCACTGAAATTACCCCAGATCCCAGCGCAGCCATGCCCAGGCCACAAGTCCTGCCCCAGCCCCAGGACAGGGGCAGTGAGGACATTCCTGGTGAGGGTTTGGATGTGGTCACCTGGTTTGGATGGCTCCAGACACCGAACAGCTTTTGATGGAGAGTTTTGTCTTCAGTGTCAATAGGGAGAAGTCTGAAAATAGGGAAAATCTGGCAATCTGCTGTTCTGGGAGGTTAATGAGAGCTGAGCTGCCTCCCACTCCCATTTCAATCCAAAAGGGGCTGCTGGAGGTCCTGTTCCCCACCCAGTGGGTCCGAGAGAGGACTGGAGGACAACCCGAGAAGAAAGGAGAGAGGGAAAAGCCCTGTTCCTCCTCCTCTGCCGAGCTTGAGGAGCCCATGCGGGTTCCCACCGACAGCTGAGGGGCATCCAGGGAGCACTGCTGCATTCAGGGAGAATTTTGGGATAAGAAGCCTCATGTTGGAGCCCTGACCTGTGCCACCCATCTCCCCCCAGCACCCGGAATTCCCCCGTGTCCCATCCAGCCAGGACACCGCACCCTGCCCCGGCCAGCCCGAGATGTCGTTCTTTCCCTTTGATTTCCAGGAGCTCCCACTCGGCCCCCAGAGCTCCACGGCAAACAAAACATCAGAAGCCCAGGCTTGGCGGTGCAGGAAGGAAACCGGCTCATGCGGGGCTGAGTCACGATCCCGCTGCTCCCTCCCGGCATCCCAGCGAGCGGGATCGGGTATCAAGGGATGCCAGGTCCCACCGACCCCTGACCAGCTGGGGCACCAAAAATCCTTGCCCACCACCACCACCACCACCACCACATTTTATTTGTTTTGAGAAATAAAACACGGCTTGTGGGATTTTTTTTTTATGAAGCTGGAGTGGGAAAGGCTGGATTTGCTTCCCTGGTGAGGGAAAAGTCTCCACGCTGCCCATTTGGGCCTCGGCCAAAACTCAGGGAGGATGCCAAAAACCTGAGTTTAAAAGAGGCTCCTCAGCACCCCTGACCTGGGACCAGCTATTGGATTTTCTCCTCTCAGGGCCAAAATTCTTGTCTTGAGCTTCACACGGTTGTGACTGACACCACTCAGACATTCCCAACTCTCCCCCTCATATTTACTGGAGATAAAAAAAAAAAAAAAGAATTTTAAAAATATATATATAAACACACATATATATACATATAGATATGTATTTTTATATATATATATAAGAAAGATGGGTACTCCCATCTCTACCTGTCTCATTTACTGGAGACACCAAATATACATATATAAATATAAATATAAATATAAATATAAATATAAATATAAATATAAATATAAATACAAATAAATATACACATACAGGAGATATGACACATACACAAACATATATATATGTATAAGGGATCCTTATATATATATAAGAAAAATGGGTTCAAACATTTTAGCAAGGCCAGTCACGACAGGACAAAGTATAATTGTTTTAAACTAAAAGAGGGTAGATTTAGATTAAATATAAGGAAGAAACCTGGTCTACTGGAAGATGTCCCTGCCCATGGCAGGGGGTGGAACGAGCTGAGTTCTAAGGTCTCTTCCAGCCCAAACCATTCTTGGATTCTTTGATTGTATGGTTTTGTACGTGTGTGTGTGTGTGTGTACACACAGAGGACATAGGACATACGGCTTGGAGAAAGCAGCATGCCTTGGGCTCCTTTTCCACAACTCTCAGCAGTCTGGTGGAACTCTCAGCAGAGTGCATGTCCCATGTGTCCTTTTAGGGTGCATACTGGGAAAAGATTCTTCCCCAGAGGGTGCTGGGGCACTGAACAGGATCCCCAGGGAATGGTCACGGGCCCAAGGCTGCCAGAGCTCCAGGAGCGTTTGGACAACGCTCTCAGGGATGCACAGGGTGGGATTGTTGGGGGGTCTGTGCAGGGCCAGGAGCTGAACTCCATGATCCTTGTGGGTCCTTTCCAACTCAGGATTTTTATGATTCCAGGATTCCACGATTCTGACCCTCTTCAGCGCTGGCCTGGGAGAGGTGACAGCCTCCGACTGCACCTCGATGGCCTGGTGGTTCCAGAGGCTCCAATGACCCTCATGGATGCACCTATGCAGGAAAATGAAGGGATCAGCTCTGAACCCAACTGGTCCATCCTTTCAGCCTCCCAAAAGAGGACGACAGCACCCAAACAGTGTCCTGGGAATGACCCCTGGCCTTTGCTCACCTTGAACCTTACCTCGGCAGTGGTTGCATCCCTGCCACTTGATCTGGGCCAAAATCACCCCAAACAACTGGAAGGTGCTCGGGAAGCCTCTGACCCTGCTCCTATTCCTTGATGGGTTCTTCTGGAGTGTGGATTTGTCTGCTGGGCTTTTACCACCTTAGAAGACATTCCAACTTCCCTCCCCCATGCCCAGGAAGATGGAAGATGTGTTGCAGTTGCAGAACCAAGTGCTCCAGGATTAGGAAAGGCCAGGCTGGAGCGCGTTTGTGCGACCTCCCTGCTCCTGCCAGGTGCCAGGCATTGCAGGAGAGCTGGAGTTGCAGGAGTTCCCAGGATGTGACAGTGCATTGGAAGGCACTGATCTCGTGGTTACAGGATCACAATGAACTTTTCCCCCCTCTGGGACCACTCTCAGCTCAGGCAGATTTGGGTGCATCCACTCAACTTTCAAGTCTTACCAAGGCCTGACATGTCCCTTCCCAGTGACTGCACTGGGCAAGTCTGATCAGTAATTAAAGATGGGATTTAATTCCCAGGCGTGCCCAGCTGTCTCCACTCTGATCCCAGGGTAGCAGAGCTTGAACACCACAGCAGAGGCAGTGTTCAGCTGGCTGAACCTGGAGCCCAGCAGGAAAAGCTCCTGGATTCATTCCTTCTTCACACAATCCCCAGTTCTGGGACTTGTTTTCTGTTTGGTTTACATGCCCTGCTGGAGAATCAGGGGATTTTTGTGGGGTGTCTGCCTGATGTTTGTCCTTCTCTTCTCTCCCAGCATATGGGACTCACCCTCCTGAATGCCCAGAGAGGGTAATTGGGAGTTATCCTTTACAAAAAGGGATCCTTTCCATAAGGGATCTGCCTTGGTGAATGCAGAGTGTCCCAGTTCCTCTGGGACCCCATAAGCCAAGCGTGGGTGAAAGTCAGATCCAGCCTGGCGCAGTTTTCATCTCAGTTGTTTGGAACGTGGTGCTAATAATGCCAAGGTCGTGGGTTTGATCTCTGTGTGGGCCATTCACTTAAAAGTTGGACTTTATGATCCATGTGGGTCTCTTCCAACGCAGAATATTCCGTGATTCTGTGATTCTCACAGAAATGCTGAGGTTCTAAGGGACTTCTGGAGATCCCACATGAGAACTGTGACAGATCTTTTCCTCGATGGAGGCCTGGCTTGGAGGCAGAAGGAGGTGGGACTCTCCTGAGGCTGACTGTCCCTCTCCAAACCAGCATTGCATTCCAAAATGCCTTTTCCTGGTGGCCTGGGGGCCCTTCACTTGAAAGAGAACCCACATCTCCACTAGCAAAAAACAGGTTAGGTATCTCTGCACCATGGTCCCATAGAGGATCCATGGAGGTCCCATAGAGGATCCATGGAGGTCCCAACTCTCACAGGAGCTCCCTCCAATCCAGGCTCCTGCCTACTCAAGGGAAAGGAGAGAAGGAAACCCACAACCCGGCCTCCCCACACCGCCCTGCCTGCCTTCCATCCCCAACCTCCTGAAAAGTCCCAAAAGCCACTCTGAGGGAATTTCTGCAAGGTACAGGACTCCCATGTAAAGGACCTGCTGCACTAAATGACCCATCGGAGTTTCCTGGTTGCTCTTCCCTGCTGCCTTCCCGGGTTCAAAAGGTGATTTAGGATGACATGCTCTGCTCTACATGAACTTGCCAGCTATTGCCAGCTCTTGCCAGCAGCGTGACGAGACGCCCCTTCATTGTACATTAATTCCAGCAGGCGTACGGCCCAGCAATCAAAGTGCCTCATTAAACTTTAATTAAATTTCCCAAGTGATTTGCTCCCGGGCGGAGAACCTGCAGTGCAAGCCCAAACAAGTCTGTGTGTGTGTGTGCATGTATGTGTGTGTCTGGGCTTTTGGGGTGTCTTCTTTTTCCCCAAAGTGTTATCAACACGTCATGGATGGGGTGTGAAATAAAGCCAGAGGTGGAAATGCAGTCCAGAGGTGGAAATCCAGAGGTGGAAATCCAGTCCAGAGTAGGAAGAAAAGCCAAACTGAACAGAATTTCTGCACCTGCCAGTTCTGCTGAGTGCTGTTCTCCTGGAAGAAGATTCCTCAGAGCCTTCTCTTCTCCAGGCTGAACAATTTTAACTCTCTCTGCTGTTCTCCTGGTAGACCATGAAGATTTTGCACTGCAGTCCCTTTGTATGACATGGACAGGAGATAGAGTGGTCAGGAATTAGAAGTCACCCTCAGATCAGTTCCCACAATCAAAGCTTGGCAAAAAAAACCAGAGGGACAAAGGAATTCCAAACTTGGAATGGACGGCAAACAAAACTAGATCTCTTTCTATCAGTGACGAGTCTTAGAATCAGAGGGGTGAGGATTGGAAGGGACCTTAAAAGACCTTGCAGTTCCACCCCGTGCCATGGGCAGCAACATCTTCCACTATCCCAAGTTGCTCCAAGCCCCATCCAACCCAGCCTTGGACACTTCCAGGGATGGGGCAGCCACAGCTTCTCTCATGAACCGGTGCCCATCCTCTGCCTTGATGACCAGTTGGCCTGGACTGGTCAAAACTCTCTCCAGAGCCAGGTGGCTGCATCTGAACAACCCCCAGGAGTGATCCTTGGGCCGCGCTGACTCCTGGCCCATGGCTGGGTTCATCTGGGCTCGCTCCAGCGGGCTCAAACCCAAGCCAGGAGTGCAAACGAGCGACGTCCAGTCCACATGGAGACACATCCACGTCGTCTCTGTCATTTCCTGCAAGCTGCAAGTTGATCTCCAGATTCAAATTCCCTGAAGGCTCCGGAAGGAGCCAAAACCGAGGCCTCATTCGGGGAACTGCACGAAACCGACCCCGGACTCCGCGGGTCCCTGCGCCGGGATCCTGCACAAGGTGAAATTTCCCTGTGTTTTCCCTTGGGCTGGAGTGGATGGACAGCAAACAAAAGCCAATACTGGAGCACTTACTCACATCGAAAGAGGCACGAGCACAAAAAACCAGTCACCCCCTTGAAACTTCGAGTGAGGTGGGGATTTCCATGTATTGCCTGTGCTTCCAGATCTGCAGATAAGGGTACAGCTGGTCAAACATTTTCCACTGATGATTTCCTTGCAGAAAACATCCTTCTAAGGAAAAAAATAAAAAGCCCAATAACTTAAAGAAAACTTAGAGTTTAGCTTTGTTTCCCTTAAGCACACTTAAAAAGAAAGTGTGTTTTATGCGACTTTTCAAGTTTTTCTTGTTGAAAAGAAAAATAAAAGTGATGAATGACCAGTCAGTGTGAGATTGTTTGATTTTTTAAAATGACAAGATGTATATTTTTAAAATGTTTTTCATAGCAAAATTCAAACTCCCCCAAAACATCCATAGAAACTAGAAAATCCTCTTTTTTTTTTTTTCATGTTCTGTACTTATTCCTTTCCATTAGCTGTACTTAACAGTTTCTTGGTCAAGTTAAGCTTCATCCTCATCATCAGATTCTACTGGTTTGAAGACCTGCTTAGTTCTAGGGGTCAGAGTAGATGATCTTTGAAGATCCCTTTCAGCCCAGTGATTCTGAAATTCTGTAATTTAAACCCTTTCTACTGTAATATTAACTGTATTCAGGTGAATAACCTTGAGTAAAAATAAGAGAGCTTTTCAATAAAATTGACGGGTTACTATTCTCAATTAAACAAAGATAAAACTGAAATAGAGAAGACAATTTTCCCTCTAAAAATAAAGAAGATTTTACTTAGAAATTTTTCTTTTCAGAAAAGCTTTTTTTTTTTTTTTTTGAGGAAAGAATGATGAGAACCTAAACTGGAAGAACAGTTCAGATTGTCCAGTTGTTTCTTGCAGATTTAGCCTGTCCCTTCAGTCAAACTGGATAAACACACTTATAGAATTAGGGAATATTCCTAAAAAATATGTTTGGAGGCTGAAGGAAAACAAGGATCTGCTTCCTAACTCTGCAGTCTGCATTATGTTAATGGAAGAGAATAATTAGGAATGGAACCAGAACTCTGCATTTACATGATTTTGCTTCTGTCACCGAATCATTCCATGCCCTCTGCCAGGTCCCTCAACCCCAGTGAGCTCTGTCTAACCTGCCAGCAGTACTGGGATCATAATTCCTCTCTTAAGGGACCTGAGAACATCCATTATTCCCTGCAAAATCCTAAAGTGAACACACCCTGTTGTTGCTTTCCTCCAAGGTGACACGAACGAGTTGGAGAGAGCTCGGTGTCTTTAGGGAGAGGTGTCCGTAGGAACAGGCTGGGCCTTGGGACATGAGGCTGTTAGCATGGAAATATTTGTCCAGGAAGGAAGATCTGTGGCAAAACCTGGCAAAAGCTCAGCCCAGCCCACTGCGGAAGTGTTGGATAAACTGATGTGGTGATTAAGCCCAGCACTCCCTCGGTGCCTTTTTGGTGGGGAATATCTGAGACAGCTTAATTACAGGAGGATGGAGGAGCCCGGTGCCCACTGATTTCACTTGGAGGCTCATCCCTGGACTTTCTTCAGGCTGGATGTCCAAAAATGAGTCATGTCCCGGGAATGGGGTTAGGGGGTGAGACCAGGAATTGACTGGGTACGCCTCATCCTGCCTAGGCATGAAAAGTCTTTCAGGGATCCTGTGGGATGGAGAGGAACAGGTTATTGTTGTGCAAAGTGCCTGGCTACCACTCGCCAACCTTTTGCAATTATAGGTTCGTGAGTAAAAGTGGAGTCTGCGTCCTTTGTGCAATTATACAGGAAAAAACTTGCAGGATTGAAGTCCCCAAATCCTGCAGCTTTGAACGCATCTCCCAGCAGACCAGGAGCAGTATTATTTCTGCGGAACCGAAGGGCAGAGATCCACCCCCTGCTTCTGATTTGTGCACAGCACTGGTGAGTTCCTTTGTAGTGAAAATGGCAGGACAAACCTCAGCATCTGTTCGAGGATCACGATCTTGGAGGTCTTTTCCAGCCTTAAGGATCCTATGGATTCTGTGAGCACAGAATAAGATGTAGGGTGCTGTTTATCCCACCTAAATTAAGGAACTTAGAGTTTTATCTTCTTTAGCTGGCTAAATATTCTAGGGGAAGGTGTCCCTGCCCATGGTCTTTATGTTTTCTTCCAAATCAAAACCTTTTATGATTCTGTGATTTTACTATGACTATTCCCTGCCCAAATAATCATAACATTAAAGATTTTAGGATGGCACACTTACGTTAAATGTTGGGAATAGCCCTAGGCAGTGCAAACTCCCAACATCTGCACAGGAATCCCCTGGGTCTGTGCTGGTTTTCCAAGAAAAACCCATTCCAGTGCCTTTGCTCTCTATCAGAGGGGAAAATAGTGATCCAGCACTGGTGCCTTGGGACTTCCCAGTTTGCTGGAAGATCAATAACCAAAAAATCCAGGACTCAGCTAATTTATTTTGCCTCTAGTCCAAGAGGAGGCCTGTGAATCTCCAAACATGGTCAGGGTATTTTAAACAGCTATTTTGAATTGTCCTTTTTAGAAGCAATCTTCATTCTTATTCCGTTCTTCAGTTTTATTCTCCAGAAGGTGTAAAGGGAAGCAAGAGCTTGGATTTCTCCAGCTCCAGGGTGTTTCCTGCAGTTCAGTGAATCCCAACAACACATGAGGAGCCTGGCAGCATGTGCCAGGGCTTGACAACCCTCTCAGGGAACACACTTTTCCTAATATCTAATCCAAACCTCCTTTCTTCCCAATATGCCATCCATCCCTGCCGTCTGGCAGGGGGAAGCCATTCCCTGGGTCCTGTCCCTCCATCCCTCATCCCAAGTCCCTCTCCAGCTCTTGTGGAGCCCCTTTAGGCACTGGAAGGGGCTCTGAGGTCTCCCTGGAGCCTTCTTTTGTCCAGGGGAACACCCCCAGCTCTCCCAGCCTGGCTCCAGAGCAGAGGGGCTCCAGCCCTCAGAGCAGCTCCATGATCTCCTCTGGATTCACTCTTAAAAGTTCGTCTTGTCTGTGCTGAGGACCGCAGAGCTGGACGCAGTTTAATCCCAGAGACTGATCATCCTGCCTTTTCTTTGCGGAAAGACAATCCAGATCAGGGAATGAACCAGAAATGTTGTGTTTCTACTTCTCAGCCATTTGCTTTTTCTTCCCAGTTCATCTAAACGTTGGCTGCTGGAAGCTTTGAGCTTCTTGAGATCCAGCTGACTTTGCTCTTCCAGCCTCTTACTGGAGATTTCCCTCACTGGAGCAAAGCAGGAAGAGACTTTGTGCTCTCTAAATATGAAATAATTTAGGGTGGCTTAAAATTCCCGTGTCATCAAAGCCACGCACTGTGGTTACAGCCATTAACCTCAGGATTTCTGTTAAAACCCTTCCAACCAGGGCCAGTTTCTAGGCTTGTAGAGGGAATACCTGAACAAGTCCTGTCAGAGCCCTCCAACTCCCAATTTCCATCCCTCCCGACCCCCCAGAGCTTCTCTCACTCCCAGGAACCCACATCCCCCATTGCCCTCTCCACTGGTCCCTGCGTTTGTGGGGATATGTGAGAGCAAGAGCTGCCTCAGGATTTATTTTCAAGTATTAATTCTTCTGCTACAGGAGAGGAAGTGCGCTACCGGAGTGAGAGCCCAGAAGGCAGTTTCTGAAATATCCCCCCAAAAAATGCACCTCTAGAAATTCGTCAGGAACTCACAAAGTCCTCAAGGCTGTGCTTTCCATCCTGGTTTCTTAAACTGAAATGATTTTTTTTTTTTTAATTGCCATCTCCTCACCTTGTCTCAAAAAGAAAGGAGTCGTGGAAGTACATCCTGGCTCCTCTGCAGGACTTTGGACTGTCATTAGTATCTCATGCATTATTCAGTGGGCTGATTATGAATGAATCAGCATAGATCCCTCCCCTTGGAAAGCTGAGAAAAGCTGCAGCTCTGTCAGAATGCCCCATGGCCCTTCCTGACCCAGCTGGCTGCAAAGGGAGATATAATTTCCTAGTGACGTTTAATTAAAATTTAATTAATTTGTGAAGAAGCAGTGGATGTCCTGAATAGATTTTTATTTCAAAGGGAATGCTTGAAAATTGGTGTCCTGATCCTGTGTAGTGCTGGGAAAGTACTGAATGGACGCTTTTTTGTGAGGATTTGGAGATCAGTGGGGCAAGAAGCACCTGGAGGAGGGTTGGGGGTGGGATGTTTGATCCATGACTGAATTTGTACTCTTTGCAAAATAACTAAGGGATGAATGATTATTAAGCATCTTCTGGTTAGGAACATCAGCAAGAAGCAAAGATCCCCTTCAAGTTATAAAGCCTGGGATGAATTCCACCTAAACCCAGCAATCCAGGAGCAATTACCACAGTGAAGTCCAGCTGCTTTTCCCTTTTCCTCTTTCCTCCCTCTCAAAATTGACCCTGTGACAATTTCCTCAGCCCGAGAGCTGATCCCGTATCGAATGTGCTGAATGGATAAAATCCGCAGCAGCAGCAAGTTTGTCTGTGAGATTAATTTGTCTCTGGAATCAACATTATGCAAACAGGACCCACCCTAATTTGTGTGAACAGGCTGCGTGTGTTATCTTATGATTAAACAGCTTTGTAAGCATCAAAATATCTCATCTGGCTTCCCTGAGCAGGGCCTGATCCAGGACAGGCTGCTACATTCCCTTCAGCTCTGCTCTGCACCTCCAGCGTTATCCTCAGGGCTTAGAGCACTTTTTAGGGACAGGAACCAAACTCTGTGTCAAGTTATAAATTAGTGACATCTTATTTTTATTTCAGAGGAGCCCTAAAAGCCCCAGTGGGCAAAGGTTTAATCCAGCATCAGCACAACCCTCTGTTATCTCTCTGTAGCCATGCCATGGACATGGACCCCCTCCCAAAGGTGGGTGAGGTGGGAAGAAAACCAGGATATTGTGCAGAATTCCATGGTGCTGTAGCACCACTCCCTCTTTTCTCTCCATTCGGTGCAGGAGACTTTTTCTCACCCAACTGTTTTGTGGAAATCTTTTGAATTGATTGATGGAGCTTCACTGGTTCTTCTCATCACTTGCTCCCTTTTCATTCTCCGTGGAGGCACAAAGGGAAAAAGGATCATCCTCACCTTTCCCTTAGCTTGGATCTGATTCCTGCCTTGCATGCATCAATTCAAATAAGAAAAAACTTCAAAATACCAAGAAGATGGATGTGAAAGAGTCCAGGAGGAGGAGAATCCTCATCACACTTTCTGGAGTGCAGTAGGGTGTAACAGAACAACATCAGAGTGTCATAGAGGACTTTTCTCCTTTTTATGGGAGACTTTGGTACATGTGGGACACATCCAGAATACTGTGCCTGGTTAGAGGCCTCCCAGTTTTGAGCTTTTCCACAAGAAGGGGATTGACAAACTGGAGAGAGTCAGACAGTAGGTCAGAGTATTTATATATATATATACACACACACACACACATATATATTTATACTGACATGTTTAGGGAGATAAAGGGCAGGATTTGGAAGCAGAGGCTGAGGGATCTGGGTTTGCCCAGCCCTAAGCAGAGATGTCCAAGAGGGACCTCAGTGCTGCCTTCAACTACCCAGTGGGAGCGTATAGAGAAGGTGGAGTCAGATTCTCCTTGCATGTCCAGAGTGAAAGGATAAAAGGCAACTGGCTTTAATAGCAAGAACAGAAATCCCAGTTAGACCTCAGGGGACTGATGGCAGGGGAAATCCACCATGAAGAGAATAAAAAATGCAAGGAGTGGCCCAGAGATGCTGAGGGGGTCTCCATCCTTGGAGATAAAATATTGCTGAATATGACCCTGAGCAATAAAACTTTGAACTTGCATCTAACTTTGAATTGGGTTTTGGATCAGAGACCTCCTGAGGTTCCTTCTGATCCTCACTGCTCCGTGATTCTGTGAGGAGCCTGGACAAGGCTCCAGCTGCAGGTGACAGAAGCTCTAAGGAAGCTCCCACCAGGCTGCATGGTCAGAGGCGATGTCCCCATCACCGCAGAGAGCCGAGCTGGGGCACACGGGGCACACCCCGCGCTGTGAAGCTGCTCTGTTATCTCACAGGCAAACAAGAGAAGTGTTAACTCGGGATTATTTCTTGGCAGGGAGTGCAGGACAGAAAGAATCAAACTGATGATGGTTTTAAACGGCCCTAACAATGCAGATGCTTCAAAGCATTGAAGGACTGAGTGGGTTCAGTCTGAAGCCGTTAACACAAGAAAACTGAGGCTCTTGCAGGGGGAAGCCCTCAGGATACTCTTATCTAACCCTAAGATACTCTTATTCAACAAAGCCACAACAAAGAGAGGCAACATAAAAAACCTTTACTGCAATATCTATAAATCAAACAGTGCTTTTTCCATTCTCTGGGACTTCATCCACCTGATATGGTCTGGATGTGTCCATCCTGTCAAGTTCAGCCTTCAAAACAGGGTGGATCTGTGCTGACTCCTGATCCACACCTGGGATTTGTTCCTGAGAGTGGTGCAAGGTCATGCTGAAACCGTGCCAGGGATTTGACACTGGGTTTAGAGGTAGCCAAAGTTCCCAGTGACTCAAGTCAGCAGTCAGGTTACCCATGCACAGGCACAGACACACTTCAGGGCCAATTCATTCCTTAAAACTGCCGGTGCATTCCTGATGATCCTCAGGGAACTCCAATGCTGGGAGTAGAAAACGCTCCATTAAAAATCATCCCACCTCTCATTAAAGAGTTGGGACCACTTCAGTGGGGAATCAGAGCTGGGCAAGGTGGTGACATTCGTACAGCTCCAGGGGTGGAGGCTCAGCAGATTGAGACAGGGGATTTGGAAGAGGAGAAGTGCAAAGGCAAGCCTCGTTCTCTGGGAAGAATCCATCTGCACTGGGATTTGCAGCAGTGGCAAAGCCAGGCTTCTGCAAACTCCACCCAGGAGAGACAATTTCTCTCCTCTGGCCAGACTGTAATGCCCAGCATGAATGTAATAACCAGAGTCAAGTGAGGGCTTGAATTCTGGATTTATTTTAATGGTGTAAAGCCACTGTAGGTCCTTCAACTTTAATCTGATCAGATCAATGCTACTGTGGTGGAGAATCTGTATCCAGACCTGATGCCCAAGAACATTTGTAAGTCCAAAGCAATATAAAACACATGTAAGATCAGTAGCAGTATCTTTTACTACCACACAGGAGACTGAAGTCTCAGGGTTTTTATTTAATTTTTCACTTCTGACATGGTGTAAATGTCATCTGAAAAGGCTGGGACAAAGGCTGGGGCAAGGAAAGGAGCTGGATAAAACCCAAGACCTGAGTGCAAAGCCACGTTGCAGGAGCTAAAGAGCCAGTTTCACCCAGGAGCAAATCCTCACACAGCTCTGTGTGGGAAGTGTGTGAGTGTTGAGTAGAGCCCCTTGCTGCACAAACCACAGGTACTGAGAGGTGTGCAGGGGCTGTGGGCAGGACCCCTCCCGCTCAGCACCACGGGGATGTTTTCCCTGCCACGCTCAGATCCCTCTTGGCAGGGCACAGATGGATGTTGTCATCCCTATTACAACACAGGGAAGCTCTTCACAGCTCACTGGGAGGTAGGGTGAGGGCAGGATTTCATACCAGTCACAGCAGTGTGAGCACACCAGCAACCCCACCAGACTCGTTCTGCCGGGCTGCGCTCCCAGACACTTCACCCAGAGCATGACTGCTCCTGGTGTCCCCAGCAACCACAGCTCCAACAAACCCTTCCCTCCTGGGCTTATCCCAGCCTGGGGCCACTCTCAGCCTGCCATGGACTTTTCTGCCTGTATTTACACTTCCTCTCTGAGACAACATTGCATGGTTTGGTGTTAGGACAAGATGACAGTCTTAAGCTGTGCCAGGGGAAGTTTAGGTTGGACATTAGGAAGAATTTCTTCATGGAAAGGGTGATTGGGCATTGGAATGTGCTGCCCTGGGAAGTGGTGGAGTCCCTTTCCCGGGAGGTGTTTAAGAAAAGACTGGATGTGGCACTCAGTGCCATGATCTGGTTGACAAGGTGGCGTTTGGTCACAGGTGGAACTCCATGATCTCAAAGGTGTTTTCCAGCCTAGTTTGTTCTGTGATTCTGGGTTGGAAGGAACCTTCAAGACCATCTCATTCCAAACCCCCTGCCATGGGCATCCGCCTGCTGTGGCCTGGATTTTGAGCTAAACACCCCACATTCTTTATGTAAAACCTCTCTGGAGGCATCTTTCATGTCTGCTCTCCTCGCTTTCCCTCACCTCAGGAGATACAATGGGCAAACAACTTGTGCTGGGCCACACAAGGTCAGTCCTCCATTTCCTTGAGGAGCTTTTCCATCTTCCTCACTGCTGTGGTAGAGGACAGCACTGAAGATCCCAAATCTGGTTGCAGTGGCACCTTTTGTGCTTGGGAGGGGTCTTCGGGCTCTGCAAGAGGGAAGCCAGAGCAAGTCAGAGTCCCATTAGAAAATTATCGACTCCCACTGTTGGCTACTCCCAGAGAAAAAGAAACTGAATACATTCCTGAAGGTGAAAGAAAAGTGAAAGGGAGGGGAAAAAAAAGGAGAGACTGCCTGGGAAAAGCAGAGTGAAGTAGCCGAGAGAGTGGATTTTAAATCCCAAAAGGACACATGGTGCATCCTGTAACATGGTCATGTTTGGGAGTTTTACGGCCTTTCCCTTTTCAGCAAAGCCAGGAGAAACCCAGGCCACTTTCCCTGGAGGTGTCAAACCCCACAGTGGTGATTAAATCTCTAAATCTCATCTCCTGAAAGTATTTCCAAGAGGACCAGATTTGGGTGGTGGGTAAGGAAGGAACCTCCACTTTGCACACAGTGTCATTTCCCTGGAGAAGCGTTTCTGCCCTGATTCACATCCCCTCTGGCACTTGAGGTCCTGACCAGAGTCAGATTTCCTTTTCCTCAAGGTTCTCCACCCTCTCCATCATGTTCCTGGCTTTCCTTTAGTCTCCAGCACATTCTACTCTCTGAATCCAGCACAGTGATGATGCTAAAAACAGTCGGGGACAGGCACTGGGTTAACTGGTCTGTAAAAGCTGTTTGACCACAGTCTCAGGTCTGGCCCAAACTGGTACCAAAGCCCATCCCTGATACCAGACAGGAAGCATTCACCTCCTTGTGGAGGAAGTTTAATCATGTGGACATTGCCAGCCCTGACAGTTGTCCTCAGGACCTGAAAATGACTCCCAGCACTGATTGGTTTCCTGGTAGAGATGTCACCTTCCTGTCCTGTATCAGTATTGCATCCTAAAAACTGAGGTATGAAAATGCTGGAGCGAGCAAATCCTGGTTGTCATCATCCATCCTCTCTAAACCAGAAAATCTGTAGTGGTTTTATCTGAATTCTGAGATTATCTCTCACCTCTCCCTTCTCAGCCTCCTGTGGTCATTTGTGTGACAATCCCAGAGAACACAGGACATGCTCCAGCATTCCCCAAAGGTGTCTTCATCTCCTACATCCTCTGGTTAACCGTGGCTGCTGATCAGGTGAGATGAAATAAGAGTTTGTGTCCTGGCTTTAGAGGATGTGCTAAAGCGTTCCCAGTCTGCGGCACAGCCAGGAGAGCACCAGAGCTTTAGACTTCCTGCTCATCATTTCCTTCACCATATTTCAGAGGTTAAAGTGTTCAAACAAGCGGCTCCCAGATGAGTGGGAGAGGTTTCCCCATGTGCCGACGTGACAGGCCAGATCTTCAGCTTAAGATTTAAGGAAGTTTCATCATTCCTCAGAATACAGAGATTTCCACATTTCTCCCACCTCCACCTCCCCTGCATGGCCTGAGTTTTTCCCAGCAAATTTCTTCCTTAAGGAATATCTCCATCTACTCTGTAAATACCTACAGCTTGCTTAGATGAATTCAGGCTGATGTAGCTGAAACTGTAGGAAAAAATCCAGCCATGGAAAGCTCTGCTTTGCAGAAATTCCCTTTGGACTGAAGGCAAGGCCTCAGAGTGGAAGTGTTGGGTTATGGCTACAGGAATCAGCCAAAGCAGGTGATTCCTGCTGGGAAATTGTGTCACCTGAGGAGAGCAGGAGATACCAAGCTGGCACGTGGCTGTATTTGAGTGTAGCTGCAGATTAGGGGTGACCTAACTGAGGCCTTCTGGTACCTGAAGGGAGCCTACAGCAAAGATGGAGAGGGAATTTTTACAAGGACATGGAGCAACAGAACAGTGTGGGCATAGCTTCAGACTGACAGAGAGTAGGTTTAATTTGGATATTAGGGAGGAATCCTTAGCTGTGAGGGTGGGGAAGCCCCGGCACAGGTTGCCCAGAGAAGCTGTGGCTGCCCCTGGATCCCTGGAAGAGTCCAAGGCCAGGTTGGACGGGGCTTGGAGCGACCTGGGACAGTGGAAGGAGTCCCTGCCCATGGCAGGGGGTTTGGAACAAGATGAACTTTAATATCCCTTCCAACCCAAACCATTCCGTGATTCTGTGACTCTACAGATGAGGAATGGGTGCTGGAAGGCACAAGGACCAGGCAAGGATGGGGCCCTTTAAAGGCTGGTGACGTGGTGGGCGGGGGTGTGGAGGTTGCATCATTAATCAAGTCCCTAATGCTCTTAGTGCTGATCCATTAATGCCTCAGCATACAAGGCAGTTACTTCTCTCTTAGACCGATTTTGGGTCCAAGGGGATTAGGACAGAGGGTTTCTCATCTCCCATGCTTGTGTTGTGCAGCGCACCCGGTGCTCCTTGCATCTGCTGCACCTTGGAGGGTGAAAAAATGCAGCCCTGAAACTGCATTACCCTCTGCAGGTGCAACTGTGGCAAGGCCAGAGATTTACCCTCAGCCCAGCAAGGCTCAGCTGGCTCCCACCAGCAACGTGAGATCCTGATCTCAGAGCCCACCACACTGAGAGCGCGGTCAGGGCAGGGATGGCACCCTGTGCATCTGCTGCTCGCGTCCCAGCACCAAGAGGTGGAGCCCTGAGGAGATGGCAGAGGCTGTGCTCCAGCTGAGATGAGCACAGCCGAGCCTGGCAAAGCTCCAGCTCTCCTTCAGGCTCGCCCAGAAGAGCTGTTGCTGATGGAGGGTTCTGCTTAGACCACTGTGGGCAGCCTGGGGTTGGTTTTAAAGAGAGGCCCAGGCAGCAGGTGAGGTCTGGGAGATGCTCGAGCATCCCACATCTGTCTCTTCCATCTGTGATAGACCAAAGCAAGGTAATGTCACTGTCCTGCCAGTCAAACCTCCACACAATCAGTGTTTTGAGACCAGTGCTTTTGGCCTCTTACTCCTGGTCCTGCACAGGACACCCCAACAATCCCACCCTGTGCATACCTGGGAGTGTTGTCCAAACACTCCTGGAGCTCTGGCAGCCTTGCGGCTGTGACCATTCCCTGGGGAGCTGTTGCAATGCCCAGCCACCCTTCTTTCACTGACCCACATAGTTACATGCATTTATACAGCTGCATTTCAAGACAAAACATGGTTCTCTGGCTTGTTTGGTTTTCAGGTGTTTCTATTTTTATAAAATTCAGGAGCAAATGAAGAGCTTTCCCAAGTGACCCTGCAAGGCTGAAGCAGGATGTGTGTTTGGTGAGGAAAGAGGAGAGATTTGGCAAAGAAATAACTTCAGTCTTGATGGCAAAGAGGAATCTGCCTGCAGCTGCATTTCAGAAGTTTCCTGACTCCCCTCATGCAGTCGTATAGAATAGAACCATTGAATGGTTTGGGTTGGAAGGGACCTTTAAAGTTCATCTAGTCCACATCTCTGCAATAAACAGGCACATCTTCAGCTAGATCAGGACGGTCTTGGTAACACCCAGGCTTTTAAGACCTCCTAGAAGTTGGTCACCCACCTTTGGGATCATCTGAGCAAAGCAGTCCTTAAGTGCAGTCTGCCTAAAATTGTAAAATACTGATGTGTCACCATACACACAATGAGCATTTCATTTTCTCTGGAAATTATTTTGGGAGAGAGCAGAAACTGATAACTGAGACAGGGAGGTCCATGCTTCTTTTGTTCTCCTGGGCAGCACAGTCACCTCTTGATGAACACATCTGGGAGGCTGGGACTGAGATCCTTTCACTACATGGAAATTAGCTCCACAGGGAGAAAGCGAGGCCCTGTTTCAGGAGAGGAAAACACAGGAGGAGGTTAAACATCTCCTGGAAATGAGGTGCTGGCTCGTATTCCTATGGGAACAGGGACTAAGTGATTTGCCCAAAACAATCCCAGTTTTACCACACTCAGTTTTTCTGAGTGAGACCCAACAGGCTTGGTAATTTCACTGTTAAGTGTAAAACCTTTCAATAATGGATTAGAAACAGGTGCTAATAATATCCAAACATAAGGAGGGGTTTATGGGAGTCAAAGGGATTAGGTTCTCCCTGTCTGTCAGCCAGCAAATTTCTCCTGTCTTCTGCTAAATTTCTCCTCGAGGGGCAGGAGGTGTTTAGTAGTGGAGGAGGGGATTAGAAAAGGGAGTCCTGGGTTTGTCGCATGACCTGCTGCTGTGTCATGTTCACTGGGTTTTTGAGCTCAAGACCTTACAGAACTCTTTATTTGGGGAGGAAATAGAGTCAGAATAGCCACTGTGGTGAGGAGCTGGGACCTACAGCTTTTATCCATTAAAAAGGCTGGAATCTGGATTAAGAGTTATCCACTCTGGTGCTTTCTCTCCTCTGTAGACTTGCCTGGGGTTCAGCCTTGAATTTGAGCAGTGGTCCCAGCAGGAGTTTTTTCAAGCCTAACACGTTTTCCAAAATGCCTTTCCCCCCCTGCATTCTCCCTTAACTCTTAATAAAAACTCCTCAGCCACCTTCGTGGGTGAGTCTATTTTCATTAATGCCTTGAATTTACACGGAGATTTACAGGTAAAATAGGCCAGGGAGGCTGCCAAAATGCAATTAATTATAATAAACAATTAATTATTAAGACAGTCTCGGGGGAGAAAAGTGCTGGAAATCCCACTCTGAGCAACTCTGTGTAATCTCCTTTTGGAAAAAACCCCAGTCAGCCACGGCAGCGTGAGGTCAAGCTGATCATGTGCAGCTTTAGGTGACGAAGCCATCGCACGGGGTAAAGCTGGAGAGATTCTCCCCGTTCTGATGATAAACAGCCATCAATCCCCCGGGAGATTTAACATGACACCTGCCTGGAGTTACAGCCTGCAACGTGTGGAATCCTCACACATGGCTGAAATCAGTTCCTTTTCTTGAGTCTTGGAGGGGATGGGGTGAGGAAGGAGGTGGGAGCACAACACACCGAGGGAGAATCTTTTTATACCACTGTTGCTGTGGCCTTGTCTTTTGGGGCGTTATTTTGGGCCAATCATGCAGAATTTTAGATTTTTCTGTGGTTACAACCGTTGAATAATTGCAAACAGCCTCTGGTCTGTCATCAGTGGGGCAAGAGTCACTTGCAGGGGTAATTCAGAGCTGGCTGAGCTTTCCCTGTTTCATCCTAGAAGAAACAGAAGTACCTGAAAGTAGGCAAGAATTTCTAAGACTTCTTATTTATGGCCACACCTCATTTAGGATTATAGGATTCACTGAATAATCTCAGACATTGAACTCTTTCTGCTTCTACTGCATGTGTTTTGCACATGATGATGTTCCTCCTGGATGAGACATGGCCAACAGGGCCTTGAAAATGGTTCAGCAGTTCTAAAGCAAGGATTCCAGGGGTGTCTGTCTTCTCCTGGAAGGAATAGTACCACTTATTACATGGCTTGGAGCAACCTGGGATAGTGGAAGGTGTCCCTGCCCATGGCAGGGGGTGGAACGAGATGAGCTTTAAGGTCCCTCCCAACCCAAACTGTTCTGGGATTCTGTGATAGTTATTCTGTGCTACAGTCAGTTTTCACTCTAGGATGCAGAAAGATTTTGGAAAGTGCTTGTCCTAATGTATAACTGGGCACAATGAGAGTAGGCACCCATCCCATGTAATTCCAGCTGTCCATTCCTGAGGTCAGTATCTGAGCTAAAATCTCAAATTTCACTCATTCCCTGGAGAGATGAAGTCGTCCTTGAGGGTGAATCATGGAATCACAGAATATCCTGAGTTGGAGAGGACCCACAAGGATCATCGATCCAGCTCCTGGCCCTGCCCAGGACCCCCCAACAATCCCACCCTGTGCATCCCTGAGAGCGTTGTCCAAACACTCCTGGAGCTCTGGCAGCCTCGGGGCCCTGCCCATTCCCTGGGGAGCCTGTTCAGTGCCCAAGTGGGAATGGAGCCTAAGAAAAACACAAGAGTTTTGGCATGGAGGCATCATCTGGGGTGAGGGTATTGAGCTTGGCATTAGGACATTTGGGATCTGCACTTGGCCTTACTGTGGGGAAAAATACCAGAATCTGAAGATGTCTCTCCTCCACTGAAAGGATGAAATCAATGAAGGAAGAATAACACTTGCCCTCACCTCTCTGGGACTGATTTTTGTCATTCCTTATAATTTATAATATGCTTTAAGAGTCCCTGATGAAATATATGAAACTTTGTCCTGGATACTGAATTTTTCTTTTTTTTGCCATCCATGAAGGGTTTTTCAGGTTGGGAGAGGCTTTTGCACTCACTTAATCTGATTTAATTATTGCATATCAGAGGCTGGAGACCTAAAACTTGGGCTTTTGTGATCAGAGAAGGCAAGAAAGGCTTTGCCACCAGGAGCCAGCTTTTCCTTGTGCTCCAGCTCCTGGCTGGAATACATGTGGACAGAGGAAGAGGAGGGAGCACTGTGTCAGGCGGGGCGAGAAGCAGAGACCACGCTGCTCACAGTGATGCAAAACTCTCCGTCACCAAACCTGCATGAGGAACAAGAGAAAAAAAACCCCATCTTTAAAACCTCATTAGTTAATCATCGTCACCGCAGATGGTGCCCAGCTGTAAGCTCCTTTCTGCTCATCCTAATCCCATTCCAAGCGGCTCCCCTTGGCAGAGGAGCCTGTTGGCTTTGTTCTCTGGAGAAGTGGCCGAGCACGGGAGCACCTGGCAGTGGGGAGAGCTGCGGGAAGGGGAGAGATGTGAAGCTTTAGGAAGGGAGGTGGGGGCCCATCTCCCTGTGCAGGCAGGGACTGAGCAGAGGCGTCCCAGCCTTCGCTCGCAGGGCTGAGGAACAGGAACCCGAGGAATTCTCTGCTTGGCTTTTGATCTCCGCTGTCAGTGCTCGAGGAAGGCCTGACCTGAGATGGATTACTGACCTGAGCAAAGCTATGTACCTGGATTACCTTCGCTGTGGTGAGTGGAACCTGCCTCTCTCTGTGCCTCTATGAGCTTTTGAACCAACACTGGGAAAAGGAGTGACAAGGCGGGTACTGGAGGACTGATTGTCTTTTTTCAGCAGCTCCATCATCCTTTTTAATTTGTTTCTTACTAGGAAATTGGGATGTTGTTGGTTACGTGGGAGAAATAGGTGCCTGAGATAAACAGGAATTCTGCTTACAGGGAAAGGTTCCTGATGGGAACAAGCCATAGCTGGTGGCTGTGCTTTGCTCTGTTGAGCAATGCAGATGTTATCCCTGGAAGGCCTCCAAGGGCTGTGTTTGTGTTTTCCTGGGAGGCTTTGCAGTGGGCTCTGGGTCCATCCTTTTTGAGGCATTTCCCAGGCAAACAGGTCTCCTTTCTGACCAGAGCTGGATTCCGGTTTTCCTGATGTAACTTGCTGCGGCCACTTAAAGTCTCTGCTGCTATTTAGGGACAGCAGGAGATTGAGTGGATCAATCCCATAAGAAGATCCATGCTCCTGTGCACGGAGAGGGGACTCCTGTCCATTTTAAGCAGTGCTGCCCAGGCAGGGAGCCAGGCTTGGTCCAGGCCCTGATGGCAGAGATGTCACTGTCACCACAACCCCAGCTGGAGCCTAAACCAGAATTTTTACTCTGATTTTCTCTGTAAGATCTGAATAACCACAAGACTTTTGGTTTTTTTCCTTTTCTTTTTCTTTTCTTGGCAGCCCGTCAGTCTCTCTAAGCACAAGCTAAAGGGGGGGCCTTGTGTTTTCTGGCTAACACGAATCCCCACGTCATTAACCCTTGACACTTCTTTAGTGAACTACTATCAAAAAATGAATTAATTTCTTGGGCTGAAGAGAGATTCATACAGTTGATGACCTAAGGGTCATTTAGATCATCAAATGTGACCATTTGAATAGAGCATGGCATTGATTTTCATCCTTTCCTTTGAGGTCTTTACACATTGTGTTCAGAAACTCATGGCAGGACCACGTAAACTGAATTAATACAGAAGGGAAGGTGAGAACTGATATAAATTCACCAGGAGGCCACAGGTGAGCATCCCACTGAGCCTTTGAAGAGAAGCACCTGGCAATCCACACACGGTTGCCTCTGCTGAAAACCCACCTGGTTCTACCTGTCTGTTATGGAAGGATGTTTTCTGATGGCCATACCCCTCATCTGGAAATTCTCACACCTCTGTGACTCTTCTAGGGTTTGGATCAAGATTTGTATTTGTTTTTGAACATCTGAAACTCCAGTAGGTTCTTGGCCTGGCGGCAGTCACTATGAATTATTGGTTGTGCTGGTGATTGGTTTCTCTTTATCTTCCACATCTTCTCCCCCCAAACTGCTACTTACAGCAACTGAGGGCACAAGATAATGTTTCCATCTCTTGCTGCTTTTTTGCTTTTGGGTTTTTCCACCTCTGCTTCACTAGATCTCCCTTGGCTCTTCTTTGGAGCTTCAACAAGTCTTTTTCTCCTCTCTTTTAATTTATTTCCCTGTAATTATGGCTGTCTTCTTATTGTGCTTTGAAGAAACACAAGCCATTGGCCAAGAGGTGAGTTTTATTGCTATCAGTTGTTATAAGTAATTTGTGACCATTAATGTAGAAGAGGGACAAAGTGCATGTTTAAGTATAAAATGACATTTATAAGGCTTAGGTGGTTTAAATATATTTGAAATAATTTTGGAGAGATAAACAATACCTCTTTTAATCTCTTCCCTTCACAGTGTGATTCTTTCCCCCCTGCCAAAAAACAAAACAATCTTTTTTTCCCACTCGGTCTAGTTTTAAATAACCTGTGGGAAGGGGCTTCCGCTCCTTCATTTGAAGATTATTCCAATCTGAATGACCTCACTTGCCCTTTCCTCAGTTTTATCCCATCACATCTATTTTTACCCTCTTGCTCTACATTAAGCTGTTCCTCTGCACGCCTGGGAAGAGGAAGAATTAGAGCCTTTACATTTTGACCACTTAGAGAATGAAAAATACAGGAGAAAATCAAGACCCAGGTGCCTGGCTACTGCCAGAAATGTTGTTCCAGAAAGGACTTGATTTCATCTCTTTGTGCAGTGCCTCCACTCCTCAGCTTCCCCTCAGCCTAACTTATCTCCTGGCTCCCAGTCATTCCTCGTTGTTCGCTTCCAAGGGCTGAGAGCTCTCAGCAATGGAGATCCTACTTCTTCCTTGGCTCTTGGCTCCCTCCTGCCTGCCAGCTCTTGAATTTTCCCTTGGGCATTAGTTGGCCAAGCAATGTATATTTAGTTCTTTCAACATTTTGTTTTCTCCCTCCTTCATCTCACCAACCCCTCAATCACTCTGCTGCTTTTCTCCAAAACCTCCCAAAATTGGCGGCATCCTGCAGGCTTGTGGTTGTCCAGTGCTACCCTCAGTCTTCCTCCTCCTGCAGGGCACGGAAGCCGAGTTTGTTGCCTGACTTTTTTCGGTGTTTCCGCTGAGGTTGGCGCCCTGGATCGCGTGAGAAGGATCCTGCGTGTTCTTAAGGGCTTAGAGGGAGAAGTGGGCTATGGAGAAGGGAGAGCAAATCCTCCCATGGCTGTTTCTGAGCAGCTCACCCAGAAACAGTGGAATTGTGTCAGATATTGGCTTCATGTCTCTGTTTCTGCTTTAATGCAGAAGTGCAAATCACAATATTGAGGCCAAGGGGACAAAGGTTGTGTTCCTACTGCTGTCCCAAAGGCCAAGCAAGTGGTACTGGGCAGGTTATTTGATTCATCAGAACCTCAGTTTTCCCTTCAGCCTTTGTCTGTCTCTTCTATCTGATGCTCTGAGAAATCGTGGATACCCAATCCTGGAAGTGTCCAAGGCCAGGCTGGACGGGGCTTGGAGCAGCCTGGGATAGTGGAAGGTGTCCCTGCCCATGGCAGGGGTTGGAATGGGATGAGCTTTAAGGTCCTTTCCAACCCCAAACCATGCTGATTCTATGATCTGAAGAGGAGGCTTAGGGGAGACCTCATTGCTCCCTCCAGCTCCCTGACAGGAGGTTGCAGTGAGGTGGGGTCTGTTTCTCCTACCATGACTGCACCGAGAGGACCAGAGGAAATGGCCTTAAGCTGAGAGAGGGGAGATTCAGATTAGATATCAGAAAAAATATCTTCACTGTTTGTGTGGTCAGGCACTGGAAGGGGCTGTCCAGGGAGGTGTTTAAGGCGTCATCATCACTGGAGGTGTTTAAAAGGCATCTGAATCCAGCACTGACTGATGTGGTTTAGTGGTTTAAGGGTTACAGTGGCAGTGTTGGGTTGATGGTTGGACTGGATGATCTTGGAGATCTTCCAGGCCTGATGGTCCTACGATTCCATGATCCAGTGATGGCAAAGCAGCATGACCTGGATGTTAGCCAGCAAAGGGAGGTTGGCTTGCGCTGTGGCACCCAGAGAGCAGAGGTGACTCTCTGTGTGCTCACGCCTGATCACAGCAGGTCTGTTCCTGTCGGCAGGCCTGGGCCTGTGCTGCCTGGCTGTGTCCGTGTCCCAGCGTGTGAATTCCCCATCCAGCCTTGGAGCACTGCTGGAATCCAACAGAGCAATAAATCTGTAGAAATTATACCTGCTTGCTCAACAGACAGGATGCTCATCCCAGAGCCACGTTGTGCCAGTTCTACTCTTTAAACAAATGTGGTTTTTTGGATTTTTTACCCAGGTGCAGCCTGTAAAGCTGTCAGAATTAGAAAAGGACTCTTTGCTGCCTGGTGGAATCGTGTGTACAGGTGCCAGTTAACCTCCAGTTTCTGTGCTGGCTTGCACTGGGTAGGACTGGGAGTGACAGAAGAGGAGACCCTGCCTCAGAGCCCAGAGAGCAGTGGGGCTCTGGCAGGTAATAAAAATAATCTGCAAAGTTGTCAGCTGGGGCTGGAGCACCAGGAGCGGCTGAGGGAGCTGGGAAAGAGGCTCAGCCTGGAGAAAAGGAGGCTCAGGGGGGACCTTGTGGCTCTGCACAACTCCCTGACAGGAGGGGACAGCCGGGGCGGGGGGTCGGGCTCTTCTCCCAGGGAACAGGGACAGGATGAGAGGAAACGGCCTCAAGCTGTGCCAGGAGAAGTTTAGGTTGGAGAATAGGAACAGTTTCTTCCCCCACAGAGTTGTCCAACCCTGGCACAGCAGCCCAGGGCATTGGTGGAGTCCCCATCCCTGCAGGGATTTAAAAGCCTTTGTGGTTGTGGCACTTCCATGGGGAACATGGGTTAGTGGCCTTGGCAGTGCTGGGGGAATGGTTGTAATCGATGATATTTGAGGGCTCTTCCAACCTAGGCGATTCTGTGACCTAAATGTAGAATATTTGATCAAGAGTTACTAGGAAGAAACGCATTTGCTGCAACTTTTGGTTCTGAAACTGCACCTAAGAATAATGAGGCCACTACAGCTGCTTCAGTAAGTTACAACAGTTTGGTGGAACTTTTTGTCCTACTTCTGGGAACATTCCCAGCCGCATCAAAGTTTGTTTGAAGTTGTCCCATACCAAGTGCTCCCAGGTTTCTCTTGCATTTCACATTCTTTCTGCATTAGCTGACCAGACTTATTCACCAGGTGTCATCCTCAGTTCCTGACTGCACAAGCCAATCTCGTGTCACTGAGATGTGGCCACAAGGCCTGGCAGGGAGGGAGTTCTGACTTGCCCTCCACGAACACCTCAGCGAGCCCACGAGCACATTTGGCAGGTGCCCTTGCCATTAAAGTTCAGGCAAAGTGAACACTGAACTCAGAAAAATGTGGCCCTTGGCCAACCTATGGAAAAAAATCAGGACAGATAATCCCAGGTATTTTTTGCAGTACTTTTCCAGACCTATTCCCATTCTGCTGGCGATTCACTCACCCATTTCAACACTCTATCACTTTAAGCTTCCTCAAAGGCATGCAAAGCCTCTTAATAAATAATCTTGCTGTTCCTTATCACATCTGCCTCTGAGTGAGAGACAGGACAAATGGAACAGCGTTCCCATCTGAATCCAGGTCACGATCAGATGTAAGCTGGGAAATGGTGGTGGTGAGGGGCTGAGTGATCACTGCAGTGTTATATAAGCTTTGCTTTCACTCCAACATGCTTTGGAAGATCTGTGGTTTTGGGATGAGTATGAGGCCGGGGAAAGGAGATGAATGGCAGCAAGGACTGCGTCTCTCCCTAAACTTTCACTTGCTGCCTATTCCTGCAGTACATAAACGCTTCCTGCTCCATGGATTGAGGTGTGAGCTGGATTGGCCACCCCTCACAGTCCTCAGGACAGGCAGGAGCAAGAAAGATCTTCAGATCAGCTGAGCGTGATAAGGGCAAAGGTGAAAAAAATGGAAAAAAGCGGGAGGTTAAGCACTGGAAGGGGCTGCCCAGGGAGGTGGTGGAGTCCCCATCTCTGGAAGTGTTCAATAAACAACTGGATGTGACACTCAGTACCATGGTCTCCTCGACGAGATGGTGTTTGGTGACAGGTTGGACTCAATGATATTGGAGAGGTCTTTTCCAGTCTAAAGGGTTCTGGGGTTCTGTGACTGCAGAAGTGAAGATTTTTATAGGCAGGATTTTGAATGGATCTTGTACAATATCGTGAAATCTGATAGAAGTTTATAAAGGCTGAGATAAGGTCACTCAGGAACAGGTGTTTTACAGGAAGGGATGGCAGGAGGTTTGGGAGCAATTACAGCCAGGAACCTGTAAGATTTGGCAACAATCCAGATGGGGGTATTTGGTGTGAAGGAGATGAAGGTGTTGAACATGACACAGAGGTCGTGAGCTTGGGTGTCGTGTGAGTGTGGGTTATTCCAGCAGGGAGGGAGGAGCCATGGGGGGAGATAAGGAGGTGTTCTTTTAACTGTGATAAAAGGCTGCCCAGGGATTTCATGGAGTCTCCCTCTCTGGAGGCATTCCAAACCCACCTGGATGCGTTTCTGTGCCACCTGCTCCAGGTGACCTTGCCCTGGTGGTGTGGTGGGACTGGAGCATCTCCAGCGGTCCCTTCCAACCCAGATTATTCCGTGATTCTGTGAAAAGTGTTGACAGAACCACATCTGGGAAAGCTCAGGAAGGAAAGGAGAGACCCAGCAGCGGAGGGTTACACCTGACACCGTGAATGTCAAGGCTGATGTCACCAGCAGACATCACAGGGATCATGATGTCAACAGAGGGGGAATGAGGATGAAGAAGAAGCACCAGGACATTCAGATCCTTATCTGTGGGGTGAAGGCAGCAGAGCAGACCAAGTCTCAAAAACGTGGTGTCAATTGCTGTGGAGGAGAACTGGATCTCAGCTGCAGCTCACATGGAGGAGGGGCGTGAGGTGGCTTTTTTCAGCTGTTTTGGTTTTAAATCACAAGTTCAAATGTGGAGTCTTTTAAAGGACCCAAGCCATGTCTCAATATGAAATTTCTATTCTTTTTCAAGCATTCTTTCAAATTCCTTGAAAGACTAATTTAGGTGAAGCAAAACTTTTCATTTAATTTAATCTTTTTTTGTTGTTGTTGTTTACTTTCTCATCTCTCAGGAATATCAAAGGAATGCTGCTTGAAGGGTCAGCTCAGAAGGAAATGCAGTGCTTTTGGGGGGCTTTTTTCTCCTTCCTTCTCAATATTTCAGGTGTTCATTTCAGTAGTTCTTTTCAATTCAATTTTTAAAAAAAATATTTAAAACACGTTCTTTAAAGGGTCAGCAAGGAGCCATTCAAGTATTCATTTCTCATAATTTAGAGCCAGGTCACAAGGAATGAGACACAACTGATGAAACAACCTTATTGTCACTGTCTGAGTTTGTCACCTTGAGCTTGTTTTCCAGACAGTGGGAAAGAAAAATAGTTTTAAAATAGAGTTCATTTGAGACTTCCAGTTAAGGATTAAGGATGTGGAGCTGCTGGAACGAGTCCAGAGGAGGCCACGGAGCTGCTGCAAGGGCTGGAGCCCCTCTGCTCTGGAGCCAGGCTGGGAGAGCTGCAGGTGTTCACCTGGAGAAGAGAAGGATCCAGGGAGATCTTGCAACCCTGTCCAGAGCCTAAAGGGGCTCCAGGAGAGCTGGAGAGGGACTTGGGACAAGGGATGGAGGGACAGGACAAGAGGGAATGGCTTCAAGCTGCCAGAGGGCAGGGTTAGATGGGATATTGGGAAGAGATTCTTGGCTGTGAGGGTGGGGAGGCCCTGGCACAGGTTGCCCAGAGAAGCTGTGGCTGCCCGTGGATCTTTGGAAGTGTCCAAGGCCAGACTGGACAGGGTTTGGAGTGACCTGGGATAGTGGAAGGTGTCCCTGCCCATGGGACTGGATGAACATTAATGTCCCTTCCAACCCAAACCATTCCATGAGTTGAACACAGCCTGAAAGCCGTCGTATCTTTCCGATGGCTCTGAAGGAGAGCTGGAGTGGCATTCTCAGCTGGAGTCATTACAGACATCCACATCCGGCCTGAATTTTCCTGCCCAGTAGGATTTATTTGTCTCACATTATCCAGGCATTGGCTGATCCTTGTCCCTGCTCCCTGGCTGCATACGTTCTCCCTGACCCTGTTTAGGGTTGGGCAGTTGTGGGGCCACCTGACTGTAGGAGCCCACCAGGACACTTTGTTCTTCCAGGACGGCCCCAAAGCATCTGGGAAGGAACATTTGTGTCAGAAATACCCCGCATTGTCCCACAGCTGGCAGTGGAGGGGGAGCATTGTCCCCTCTGCTCCTGCACAGTGCCCGAGAGGAGCAGGTGTTCAATCCCAAGAGATCCCGTGAGCTCCTGCTGGCTCATCCGATCGGAGAGTCTGGCGCTGGGATTCAATAGGCGGGGGAAATTAAGAACAGTTTAATTGTGTTAAAAGTGTAGGCAAGCAAAAATCGCAGAAAACACCGAATTTAGACTTTGGCCAGGGTGCCAGTATGAGCAATGCTACTCTGCATGAGAGGTCAGAGTTTTGCTGACATGAAGTAAAATCGAGGATAAGCAAGAATTGGAAGGATATAAATCTTGGGGGTAGAGAAAAAGTAGTGGAAAAAGCAGGACTAATAATAAATTAGTAAGGAGGACAATAATTCAAAACTGGCTGAGTTATTGAACACATTTAAAACAAAATCTCCTAAAGAAGAAAACTCTAAGAGAGTGGTTTGGGCAGGATTTGACATGAGGAAGGAAGTCACTATAAAAAAAATGCAATTGGTAAAGAACAAATGGAGGAATCCTTGAAAACAAAAAAATGGAAAGAACACAGATCAGCTTTGCTGATCTTGACAAGTTGGATGTTAGAGAATGAACTGAGAAACCAACTCTGTCACTTCCCAAAGGCAG
Source organism: Cnemophilus loriae (assembly GCA_013397755.1). Classification (NCBI taxonomy): domain Eukaryota; kingdom Metazoa; phylum Chordata; class Aves; order Passeriformes; family Corvidae; genus Cnemophilus; species Cnemophilus loriae. Next base: position 105,461 of record VZTF01001995.1, read on the forward strand.
CTGATGTGGACTGGGATAAATAAAGGAGAAAGAACTGGGATAATATCCCTGATAATTTTTTCTCCCTATTAGTCAAAGCCAAAAGGAGTCACTCCAGGTGAGACATTGAGACATTCTAATACATTCCATACAATGGAGCAAATGTTGAGGCCGAAATAAGAGCGCAGCTGTATGGCAGAAGAATTCCAGACAAAAGGCCAGACAAACACATGATTCCAGAGAAATTTGACTGCTTCTGCTATTTATCAGATTTTACATAGTGCTGGGTTTGGCTTGGAAAATTATTTAAAAGCATTTTAGAAAGAGGCATTGTTGGGTGAATAAATGCTGTCCATGGATTCAATAATACATACTGAAAAAGTGAGAGAGAGAGGATATACATGTTAGGATGTGGAGGGAGCTGATTTGATTTAATATGTTTTAAAATAACTTTTTTAAGAGTGTAAAAGGCACATTAATGAAAATCAAAATTGATAATCATTTGGAAGGAGCTGAGAGTATAAGAAAGGAAAGAGAAATCGTATAAAGGGGCCTGGAAATGTTAACAATGGTCAGAAAAAATGAGATCTGTACAGAGGAAAAAAAGGCGGCGTTGCATTCAAAGGTTTAATAATATCAAGTAAATGTTTTATTGGAAATGGAAAATAGAGAAATGATGGTGGTGTAGAGGAAATTGACTTGTGCCTTACGGCAGATGGAAACACTGGGATGCAAATGGTTGTTGGACATATGGAGAGCCACATGCCGAACTCAGGAGGTCTGGGCAATGAAGTGTCTGTGTGTTTGAAGGGCTGGGTGTTGTCCTGAGGAAGGATTGGAGTGGTTTTTTTGTGGAAACTGGGGAAAAAAACCTTCCAACCCCTGCGGTTTCTGGAACCTGGGGTGAGTTCCTTCTCCTGACGTACAGCCTTGAGCTGCCAGGCCGGATCCAGCTGCAGATTGAAACCTCTCCAAAGCTCGTGGGGACTCTCTTCGTTCACCTCTCGGCAATCAGCTTCTGGGTGGCAATTTTTAGGCACATCTTGCCTCAGGTCCTGGGTTTTGTGCATGTTCCTGGTTCTTCAGCTTCTCACTCCAATCACCTGGTTTGCTTCCCTGGACACTGGACTTTCTCAGCCTCCTCCATCATTCCCTGTTACAGAGAGGAATTCCCTGTTACAGAGAGGAATTCCCTGTTACAGAGGAGCTCACCAGCCTCGGAGATCTCAGTGGCTTCTCTACAAACACCTTGTGTGCCTGAGTTTCCTTCTTGGAGCTGGAAACAACCCTGGGATGAGAGGTGGGAGGTACAGGAGCCACCTTGTGTGGCTGTGATCAGGTAATCAAGGGACATCCCTACCAGACAGTCTCCACGGAGAGGCAAAAGAACTGCTAACATCTGCTCGGCCCATTCCTGATCCTTGTGATCCGTGTGTGGTTTTGGGATCGTGTTCCTTTCGTGTAATTAACTGTACAATTTTAGGTTTGAGTTGGGCAAGCAGCTCCAGTCTGACGTGATGAACAGAATCATGGTATCACAAAATATCCTGAGCTGGAAGGGACCCACAAGGATCACTGAGTCCGACTCGTGGCTCTGCACAGACACCCTGACAATCCCACCCTGTGCATCCCTGAGAGCGTTGTCCAAACACTCCTGGAGCTCTGACAGCCTTGGGGACGTGACCATTCCCTGGGTCAGCCTGTTCAGTGCCCAAACACCCTCTGGAGGAAGAACTTTTTCTTGATATCCAACCTAAAACTCCCGCAGACACAACTCCAAACTTTCCCTCAGGTCTTGTCCTTGGTTATTAGAGAGGAGAGAAATAGCACCTCTGTTTATCAGTTTCCTGGTACAAACTTGCAGAGCAGGTTGGACATAAAACTTCAAACTTCACCTCAGAAGGAAATACAAAGTTATTTTCCCCAATATTGCCAGAAATGTGAGTAAAGGGCAGTGCTGATTACCAATAACAATATTACTGAGAAATGCCTGGCTTCAGCACAAGAAATTCCCTCTGAAAAAAAAAAGCTGTGTACCCAGATTCCAGAGGTATTTCTGACCTCTTCCCAGAGCTCAGCAACGCAGAGTCTGAAACACCCAGATGTGGCTGTTGCTGTCGGATCCCGTCGCAGAGACAGCGCAATCAGGGCTGTGTCCCAGCCAAATGGGCTGCCCAGGGAGGTGGTGGAGGCTCCATCCCTGGAGGTGCCCAAGGAACGACTGGACGTGGCACTCAGTGCTCTGGGTTGGGTGACAAGGCGGGGGTCAGTCACAGGTTGGACTTGATGGTCTTGGAGGTCTTTTCCAGCCTCAGTCATTCTGTGATGCAGGGTTGTTTTTCCAATAGACCACAGTTGGGTGTTGAACAGCAAGTGGCAGAACTGGCCTCTCTGCCTCTCGTTTATTAAACCCTTGTTTTCATTTTAGGAAAGACAAATCCTATATTTCTCTATGAAAAGAAAACCAGCCTTCTGCATTAGCTCTTCTCTGCTCCTTTCAGTGGGAAAATTGTCTAAAATCTCACAGTGCTTATCAGCATCCTGGGGGAGATGTCACAGCATGATTGGATTGAGGGACTCTGAGATGGGAGACAACAGGATATGTGGGGAAGGGGTAAAAAACAGCGTCCCTGTCTCTGCTCACCAAGAAGCACAGAGTCATTGAGGTTGGGAAAGCCCTCTAAGATCATCAGGTCCAACCCTTAACCCAGCCCTGTCACTAACCCATGGCCCCAAGTTCCACATCTACAGGTCTCCTGGACATTTTTAGGGATGGTGACTCCATTATTTCCATAGGCAGCCGAAGCAGAAAGCAAAGCTCATCACTGAAGACTTTGAACCAAGTCTTAGTTTAGAGCCAGTCTTGGTAAGGTCTGTCCTATCTGAGGTCCTGACCCTAGAACCAGACCTTTAGGGCTCAGACCCTACTCTCCGAACTGATACCAGGAGTTTGGTCTTCAGCTTCATAAATACACCTTTTATTTGCATAGTGAAGGCACCTCTTGCCAAAGGAATAACACAGAATGGTTTGGGTTGGAAGGGACCTTAAACACCATCCAGTTCCAACACCCAACCTCCAAAGTTTCTCAACTCATGTATTTTATTGCATGTTGAAGGCACTCAATTTTGAGATTTAAACCCACAGAAAACGATGTATCAACTGTAGAGACCTTGTAACAGAAGAAATGCTTTAAAAATAAGGAACGCTGGGGGAAAAACCTGATTTTTCAGCAATTTCAGTAGATTTTCTTTCTTTGCACCTGTGGCTGATGGCTGGAAAACTAATTAGATAATACATCTAGAATAGCAGGGAGATTTTCTGTAGATAAATCTGATCCCTGAGACTAATTCTGATCTTCCAGAAGGCTGGGCTTCTTTATTACCTGGGTTAACTGCAATGTAATCCTTTGCATTGGAGGTTGTACTTGGAAATGCAACTTGGGTTGCTGTGCTTTGAGGATTGACTTGTTTCAAAGTGATATGGACCCAAGAAAAGAAAAATAAGTACATTCTTTAAAAAAAAGAACCCAAACTAGTAAAAAACCCTACCTACCCTGTTAAAAAACCCCACCAGTGCCCCTGCAAACCCCAGAACAACAAAATACCTCACACGTACAAATTAATATTTAAATTTCTTGGAAGAAATTCCAGTGATCACAAAAGGGAAGAGCAAATAATGGTAAAGAAATTCAAGGTGGAGTATTCCATCAGATCCCAGAAAACATCTCTGATGGCGGAACAGTTCAGGTAGCTGCAAAGGATGGATCACATTAAACTGGCATTTAGGTGGATCCCAACTGCCACAGGAGCCTGAGCCAGTGCAGGCAGCCTTTGGAGAAGCTGTTCTGCCTTTGCTAAATCACAGAATAAATTAGGCTGGAAGAGATTTTGGAGGTTCTACCACACACTCACAGTCTCAGTAGATCGGAAGTGTCTTGAATATCCTCAGGCTTGGCTGTTCCCCTACCTCTGAGGCCCCAGTCTCTGACCATCATCCAAATTATTTTTTTCTCCTACCAAAATGGCCTTTTTCCTGCTGCCACTTGTGTCTGCCATGTCTCAGTGCTTTGCTCTTCTGGGAAGAGTCTCTATCCCATACCTATACCATGCCCTAGATATTTATAGACAAGGATGTGGATGTTTCCAAGTCCTTCTCCAGGTTCAACAATTCCAGTGCTCTTATCATCTCTGTCCACACCATTCACTCCCAGAATTGAAGAAAGGACCTTAAAGACCCCATAATTCCACCCCCCTGCCATGGGCAGAGAACCTTCCACTAGACCAGGTTGCTCAGAGCTCTATCCAACCTGTCCATGAATGTCTCCAGAGATGGAGCCTTTACCCATCCATCTACCCTGTAAATGCCCAGCAAAATCTCGAAAGAGAAGGAAAAGAAATAAATTATTTTACATTCAGTGAATCCAAACCCTCCTAGAGAACATCGATGAAAATGTTCTAAGCTGTAGGTGCTGTCAAACTGAGATTTTTGGCCCAGAAGACAGAGTTTGCATCTCCAGCTTCCTTTCTGATCCCATGGTTCAAGGAATGGTGTCAATCCCTGAAATCTCCAACACTGTTCCTACCTGGAGGTGATTTTTCTTGTGTTTGAGACCAGCTCTGACAAGGACCTGGGTGAGGAAAAGTGCTGTGGTTTAGGCTCTTTCATCCGTGGAATAGAATGACACGTTGGCTATCAGAAATCTCCTTCCCAAACAATGAAAATCTTAAAGTCCTTTTGATAACCCTTTCCAAGTAATTTAGGTAACAAATTGATTGAGGAGAAAATATACATTTTATCCATTTTGGTCTCTTTTTGTCAGATAATTATTATATATTCATAAGGAAATGGATAATCTGCTTTCCAATTCAATGCCTTTATCTTTTTATGAATCAAATTTCTCAAAGCTTGTCATTTTCCATGCATTGCTTTGTCTTGGTCAGACCATAAATACTCCTTGTTAATTAAGATCACTTTGATATTTAAAAAATATTTTTCTTCATCAAAAAGAGCACAGGGCAAATTGAAATGAGCTTTTTTTATAAAAATACAGTTAAATCTTCAAACTGATTAATCTTCCTTGCTAGAAACTCTCACCTCCTCTGGGAAAAATTCCACATAAAATCATTTTGTTTATGATTTCCCTGGAAGACAAACCTGGATTTTTTAACCAGCTGCATTCCAAAAGTTAGTGGTTGTCTGTAAATTTTTCTTCTGTCTACAAGAAATTACTTTGCAGAGATAGAAGCTGCAAAGAGAAATTTCTGGGAAGAGAAATTTCCAGCAAAATTCTGCACCCTGATTAATCAACAAAAGCCATATAAAAATTGACCCTGGGACTGCTCAGGTGAGAGGAAAGACACAGATTTTAGTATTAAGTGGGATTAATGAGCTGTCACTGCTGGATGGGGTGGATTCCTGATAATTTAAAGTATTTGAGTCAAGTCTGGAAGCTCCTCATGAAGGCCTTGAACAGTGGTTACAGGCCTCGTGCTTAATTAATGGAGTCGCATTCCCTGTCAGCTCTCCTGCCTTGGCTTGGGCACCTTCTGGGTGACACCTGGATTCCTCTACTTCTTCTACACCCCCAACAGAGAGAAGGAGGAAAAAAAACTTTCCAAGATAAGATCAGTGCTAGGGACAGAAGGCAAAGGCTGATGTGAACAGATGTTAATGCTGCAGGTGAAGGGGCCTTCCAAGAGAGCTGGAGAGGGACTTTGTACGAGGAACAGGAGGGACAGGACTCAGGGAATGGCTTCCCACTGCCACCGGGCAGGGATAGATGGGATATTGGGACGGAATTGTTCCCTGTGAGGGTGGGGAGGCCCTGGCAGAGAGTGCCCAGAGAAGCTGTGGCTTCCCCTGGATCCCTGGAAGTGTCCCAAGGCCAGGCTGGAGCAACCTGGGACAGTGGAAGGTGTCCCTGCCCATGGCAGGGGGTGGGACTGGATGAGATTTAATGTCCCTTCCAACCCAAACCATTCCATGAGGTTTTGGCTAAGGGGCCGCGCAGCTTCCTCTGTGTGAATTCCAGCAGCAGAGGTTTGATAGGGTTTAGAAGTCCAGAACTTCCCTGTCCTTTATAGTTTAGTCTTTTTCAGATATTTTGAACGTTGATGGCAAATTGAAAAACGGGGACCAGGCTTCTGGCAGCAGAACAGGGGTTCAGTCTTTCCCATGGATGGACTCCCACAAATTTTCCTATGGAGCTGTGACCCCTTATACTCACTGCAAGCCTACAGAAAGATGACCTTGGTCCTCTGGGTCAAGGATCCCACAGGAACGGCCTCTGGACCCTCACAGATGTGTCCACAGATGGAAAAGCAGTGCTGTACAAAGAGGGCTGTAATGGCTCCTATGCTGACATTCCATTTAGAAGATTCCTGTTAAGGATCTGAGGTGTAAAACTCGCTGAGTTTATTCTTGCAGGATCCCCAAATCCCTGCCCTTGCAATGGAAGCCCTTTATGACCCTGATCTCTCAGCAAGTAATTGGTTTCTATAAAAGAAGGTGCTTAGTGCTGGGAGTGAGAAAGGTGCCCAGGCCATGGAAGTAGTGGGATCACAGAATCACAGAGTCACTAAGGTTGGAAAAGACCTCCAAGATCATCATGTCCAGTCTTCAAGAATTCCAGTCCATGCAGGAGTGAGATTTCTCACTGATTTTGTACCTAAATCCAACTGATTTTGTTGTTCTTGTTGTATGTGTGGGTTTTTTTGTAAGGAGGAAGTGAGAGAGAAAACAGGAAAACTCTAACAGGTGAATTATGACAGAACAAGTAATTTCCCATTATTTGTCATTCACGTGTTGGTCTGTCCTTATTTCATGCCCAAATCTCAATGATCCAGCTGTCGAGCACCATTCTGAGACTGTGACTTTGATATCTGCCATGCACTTGAAAATTTGGGGGTTAGGACTCTCCAGACTTTACTGTTTAGTATTTCTCTGAAAAAGTTGTTACGGATCTCATCCATCTCTGTCCTGAGTTAGGGACCATCAATCAGCTGAGAAGTGACAGATCCACACAAGTCCTTCAGAGCCACCATCACCCTTAGTCCAGTCCCACTGATTTCCCTGGAGATGCCATAAGATAAATAAGATTCCAAAGCATTTTAATGAGTGGGTGGGATAGGGAAAGTTTTCCAGGTCTCTGCAGGCCCTTATTTAAGAGACTAATATACCCTGGATTGCATTTCCAGTTGTACTGGTGTGATTTCAGAGCAGAGTCAGATTTACACCAGAGTTACACGGCCACAAGGAAGAGGGGGATTGGACAAATTGTGCCTAAAGCCCCAGTGGATTTGAGAGCCTTCTCCAGCAGCTTAGGTAGCTTTTCTTTCTATCCTTAGCAACACAGCCCTGCTTAACCCTCCAAGCTGTGGTCAGTCATTTCGAGGCCAGTTTGATTGACAGCAGGTAACCTGTTAACATTTTTCCCGGCCTTTTCCAGTGTGTTTGATCCTGTAGGTGGCTGGTTGGATGTGCTGCTTTTTAAAATTATTATTATTATTTGGTTGATTTTATTTTTAATCCCTTGGATATTCTGTAAGAAAAAGTCGTCTTGAGCCAAAGGGATGATGTATTTCAATGTAAGTACAAAAATATGTGTTGAGACTTCTCTTATTTCTCTAAAAAGATGTCTTTGGGTGAGATGAGCATTTTCCTTTGCAGATTAACAGTAGAATTCCCTTCCAATTCTGGCCCTTCAAATGGACAATATTAAATTTCTCTGTATGGGAACTGTTTATATTTCCTTTTCTTTGGTGGATATATGGCTTTGGAAGAGCAGATCTGACAGACCCTCTAGGCTGGGGTGGGTAATCAGTTCTATCACCCAAAACTCAAGGAATAATATTCCTTTAGATTAGTCGTTCCTTAACAATCCTGTGAAATTATTCCCCAAGTAAAGTGGTATTGGGAAAGTGTGTAATGCTTTGTCCTGTATTTAATTTTTTTTCTGTACTTCTTACAATATGATTTAACAGCTTGAAAAATGTAGAATAAATCCTTGGGCAGCAGTTTAGATTTCTGGGAATGCAGTCAGCACATTGTGGATCACCATTTGTCCAGTGACTACAGTTTAGATAATGGGTTTGTTTGGAAATGATGCTGTCGCTGTCTGAAAGCTCCAGTTTGGGGCTTGTGGAGAAAAAGTCGAACCCACCTTTCTGGAGGCTGTTGGGAAATAGGGAAATGAGATATTTTTTCCCTGGAAATGATGAGTTGGAGTGATGGATTGACCTTTAACTGGGAAATAAATAAGTGAATAATTGCTCGGTGAAATGTGTACGCGGAAAGAATAAATCATACTGAAATCTTTTGGGTGTGCCTGGATATAAAAAAAGCAGGGATTTGTCACAATAATGGTTTTTCAAATGACGCCTAATGTCTTTTCTCACCTAGGTGAGCTCAAACTTCCATTTATTGCAGCATTTGCTGTTGTACAACATGCATAAATATTTCACTTGAGGGTACCGTGGTAAGAATATAATGGTTTTGTTCTAAAATGTAGAGAAATTCAGAATTTAGAGCTTTTTGAATGCTCCAACAGTGACAAAATTCCCATTAATGGCAGTGGGCATCAAACTGATCCTCCAAAGAATAAATTGTGATTATCACAATTATTCAAACTAGAACTTGATTCGGCTGCTGCAAGAGGGGTAACCAGGAGCAAACTGAAGGAACAATTTCAGTATAAATACATTTACTGTTTTCTAATTCATTTGTGAGCACTAAAAAATTTCCTTTCTTTTGAGAGACTTTTTGGAACTTACCACAGAAAACCGATACCAACTAAGAACAAAATTTGGAAAATAAATTGGATGTAGGTGTGTGTGGCCAGAATCTCCTTCTGCAAGTTACAATTCTACTGATTCGTTACAAACAGTTCAAATGGTTTCCTATCTGTGAGCAGACAAATGACCAGAAGATGACATTTTTAACTCCCATTTTTAGAGTCTCCATTTAAGCCTGAGTAATTAACTCAAAGTAAACTGGGGAATCACTGTTCAGATTCATGAAATAAACGTGTTGTGCTCATTACAGCAAATATTTTAGCAGCTGTAAAAATAGTGTTAATTCTTCTATTTTTTTTCATGCCAAAATCAAAGTGGTTTTGGCATAATAGTGTCATTCTATGTGAAATTTAAATTTTTTAGCAGTTGACTTCCATGACAATGGATTTGATAAGGGCAAGGAAAAAAAGAGTCTTGTCTTCATCAGGACAATGACATTAAAAGCACTTGTGTTCAAAATGTGGGGTGCATCCACCAGACTGAAAAACCAAAATCAGTTTATCTTTAAAAGTGAAGGACACCAACAAAAATTGGGCAGATGATCCCAACCAATTTCCAATTTTCCCACTCTTTAGCAGAACCAAGTTTTGTAGTTCTGTCTGATGTCTTGTAATATTTGTTATTTGTTTGCATAAGTGCCAGGTATTTTTCATCCAGAACTCAGTGCATTTTGGCATGGCCCATTCTAAAACGAGACCGCTCTGCCCCTCAGTGAGCTCAGGACTGATTGTGTGCTACAAAGTGTAATCACAACGTGAAGAAATTCAGCTTTGTTTCGGTTTTTGTTATGCTCCAGCCCACGGGGTTAAAGGGTTACATGAGAATCTCAGTGCTGCGCTTGTAAAAATAAAGCTGAAATAATCACTGGCTCTGATAATTTCAGAGAAAACCTCAAAAATATAAGCAAGGAAGACACAAAACTCCAAAGGACAACAATACACTTTTTGTGGGTTTCACTTGGGGTCTGACTCATGTTTTTTGTGCCTTCGGAGTGACTGGCACTGCCTGGATTCCCACTGGAATCTGCAGGGCCAGGACTGTGAGGAGCGGGGTTATGGATGCTCTCCCTGCTGTGCTTCCCTGTATCTGCCTGATCCACGAATTCCTACGATTTTTTGGTACAATCTGCTTGTGACGGAGCTATTGTGAGGAGCACAAACCTTGCTCCCACAACAGTCGGGCTCTGATCCTGCATTACTCAAACAAACCCCACTGTGTTTTCCCTTCTCTTCGTAGTCACCTTCAAGCAAGAGGGATGACTCAGGTGCCTGCTGACTACCTGTCAACCACCAGCTCCTACAACTATGAGCCACCCCTGCCCTCCGTGGCTCGGGCCAGCACCCTCACCAAGGTCCCTCCAGCCAAAAAAATAACTTTCTTCAAGAGTGGAGACCCTCAGTTTGCAGGAGTCAAGATGGCCATCAACCAGAGGAGCTTCAAGAGCTTCAACGCGCTCATGGATGACCTCTCCCATCGGGTCCCGCTGCCGTTCGGGGTCCGGACCATCACCACCCCACGAGGAATACATTGCATCAGTGAGCTGGACCAGCTGGAGGATGGAGGGTGCTACCTGTGCTCCGACAAGAAGTACGTGAAGCCCATGAGCATCACCTCTGGGGGACACAGGCCGGCCCCGCCACGGAACAGTCGCCCCTCCAGCACCATGAGGAGAGCGGCTCAGGAGGGCAAGCTGGAAGATTATTCCACACCTTTCACTCACCACGGCCCCAGAATACCCAAGAAAATCACTCTGGTTAAGAACGGGGAAAGTGGATTTCGCCGCTCCATCATCCTGAACCGCAGAAATGCCCGGAGTTTCAAAACGCTCCTGGATGAGATCACGGAGATCCTGCAGTTCCCGGTGAAGAAGCTCTACACTGTTGATGGGAAGAAGGTAAATATCTCTGGTGCTGGTCAGTTGTTCAAACAGGAGTCTTCACGTTCCCTGTGATGCAAATCCTTTAGCTCATGGGTCCAAAAAGTTTATCCACATTACCTTAATCCTTTGGGCTTTGTCACATTAATCACTTCCCCATTAATTATACAAAAGTTTGATATAGAAGAATCTTGTCCAGCCACTCAAGAACTTCATGCCAAATATTTTTTGGGGTCAATAGGAGGTTTAATGTTTTGCAGTCAGATATAAAATCCCTTCTAGTTATAGTTTTTCCCACCTTTTCCTGGGAGGCACGTCCCAACAGAGGTTCAACTTTTGTGTTCCTAACCACTGGGAATTCAACAGGATAAGGTGGCCCTTAGGTAGCACCTTGTGGTTGCACAGCTCTCCACAGAACAGGGTCCAGCTCATGACGTGGGATCCTCAACGTTATGATAAGATAATCAATTAACACATAAGTAATTAAGGTTTGAGTGGGATCAAGGGACACTTTTGTACTGATGAATTGGTGAACCTGCTGCAGGGGGAACTCTTGTGATAAATTCAGGCCATGACAATCCCTTCATTCTTCTGTTCCCAAAGGAATTTCCTGACAAAACTGAGATTCTCTTGACTTCTTCTCCATCTCGTTTTAGCTAACTAACCTTCACTTCCATTTTCTGTAAGGGATCTCACAAGCTGTGCTGACTTGTCCCTCTCCCTGCAGCTGAATGGAGATTCCCAGCTCCTTTGCCGCTTTTCCCACCTTTACTGCGCTGAGTGCCAGCTCCTCAGTGGTAAAAACACGACCACTTGTGGTGTCACTTTCTGAGCCAGGTGACTGAAATGACCCGAGTTCAAATGACCCATTAACCAGGAGGGGAAAAAATGCAGGAATATTTTGCATTGAAATCATTTTGACCTGGCACGGGGACAGGAATGTGCAGTAGGAAGGAGAGAGGGAGGGGATAATTGAAGCCGTCCTTCCTGGTGGAAGAACCGTGTCTTATCACAGAGCTTTCTGCTATTCCCACCACTCTGGAAAGAGCTTCCAACCAAACCCAGTCCTGCTGCCAAGATATTTTATAATCTATGGATAACTAATTTATTTTGCCACTGATTTCTCCAGCTTTCAAGACTTGGACTCCTGCTCAGTCCAGGTGGACATAATAATCTTGTGAGCAGATAGCAACTTCCTCTTCTTCAATTTTTGAGGATTTTCACTAATTTCGCTAAAGGAAGCTTTTGCCTTCTACTTCTTATTGCAGTCTTAATGTTCCCCTTGTAATTCCCAAATGAATTTCCCACAATTTTCCTTCTAGTCATTATAAACACCAATATTTTAGGTGGGATATGCACTAAATAAGCACTCTGTAAACACAATATCTTCAACTCAGAGATCTTGGAGGTCTTTTCCAACCTTTCCATGTTTTCCATCAGCAGAAATGTGGGTGTGGGTCAAACACCATCACTCAATCTCTCCACGGTCCCTTCAGATGATATTTTTTAAATATGAACCTTTTCATTGCTGTCTTGTCAATGAGGAGTTGATTTTCTACACATTAATAATTTTAGTTTTACCCCTTTAATTTCTGTGCAGAATACCACAGTGTTAGGTGACAAGGGGTCCAACCTCAGCAACATCATCATCTTCTACATAATTAGGAGATATGTGATTATTAATACCTTTCCTGGAAATCTGTTAGTGTGATTTTTTTTTGGCCATTATTCATTTTACTAATTTACCTCCAGCTTTTTGACTGTTCACTACCGTTCATTTAACAACCATTCCTATTAGGGCTTCTTGTTACTCTAGGCTTGGTTGCAAAGCATTTAACCCACAAAAAAATTCACACTGTCTTGGATTTTCCAATCTTTTCCTTTCACATGGATGCTCTAAACTATTCGTGTTCTTCTTCTAAGTTTTCTTGTTGTATCTCAGCTTCAAGAGTTCTGTTTCTGATACACAGAGGTATCTAGTTGTGTCTGAGTTTTCATCACATAGAACTGTTTCACTGAGGAGTGAAAACTGGAATTCAACGCACAATTTTGTGAGCTTTCCTGAAATAACCTCCTTACGCTGGTGCTGGAGTTTAATTTTAGCTGTACATCTTTTCTTTATACTTTAATCTACATTTTCTGTTAAAGCCAATGGAAAGAAGCTTCCATTCTTCCGTGATCATTCAAAGGTATCTGCATGTTTCATATTTCTTGGGTATTTCCTTTTTTCTCGCGTTATTCTCTTTGAAGAATAATTCAAATTTTCTTTAAATAATTTTGTAAACTTCTGTTATCCCAATTATCTACGTAATTTTTTTTCCCCATGACTTAGTACAGAGATCTTTCTGGGAAAGAGGGGTGGGATTGAGTGTAACAGTAACTTTTGACATTTATTCCCACATTTTGACAGATTAGCAAAATAATTCCTAAGAAATGCATCTGGACTACTGCTGGATTGCCTTAGTCTGGCTCAGAATAACAAAATTCACAGCATTTAATAGCAGGTTCACAATGTCCCTTTTGCAGCCAATTTTTCCTTGATCTCTTGAAAACCAAACACAAAAAAAGGGAAAAATCTCCTGTCCTACATGTTCATCAATCTTCCATCAATGGAAGAGCCATTCATAGACCTCAGAGCATTTGTTCTTCAATCTCCTTTTGTTTCTTCTACTGCTGTAATTCCAGATCTGAACTTAAATCCCAAAATGAATTAAATCACCCTTGTCCCAGTGGCTCTGGTTTGATCTGCTCCATTTTAATATCTTTACCATTTTGTTGACTAAATTCAGGATGCTTCAAAATTACAAATCTTTATGTAGGTATAAACTTAGACACATGGAACAGGCTGGTTTTGTGTTCCTTTCATGGAGTATTGATTTGAGAAAGCAGAGAAAAGTGATTACTTCCTTCTGTAGTCCACGAATTTTTCCACTAAACCTCTAAGTTTAATTCAATCATAATTCAAAGTTAAATCATAGAATCTGACAGTCTTAAAGCCCTGATTCCCATGGAAGTAAATCCAGTTGGGTTCTATTAATATTTACATATTTCTATTTTCATTCTAACTCCTGATGCCTTGAGTGAGGTGAAACCAGTATTTTCAATCCTAAATATCAAGCAGAATTCCTACTAGGAAATCCTTGTTCCACTGAAGAAAGTAGGTGTGAAGTGTTTGAACACTCATTTCATCAGGGCAAATAGCCCATTTTCCCAAATTAACCAAGATTTTTCTTGCCTAGAAATTTGATGACTATGGGACTGGAGAAAAATTTAATTCAGTTTTAGGTAAGCAAAATCAGTTAAATTTTCAGCAAGAAAAGAAGTGTAAATCATGAAGGTTTTTTTCAGGTCAAGCCACTCATTAGTGTTTTCCAGGTGATTAACTGGAAATAATTGGATTAACTGCCCAAACAGAGAAATTTGTTATTTAGGTTAACATTGACACACAATTAACTGGCCAGGGAAACTCTGTGCACATTTTTCCACTAAAATATGAACAATCCTGGACTTAATTCATTAGTTCATCTAAATCTGATTGTCTTATCAGGCGTTTGGGATGGGGGGACATTTCACCTGTTGGACCCTCTTTAGTAATTATAGAACGTTGGAAGACTGACTGAGACCAGTAAATTAAGCTAGGCCTAAGTTTTCATATATTAGTTATAATGTAATACAGGTATTTAGATATTGGCAAACACAAGTACGGGACTTTACATCCATTAGCTGATGAGACTGTTGGAAATCACATATTTCCTAGTTTTTACTGGGAGAATCAGTTCTACACTAAAAAAAGAGCCAGGTGTGCAGATATGTCAAAAGAAAGAATAACTGTAGGTTATCTTCTCCATCAAATGACCTTTTGACACCATTCTGGGAAGTTTTTATACCACATAGTGGCTTTCCTTCCTCGTGGTCTAAACCACAGGAATGCACCTCTGTTCAGATCCCCACCGCCCGCCTCTGGAGAGGGAAGGATGTCTCTGGGGGCAAAGAGACAGAGATCACAGAAAGGGCAGAAATCCTCGCAGGCTTCAAGAAATGACGTGTGGGATTATGAGGCAGCAACGGAGGATTTCCCTTACAAATGGCAATTATCCAGGGCCCACCAGCTGAACAGTCATTAAGACTTCATTAAGTCACAGGAACCCAGCACCATGACTGTGTCCAGGCACAGACGTCCTGATTTCTGAATCACTAGGCCTTCCTTTTACTGGCTGTCCTAAATTAAAACAAAAACCAAACCAAACTCTTCCTTAAAATCCAACGCTCCTCCTCACGTGGCGTTTGAAACCACACTGTGAGATGGCAAATAGTCGACATAGTTTATGGCTACTGCTGGCAATTACCATGAGCAGCTCAAATGGGATCTATCAGCCCTTGGAAGAGTTTTCCAGGGGATGTGGCCAGTTTTATGTTCGTTGGAGTTGGGCCAAGGCTGAGATGTTTTTTTGTTTGGGCACACTCAAGGCTGACCGTAAGTTGTTACATTTAAGGAGTGAATCTGATCCGGTTTTGTTGTGTGGCAGGGTCGAGTGGATGACCAGAAAGACTCAATTTTGCCTCAAATTCTGCAAGTGAGGACGTTGCAGACGGGGCACTGCGTGCCACCGAATTTCCTGGAGGGATCAGAGAATTGCCGTGCGGGTTAATCAGGGGAGCAATCATGAGTTAAGGAATGTTTCCTCAGGCACCACGAACTGCAGACTGTAAAGGATTAGTTATTAGAAACTCCTCGGGGTAAGAACCCTCCCGTTTTCTCCCGTATCTGCATGGAATTTGGCACAGGATGCACTTAGGCAAGACCAGCCATTCTGGGGCAAATCAAGCCATCTTTGACCACGTCCCAGTCTTGGAGAAAGACTGAATGGCCCAAACGAAGTGACTCCTTCCCTGGTGTAGGTTCTCAGTCTCCAGCTACCTATAGGATAAGATCTTCAGCTCAAAGCAGCACAATGAGCCCTCACACCTATTCCAGTAGCCAGGAGAGTATCAGGGCACAGACTCCGGCACCAAATGGCACCCTCTGTGGATAATCACACTCCCTAGCACCCAAAATAGGGTCTAATTCCCACAGGGGTGGACATGTTCAAGCTGCTTCTTCGAAAAGCTTCCTGGCGTGTGTTGACTCCCAGATCTGCCCAGGAATTGCTTGGGAGAGTGCCAGCTGATCCAGGCTTTAAAGACCACTCTAAGAAGGGTCTCTAAGGTAGAGGCAACGCTGTTCCAGTGCCCTGGATCCAGGACTGATTTAATTTAGCAGTAAAGACAGAACTTTTATTTTCGGATATTATTAGCCAAGCTGGTGGCCTAACTATTATTGCTAAGTGGTTCTTGATAATAATGACTGTATTTACAGCGACCTAGGGGTGCAAGGCCAGGAAACAGGATTGTCTGACATATTTCCTGGCTCAGATTTACACATCCATAGAGCCATTCCTAGGACATCTGTAAGCTGCCCGCAGGCATCCTCTCGGCCACTCGTGTTTGGGCTCTCTACCAAGCTCATCTGTCTTAATGACAGGTGTCATCAAGACCCTGATGGAAGTGCAGGAGGAAAACGGGATACGTGGAGGCAGATAAGGTGGTTTAAAATGTGGTGTGTGTGTATATAAACAGTGAGAGAAGAGAGGTGACAATTTGCCTCTGTGGGATCGTTAATTTTCTGGTTGCACGTTGACGTAGTCACTGTGACACTCGGTTTCTGTGCTCAGGTACGAAGGGTTGCAACCAATTCCAGCCCCTGATCTGGAGCAAACTGTTGTTATCAAGCGAGCTGCGCCACTTTTCCACCCACCACGTGTGTGACTCATGGTCTAAAAACAAACCACAGGTTTCAGGTTCGATATTCTCTGATTCCGTGCCAAAACCACAATGACTCCAACGAGATTTACACAAGCTATCTGTAAACCTCAGCAAAACTTTCCATGAACCTCATCCACAAGAAGATTCATATCCAGGTGTGTTTTGTGAACCTTTGAGATGCCCTGAGATCATCTGGCCCGGTGCCTTACAAGGTAGAGTTAAAGGGACCCCGTGTTTAGCCACTTTCTTATCTAACATGCAGCAAATCTGATACTTTCTTATCTAACATACACCAAACGCAGATGATTCCTTTAGCCTGAGGAGGTTTTGTTCTTTCATTAATAATGGAGCAAAGTGTAATTGCTTTCCAGTCCTTTTGAATTTAATCCAGGGCAAAGACATTTCCAATCATTCTATTGAGTATATGCAATAATCGTGGAGTCGTGGAATATCCTGAGCTGGAAGGGACTCCCAAGGATCATCCAGTCCAACTCCTGGCCCTGCACAGGACACCCCAAAAATCCCACAATGTGACTAAGAGTGTCATCCAAACCCTCCTGGAGCTCTGGCAGCCTTGGTGCTATGACCACTAATATTTCCTAATTTTTCCTAATAGCAATTTAGAAAATTCTACCACTCATTTATCTTGTCCTTATGGACTTCAATTATACAACCAAGAGTTTCTGCCATGCTATGGGTACCTCCTACAACTATTTTTGGCATTTCTGGGTTTTCCCCGAAACAAACTACTTTGTTTTTAAATGCAAGTGGTTTTGAAAGAAAAGGAATTGAATTTTTTAAAGGTACAATTTTGTCACATTTAGGGTTTTTTCCCATCTTAAACAAATTTGAGAAAGTACTTATAGGATAATTACTTCTATAGTTACCAACATATGGAAGCTTAGAACTCTGGAAAGATTACAGACAGTTAAAGAAGAAAAAAAAACCACGCCAGACTTTTAAAATGCAGATTTGTCAATGCAACAAAGGGCACAAAAGTGCACAACAGTCATTTAAACTTGATATAAAAAACCTGTATGGGGGTTTTATTTATGAAAAAAATGTATTGAGCCAATAAAAACAGCTCTATGTCAGTAACAGGTAAATTGCCAGAAAAAGCTGTGTCACAAAGTATTTTATAAGAAATGTGAAGCTTTTCCTGTTGATGGTTCAGAAAAGGAGCACTGAATAAAAGTGGACTTCAGGAGCATAAGATTTGTCACCGTGATCTCTCTAGTTATTCATTTGCTGAGAGTACAAAAAATAGCAGAATTCCACCCTCTCCTGGAAAAACTGTGAATTTTCTGTAAGTACTTCCAGTAGAAATCACTGTTTCTGCAAAGAATTTTCACAGAAAAGTCTGTGGGACTTTTTCATAGGGAAATTAGGTTTTACATATGCAGATTTGGGAGTCTTTAGCCAGTAAAAGGAGAGGAAAAGAGAGGGTTTTTACATTTGCATCAATTTTCTTCTTCCTTTTGGGCCTTGAACGTGGAATTCGAAGGATTCTGCTGCAACTCTTAGCGAGGTCTGGAAGTAGAAGTAAAAACCTTCCCACTTTTCCCATTTGTACCACGGACTTCGCAAATTGCGAGCGAAACCTGGACTCAATAACAAGAAAAATACTCAATTAAACCAAAATTTTCAGCTGAATTTGTCCATGCCCAGAGCTTCTGGAGCCCACCCACAGATTGTACCCACAGTGTTTGTGCTAAGAGACATCCAAGATGGCAAGACCATGGATCAGCTCCTTATGGATCTGTGAGCTTCATCCAGGAGGGTTTCTATCCTCAATCCCAGCTCCTACAGATAAATGGAGCATAACTATATTGTCCTTCCCTATTTCTCCTACCATTTCCAACTGGAATACCTTCTCATCCACGATGTAAATATTCTCCATATGAAAGGAGTGAGTTTTGACAACTTCTGGTCATGGAGAAGAGCTTGAACTCCCAAACTGGATCCTTCCCACTGACTCAGCCACCACAAGGCTGAGCACAAGAACAAAATGCTTCACATTTTTCAAGGCATGTCAGTTTTTAAGCTAATCCTGCCCCAGGAGAGGATCAGGGCAGGCTCTCGGGGTGGAGTGGATGTTACTCTGACTCATCGTTTTCAAACGCTGATGTCGGATGGACCAGATTTAATGAACCCGATGCCAAAGGGGCAGGTGGGGGACGCTGATTTCAGTCAGAAGGTGAAAAACATCAGCAGCGAAACTTTTCTAGAAAGGCCGTCCTCCCGTCTCAGTTGAAATTTGCACCTTTAACGGCGGTTTGCTCTTTCTCTGGCTGTTTCACAGCTTGAACAGTGTCAGACCTAATTTTGAGCTGACAGGGTGGGTGGGGAGAGAAAAGGCCATCAAAACTTGCATATCAAGTCAGTGCAATGTGGAGACCTCCCCAGACCAATCCAGCACTTGGTGAAGTCCTTGGGAAGCCTCCCATAGTCTTCATCAGGAGCCAGCTCATCCTGCACAGCGGCAGGACTGGTGGCACCCCTCATACAACCAAAACTTCCAGACTGAACCAGGCTAGAAATCACTTTCCTTCCCATTTTTATCCTCTTCACCTGTTTCTCAAAAACATGCTTCCTCCATGCCTTTATTTTCCCCATCAATCCTCTTCCTTCCCCTTTTCCCTTTTCCCATGAGGTGTTTCTCTTCTGCTGCTACCCAAGTGACTTCCAACAGCCACTGAATTTCTGATTGCAGTACTTCTCTTGGAATGATGAAAGAGTTGTTCATCCAAAGTATTTTCAGGGCAAAACCCAGAATGTATTTTTTTAAATGTGTTCAAAGCATCACAAACAGGGAAAAAGCATCCATGAGTACTCCAGGAAAAGCTGCCAGCAGAGGAATAGCTACACCTGATCTTTGCCTGTGTTTGACCGAGAAAGCAGAGCAGGGCATTATTGCATTTTTCCTCTTTGTTTCACAAATTTTCTTGGCTCTTGGAGTGCTTCACAGCCTTACAAATCTCTCATTTTTTCATGCATCTTTACACTGTGGGCAAACCTGAAAGCTGAACAGGTCATGTCTGTAAAAATCTAGAAGATGTTGATGTTTGAAGAAATCTTGGAATGACAAATTATCTTACACTGCTGCATTTCAGCATATGGAGCACTGGACTTGCCCATATTCTCATTAAATAAGCATCAAATAAAGGTGGCAGCTTGTAATTTGTATTTAAGAAACCACCTTCTCTTACAAGAGCCTTGGACACTGGAATCTGTCCTGATTTATGATTCTTTCTTTGGTAAATGAAGGTTTTGGGATGAGTTAATTGTGGCCTTCCAGTACCTGAAGGGAGCCTGCAAGAAAGATGGAGAGAGACTTTGGACAAGGACATGGAGGGACAGGACAAGGGAGAATGGCTTCAAACTGCCAGAGGGCAGGGATAGATGGGATATTGGGAAGGAATTCCTGGCTGTGAGGGTGAGGAGGCCCTGGCACAGGGTGCCCAGAGAAGCTGTGGCTGCCCGTGGATCCTTGGAAGTGTCCAAGGCCAGGTTGGAAGGGGCTTGGAGCAACCTGGGATAGTGGAAGGTGTCCTTGCCAGTGGCAGGATATAGAATGGGGTGATCTTTAATGTCCCTTCCAACCTAAACCATTCTGTGATTCTGTGTGGATTTGGGGACCTAATGTTTAATTTAGTTTAAGAGTCCATGTGAGTTTTGATTCGTGTGCTCTCTTCTGGACTAATAATTTGGATGTTATCTTTTCCAGAGGGTTAGATCTGTTTCCATGCAGTATTTCCTCGCTCTAAATTCAGTATTACCTCTTGTTCTGTGTTCTTCCTGATGACAAGGAAGAGTCTTCTGACCCCTGCTAAGTTAGAGAAAGGGAGAACAAGTCATGCACTTCCTGATTTCTTCCTCCTCCTTTTCTTCCACTACTTTGCTAATTTGTATGTGGGCATGGAGTGGCAACACCCCATGATTCACCTTCTGACCACAGATTACCCAACCACTCCCCAGAAGAACCACTTTCTAATTCCTCCGGTGCAAAGTTTGGGGAAGGGAAGGGCAGACGGGTTCTTTGCATGAATAAAATGCAAAATTCATTATCGTTAAACCATGATACATCAGTTCAGAGCCTGGGTGCCTCTGGATTGGATGTGGCACAACCACAAAACGACAGGGCTGTTCACACTCCAAGGAGGTGTAAATGGGAATGGAAGACAAAAGGGAGCAGAGGGAAGAGCTCTAGGAAAGGTGGCAGTGAGACAGCACAGGCCATAGACTCAGCCTGTCAGCCTGTTCTTCAATGTGTCTGCTTCCAGCTCTTCCTGTTTCTCCCGTGCGTCTCTGCACTCCTTTGGAAGGTGGATTATCTTATGGACTCGTCCTCTGAACCGTGCCTTGCAGTATTTCCACATTCTCTCTAAGTCTCAGATGTCTTTGGTTGGCTGGCAGCCAGCAGAGGGAGAGCAAGGGTGTCTCCTTCACTCTGCCTTCATCAGAAACTGGTATCTGTGTTCAGCTTCTGAGGTGAGCAAGGCTGAGAGTGGCTCTTTTGTCTCTGGGAAGAGCCAGAGGGTGGCATGTCCTCCACAACAACCAGCTGCTTCCGTATTTTAGAGACGCTACCTTTGCCTTGCTTCTGTACAGGTATTGATGACATTTTATTATTAATTGTGTTGCAGTAGCACCTAGAGGTCCTTGCTGAGATCACAGCAGTTGGTGGGTTCTGTACAGCAAAATTCATGGAGACAATCCATCCTCAATGGATAGCAGCCGGACTGGAAAAGAAGAGGATATTTCAGAAGAGAGGATGTGTTTTCATTTACACCACACTTGTGGTGACCTTGCTGGTGGAGCTTTATATCCGTAAAACGTTTTCGTGGGAAAGAACATGGAGCTTTTTTGAACCAATCCATGAATGCCATATCCCCCTAGGGCAGGGAGTTCCTCTGGTGGGGGATAATGAATCATAAATCACAGAATGATTTGGGCTGGAAGGGACCATAAAGATCATCTTGTTCCAACCCCCTGCCATGGGCAGGGACACCTTCCACGAGACCAGGCTGCTCCAAGACTCATCCAACCTGGGCTCTTCTCCAGAGCTTCACTCACGGCATCCGTAATCCTCTTGGATCCTGATCCAGAGTCTGTGGAGGTCACCAAGTTTCTCTCCATTCATTACAGTGGGACCTGGATCAGGTTTTAGAGTAAAATTGAGAAACTCAATTTCATTTTCTGGTATTAGGCAATAAAACTTCAATGGGAGTCTATTCCAGCTCACCAAGTGCCAACTGCTCGAGACTGATCCCATGAATTTTGGTGCACTTTTGTCTCTGATCATCCACTTAACTGTGACTGAGTTACATCGAGGGAACTCCAAAAAGGCTTGAATGGGACCTGAGTGATCCAGAGGAACTCTGCTAATCCATCAAACACCTTTATCATAAGCCATTCTTCCTCTTCCATTTTATTCCTGACTGTTCACTTATCACGGATTAAAATATTCTTGAAGTTCCCATGGTTTGAGACTCAGCTTGCAAGTGAAGACACCTCGTTTTCTAACTCTTATGAATGTGGTTCGTGTTTCCTGCAGAACTTTCAGGTCTCATATTTATCTTTTATCCTGTCAGCCATCCTCAGGCACATATTGGACACTGTAGAACATCTCAAATTGTTCTAGGAATCTACACTTAGACAACTGCATTGAGATGATTGACTCTGTCATCAGCGAGAGTCAGGCACGTCAGGCACACGGAGGGGCGACGTTCCACCTGGATCAGGTGAAATTACTTGTCTCCCAAAAATACTGGCTGCTCTCCACCAAGAAGCCTTGATTGTAGAAGATGAGTTACAATCCCGTGTGATGAATTAATGGAGAGATATTAGAGCAGGACATTCTCTTCCCCATCTCAACTCCTCCAGGTTATCACCAGATTTTAAGTATTTACAATCCATTGCCTTTGGGGGTTTTTTAGCTAAATCATGGTGGGATTTTATACTATTTTCTTGGAATATCCTAGCATGGCTGCTCAGGAATCTTGCTGTGGCAGCTTGAGGGAAGCAAGGAATCTGTTTGCCAGAAGGATTTCCTTACAGGCTACTGCTTGGAAGAGAGAAACGTCACCTCTGAGCAAACAAAGGAAAATTTAATGTGGGAAAAGATCTGTGCTGAGCAATGAGTGGCCACCATTTCATTTCACTGGGGCATCTTCTGATCTTCTCCCACTGTGAAAGAGAGCACCAAATATTGAAGGTCTTACTACTGCTTTAAAATCATGGAATCATCATAGAAATGCTTAAGGTTGGACAAGACCTCCAAGATCATGAAGCTCAACCTTCCGATGAAACACATCCGCCTTCAGTGGCATTCAGTTTTCTCCACTGTCTGTGAGAGCTAAAGCAGATAAGAACATTCTCCTTATCTTTCAGTTCCACCCCACATTTCCTTAACTGATGTCTCCATGAAAATAACCTCCACTTCTGCAATAAAACGCAGAATTCACATTATCACTGAGTTTGGAAAAGACTTCTGGAGATCATCTCATCAAACCTTCCTTTTCCTCCATATGCTGGAATTCACACCGTTCTCTGCAAGATCATTTGCACCTCTTACCTAATCTGAACAGCAATTCCACATCAGACTATCTTCTCAGAATTTAATCCCATCTAATATTTCATCTCTTTCTCTGGGGCTCACATGGTTCTGAACGGTGAATAGCTACTGTGTCTGCTTTTCACCATGGTCCTACTGCCACATCTTGTAATCTTATCTCTCTCCAAGTTTCTGTCTGATTTCCAGCTTCTTCTCCCACCATGGAAATCCGTGGCAGAAATTGCATGGAAAATACAGTTCCACAAGTCATAAAAACTCTTTGGTGGTTGTTGTGTCCAAGAAGAAGAACAGGATCACTTCTCTTGCACAATAGCAAGAAAGAGGCTGGAGCCGCTCTGCTCTGGAGCCAGGCTGAGAGAGCTGGGGGTGTTCACCTGGAGAAGAGAAGGATCCAGGGAGACCTCAGAGCCCCTTCCAGGGCCTAAAGGGGCTCCAGGAGAGCTGGAGAGGGACTTGGGACAAGGGATGGAGGGACAGGACACAGGGAATGGCTTCCCACTGCCAGAGGGCAGGGATAGATGGGATATTGGGAAGGAATTTTTCCCTGTGAGGGTGGTGAAGCCCTGGCACAGGGTGCCCAGAGAAGCTGTGGCTGCCCCTGGATCCCTGGAAGTGTCCAAGGCCAGGCTGGACAGAGACTGGAGCAACCTGGGCTAGAGGAAGGTGCCACTGCCCACGGCAGGAGGTGGGACTGGATGCACTTTAAAGTCCCTTCCAGCCCAAACCATTCCAAGATGATGCTGATGGAAAGAGAGCTCCCAGTTTTCCTCATTTCCCAGCAATGTGATGCAGGCTCCAGAGAAGCCAGGGGAGACTCCACCACTGCTTGAGATGGGGCCAGTATTTCACTCAGCACTTCCAGGAGCAACAGTGGACACTGGAGTGCCTGCAGGGTCAGGATCTGCTCCCTTCAGATCATAAATAGTTTTTACCTATTCCTTAAAAAGAAGGATATCCGAGAAGAACCGCGTGGGCCTCACCCGGGACACACCGAGTGAGCTGCGAGCTGCTAAACACGCGAGAGGGGATGTGCTGTTCAGTGATAATTCAGCACTCGCAGGAGATGTCGTATTGCCCTGAAGACAGATGTTCTCTGGAAAGCCCAGGCAGCACGTTGAGAGGATGGGATTCCTGCAGCAGTGTGGGAAGGCTCCGTGCAGAGCAGATGGAATGGACACTTATCCCAGCCCTGCACTGCCCTGAAACAGTAGATGCTGCATCAAATCAGTGTGAGAAATAGGATTTATTTAACCTCCAGAAAACATTCAGTTGTATTTAAAACCGCCGAAATGCTTTTCATAATGGAGGATTACAAAGACGAATCTCTGGAATTATTAATTCAAAGAGATTAATCTTGCAAGACATTAGGAAGAATATTTACATTATAGACACAAACACAGCTAAAGTGCTGCTGATGTCAGAAATACCCCATACTACAAATACAGACTATTTAAAATGACATAACACAAGTGTATTCCATATAAAAGGATGTATAAATTCCCTAACTCAGCTGGCTCAGCTCCATGGATCCCTGACTCTCTGTCATTGGCACCATCTATTTTCTGCACACACAACGCAGCAGTGATGAGTGTGATTGAAATATCTACACCCTGACATGGAACCACGTGATAAAATGTGGGCAAAAAATAGCTTTCACTGAAAAAAATGTCCTTTACAAATAGGAACAGTTCCTAAACTTAGTGGGGCTTTAAAGACAGGTTCTTTTACATTAGGGACAGAACACATTTCATGTCTATTTTTTTTTTCTCTCCCTCTTTTTCCCTTTCTCTTTCTTCTTTTTCATCCTCACTTTTTTTTCTACTTGTATAAGATCAGAGGGAAAGATCTCACCAAAGAAACAAAAAAAAATGAAAAGAAAAAGAACAGGAAAAAAAAGAGAACAGGAAAGTAAAGAAGGAAATTAAATACACAGGTGGCAAAAACATACTCAAAATATTTGATTTATTAAATTCTAGGCTTTCTATAAACTTTTTAAGTGAGCTAGAAAGATGTTTTCACTAGGAATATATGAAGATATTTTCTTTAGGAATAGATAGATCAGAAGTAGACTGAACAGAGGCAAACTGAGATTTGTAAGCTGTTTTTCTGTTTCATGGTACCCATCACATAAATTTGGCAGTTTTGTTGCTTTGCAGTGTTTAATGAAAATTTCAGTGAGCAAAGCTCTCTTATTTTGGGTTTCATTGCAAACTGGAGGGGCCTAAATCACAAGCGTTGTTATAACACAAACAGAAAATAAAAAACAATGGGAAGACAAGGGGATTTTACTGTATTCCCACTAAAAAGTTGATGCCATATGTTTTACTGTAAGAAATGCTATCAGAAGTGATTAACTGGATCTAGAATGGGATTCTGTTTGTCTCTGTTTCGCTCTTTCACCCTCCATGCATTTATCCTCTTACTTGCACCAGATCCAGCACCAATTCCTTAGTGGCTCCCACAGCCCTGGTGGGACACCTTGGAAAACCCCAGAGACATTTCCCAAACGGAGGTATTGTTCTCTGAAGGGCTTCTGGTTCTTCGTTCCTTGGCTGTAACAATACTGAGAGGCCGAGGTTTGTCCTTCAGGCGCTGTTATTTCAAGCACGAGTGACAACTGCAGAACTGTCATCGCTGCTCCTCTGAGATTCCTTATCTTGGTTCTCGTTAAGGGGATGATGATCAAGTGACAGGGTGAGGTCAGGGTGCATCTTGCTGAGCCCACCACCAGTGCTGGCTTGGTAAGCCATGGTGTGGTTGCCTCTTGCTGAGGTCTCCCCTATGCTCTAGAGATGTTGCCCTGAAATAGCAGGCTGAGGAGGAAGGGACATCTCAGGTTATGGAGACCCCTGGCAGCACAAAGCTGCCAAATGTTGGCCATTCTAAAGTCCTCTCAGACAGTGAGAAAGACTTCTCCTTCTTTTGAGAGACATCAAGTATTTTACCTGAGAGCTCAACTTCAGTCTTTCAAATGAGAGGTTGCAGAAACAAGATGGAAGATGGGTCCAGGATCTGTCTGCCCAGCACTTCCCACAGGACTGATTCCTGCTCTCTGAGAGAGACAAATGCATTTGGGTAAAAGTTGGATGGGGCTCTGAGAAACCTGATCCAGCTGAAGATGTCCCTGCTCATTGTAGGGGGTTGGACTGGATGGCATTTAAAAGGTCCCTTCCAACCCAAACTCTTCTAGGATTATACAGTTCCATGAGAAGTGACTCGTGAAGGACTTGGTGTGTGATCCAGGAACAGGTGAGGATGAAAGGTCCAAACCTGAGCTCTCATGGAGGAACAAAGATTCCTTCACAGGCACTTCCCATGCTGGGGACAACGTCCCTCATTGTCCAGCACCGAGGCAATACTCGAGGTTATAACTGAGGCAGCACTTGAGGGAATTTTAGGGGAGGTCACAGTTCTTGTTCCTCTTCCTGAGCAAGAAGAGGATCAATTAAGGATCAGAATGAAATGTAGCATTTTTCAGGTAATAAAAGCTGCCCCATACAAGAATTAGAAGAATTTAAAGGTTATAATGCTCTGTAAGGGAAACTGAAACGCCTTCAGTTCCACCCTCTTCCTCACTACCACATGGAATATGCCTGAACTTTTCCCAGAATACGTGAAATCTTGTAAAATATATAATAAGTGAAATATATTCTCCCTCAGGCAATTTCTCCCACCCCTTCCCTGTCTTAGGAACTCTGATCAAAATCTAGCAAAGCTTCTCTTTCCATGGAAGAATTCTCCAGCAGGCTCTGGTAGACCCCAAAGTTCTCCAGAACCACATTTATTTTCACTGAATCACAGAATATCCTGAGTTGGAAAGGACCTACAAGGATCATCAAGTCCAACTCCTGCCCCTGCACAGGAAAACCCCATAAACAGCATCACATGCCTGAGACCATTATCCAAATACTCTTTTGTTTAGGTGACAACTCATTGTCAGTTGACTCCAGGCCTGGAAGAACCAAACCCTTCTGTTTGGGCTCATGGTGCTGCCACTTGCTGTTCCCTTTGCAGATCGACAGCATGCAGGCCCTGCTCCACTGCCCCAACGTGCTGGTGTGTGTCGGCCGGGAGCCGTTCAAACCTGTATCCATGGAGAATTTGAGGAAACACTCGGTGGAGAAGCTGCCCAACCTGCCTCCCCGCTCCAACAACGGCAACAATGTCAATGAGAACAATGAAAGTAAGAAAACCTCGGGGCCGCGTCTCGCGGTCGTCCCCAGGCCTCTGTCCCACAGCGTGGGGATTACAGGCCCCTATTGTGCTGCCCCAAAGTGCAGATTTCATGTGGAAAATGCACTTCCCTCTCCCTGCCTCCCAGGCCTTTCCATCCTCCCCTTCTTTTTCTCTGGTTTCCTTGTAGGATTTCCTCCCTACACCCTCCAGTCTTTCTTTTACATGCACCCCATGTCTGGCTGACTTCCCTTCCTCTTTCATATCTCTGGGTCTCCTTTTCCTTCCAGAACTCCCTCCTTTCCTGTGTCTGTCCTCCCAGACCCTTGAGATTTCCCACGAATCCTCCCTCCCCTCGTTGTCTGTCCTGTCATGCCTTCCCTCCTGCATTTTCCTGCACCAGGACCAGAGGATGCCCAGGTTC
Source organism: Cnemophilus loriae (assembly GCA_013397755.1). Lineage (NCBI taxonomy): Eukaryota > Metazoa > Chordata > Aves > Passeriformes > Corvidae > Cnemophilus > Cnemophilus loriae. Next base: position 133,085 of record VZTF01001995.1, read on the forward strand.
TGTCAGCAGGAGACTCAGTTTCTCCTGCAGGTTGAAGCTGCCCTTTTGGGAACAAAGCGTGTTTTTATGGGAAGATTATGTTCAGGAAGGAGTATGTTATGGACTATTCAGGATTGTACTTCTTTGGCACTCCATCATGAATTATCTAAGGTCACAGGTAATTAAACCATCCACCTTCAGTAGCCAGGGAAAAAAAACTTCCCAATTCCAAAGGGCAATTAATCTCACCCGTATTAAGGATTGATTGGAGGATGAAATGAAGTGTGCTCTAGAGGTTCATCTGTTTCTCTCCACTGTCAGTACCAGGAGCTTGGAAAGATTCGTTCATGTGTTGCCAACAAGCTGTAGAAACTCAGGGACAGAGGCATCCTATGCTCACTGCCCGAGACATAAAAAATTGGTGGGAAATATGGGAATAAACTGGAGCTTTGCCCATCAAGAGCCTGAGCAAATCCAAATGTTCAATCATAAGGATGGTTAGGGAGGAGCTGTTTCACGTGATTTTGCCCTCCAATCAGCTGCATCTCCATATGCCCGTGGAGGCACAGGATTGTCTGGATATACAAACAAGGAAATTTTGGACAAACACATATTAGAAACAAGACAGATGACTGCCTTGTAAGACAGCCCGATAGCAACAAATTCTGCTTGAAATGAAGGGACCTAAACAAACCATGCAGATCACTGCACGGGCCACAAAGATGTTCTTCCAAATGCAACTCCTAAATTCCCTTATTCTCACTGATTTCTTCTACAACTCCCACTATTTCTCTTTGTAATTATCACTAGATTAAAATTTGTTTTCTATTTGCTCTTTATATTTTAATAAGAATTATAGTTATTCTTAGTGGCACATCCCTGCGGGGACTGAGTGTTGCTCTGGTCTACATGGCCACATATTTCCTGCCATATGGGTGGAGAAGCGAACGATGCACAATAAATGTGTGACCCTTGATATCCAGCTAAGGAAGAGGATCACTTCTCCATGTATTTTTCTCCAATCAAATAAGAAGAATGAAAACTTGCCCAGTTAAATAAAGGAATATTTGCAACGTGATAAAATGCCCGAACTCTGACACTAAATTTCTCTTTATGTGTATATATTTTATTTTTCTTAATTTTACTTCCTGGCATGCACTTAATAAAACAAAGTGTTTGTGTTTCAATTTATTTTTTAAAATAAAGTTAAGGTGTAGAAGATTTTATTACAGACCATTAATTCAAGTCTTAACATTTAAAACGGAAGTTGGACTAGATTATCTCCAGAGGTCCCTTCCAACCTTAACTATTCTATTATCTATGGACATCATTTAGTCAAAGACAAATTTTCAAATTATGTAGATTGGCATAGGCTTGGCTTTAATAGAATAATATCTGTATTCACTAGTTTGAGGGTTTGACTTACATATTTTGTCTCATCTTTATGTGAGTTAACATCTCTCTCCATCTTTCCTTTCCTCACTCCAGTGAACTTTGGACTGAAAGCCAAAAAAAGCGTTATCCATCCACGATCAGCATCCAGCAACAGGTCGATGAGATTTTCCTTGTCATCAGAAAAGTCGTACCCCAACGGCCTCGCGGCCTCTCCAGACAACGGGGCACCCTTCTCCAATGGCTGCTCTCACCCAAAAGCTGGGGACCTCGTCCAGTCCTTGGTCAACGATGACATTGAGAAGCGGGTCCACGTGAACAAGGACGGGAGCTTGTCCGTGGAGATGAAGGTTCGCTTCCGCTTGCTCAACGATGAGACTTTGCAGTGGTCCACCCAGATCAAAAAGTCCAACCTGATGAACCGGCTGCCTTGTGAAGAGTCAGGAGTGGAGGAGGACAGTGGAGTAGATCCCCTGCAGAAAATGAACCCAGAAGCCAGCTCAGAGGCAGATGATTCCTTATATCCCTGTGATATCGATTCCTACATGTCCAAACTTGAGGAATCGGAATGCGACGAGGCCCACTGTCACAGCTGTGGAAAGAAACACCAGGACTATGACATTTGGAAGAACCCCATGCACACGTCCCAGAGGGAAGAGCCCAGCGTGCGAAGCACCTGGCACACGCGGTCGTCGTGCTCCAGCACATCTTCCCGGAGGAGAGTAGTTCACAAAAAAATGACGTCCGTGGATAGCATCCACACCACGTCCAGTGAGGAATTCTCTGAGCACATTGTGCGAGAGTCCTCATCCTACTCAGAGACTATAAAGAACAGAGTGGCGTATCGATCTGTTAAAAAGTGTATGTGCCGGAGTGATTTATCTACAGGTGCTTCCAATGGAGAAGAACAGCAGGAATACACTCGGACAAGCACAGGAAACAGCCAGAGACCTTCATCTTTGGGCTTGATGTCACATTCAAGCTGTGAAAATAACCTGGATACTCAAGACCAGGAGATCACCAAAATCATTTCACAGAATGAGGATGAAAACTGTTTCGAAGCTCCGTCTGTGAAGTGCTTGAAGGATGACGCGGAAGAAGTTGAAAGCAGCAGAGTTGGGAGTGTCGTCTCCAGGTCATCCCTGCAGTCCAGGCAGAGCAAGAACATGTGTGAGGAAACGAGCAGCGTGGGCAGGAGCGTGTCGTCCTCAAGCCTTCAGAAAGCAAATCAGGGAGACAACAGCCAGTGCTCCACCCCTGCCAACAGCGTGCACAGCAAGTCCAGTAACTGCACCACACCAAAAGAAAAGAGTGAGCAAGATGACGCCTCTGATGAAAACCCAGTGGTGTCCTCCTTTTCCAGTGAGTCCTGCCCCAAGAAAGAGGCTGAAGAGGTGGAAGCAGAGCAGGAAGAAAGTGAAGTCAATGAAGTCAGCTCAGTGTCAGCAAAAACAAAGCCAAGCCAATCAATCAGGGGTGAGAGCAGTGAAGGGGAACGATGCTCTACGCAAGGTACCCACCGTTCCAGGGCTAGTGACAGGAACAGCAAGAAAAGTGGCAGTGATGAGAACGTTCCATGCAGTGTGTCTTGCTCTTCCAGAGGGTCTAAAAAGAGCAAATGCAGCCACCTTCATTTGGATGCACAGTCTGAAATATCTGTGTCTTCACTTGAATCCACTCCGAATAAAAAGAAGAATTCCCTACATGCAGATGATGGGAGATCGGGCAGCAGGGCATCAGTTTACTCCAAAAGCTCATGTGAAACCAAGAAAAAATCTGTTGGAGATGCCATGTCTCATAAGTCAGGATCTCTTCACTCAAACATTTCATCTACCAGTGAAGCAGAGGCAACTGCAGGTCCTGCTGAGAAAAGCTCAAAAAGTACTGCCGGTGGCTGCAGTGAATCCTCAAAAAGCTCAAAGAAGAGAAGCCATAAAGAAGAAAGCAGCAAGCCATCATCCCTCTGCTCAAGTGCTTCAAGTCCTAATGGAAAATCTGGAGAGGGTCATGCCAAGATTAGTTCAGAACCCTCTTCTTCAAAACAGGGAAGCATGAGTGGGAGCGTATGTTCAAAAGTTGACCACCCAACTGAGGATGGGATTAGGAATGGAAAACGTACAAGTAGCTCCTCAAGAGTGTCTTCAAAGTCAGAAATAAAAGATAAATGCGTGTTGACACAGATATCCCAGGAAACGGATGATAGGTGTTCACAATCAAACATGTCCCTGTCTTCAAAATCAAGGCGGACAAACACGAACAATCTCCGTGTGAAGGTGTCAAACTCCAGCCGAGCGTCGGTGTCGGAGACTATGTCAGTGTGCAGCCTGCACTGCCCTGCCCCACCAAAAGGGAAGCCAAAGAGAAAAAATATGCGTTCGACCATGCTGAAGAACTCCTCCATCAGCAGCATCGGCACTGAGTCCGTGCTGACCGCAGGAAAAGAGCAGAAAGAAATTGTGGATTCCTCCAAAACAACTTCCTATGGCTCTAAATCAGCCGCAACTGAAGTAAATGGTCAGAATAATAAAGAGACTGATGATTCTTGCAACAAAAAAGCAGAGGAAGAGGTAGAAGACACAGGCATTCAGGAGGAAGGGGGTGATTTAATGCCATCAGCTCTACCAAATGCATCTCCAGAAGAAGTTGTGCAAGAATGGCTCAGGAAAATCCCTTCAGAAACACTGCTTATGAAATATGAAATGGAGGATGATGGAGAAGAGGAACATGCAGAGTCGACCACTGAGGTATCACACTGTACAAATGCCGAGGAAGCCCCAGAGGAGGAAAAAGCTGAGGAAAAGAATGAGGAGGAGGAGGAGGCTGAAAAGGACGAAGCAGAGGATGAAGCAGAGGATGAAGCAGAGGATGAAGCAAAGGCTGAAGTGGAAGAAGAGAAAGCAGAAGACACAGCTGTTAATGAAGAGGCTGAAGAATGCGTGAACCAGGAAGAAAGCTCTGAGGTTGCACCTGAAGCTGCTGAAGCTGAGCAGGGAGAATGCAACCAGTCAGTTACATCCAGCCAAAATAACAACAAGAGAGACCTGCCAACCTCTGTCCAAACGTCTGTCCAGATCATGAAGGCTTTGCTCAGTTCAAAACACGAGACCAAATTTGACCGATCAAACAGTTTGCCCGAAGTATCCCCCACAATGGGGAGAAAACTGAGTAACTCCGCCAACATTTTGATTACTTGTCTTGCCAGCCTCCAGCTCCTCGATGAAGAGTCAGAGGATCCATCAGAAAACTCAAAACACTTGAATAAGTCAAGGTACACAGAGCTGCTAAATATTTTTCAAGCCCTGTGGTTTGGGTGCACAGCTGAAAGGAGCGGCCCAAGTTCAGGCCAAGAGGCAAGCAAGCAGGCAAAGCCAGCGTCTGGGTCTAAAGCCCCAAAATCCATGGATCACGCCTTCACTCGCATGTCCTCCTCTGGGGTTGATGTTTGCAGTGGCTCTGGTGGCTCAGGAGAAGAGTGCACAGCTGGTGCCACGTTGGTGGCGCAGAAAATTGTGGAATTCAAATCAGCCGAGCAAGTGGAAAATGCAGAGACTGGCACAGAACTGACCGAGGTTGAGGAGCAAAGTAAAGAGGAAGAGCAGCCATTCCGCCCTTCCACAGCCTGCTCAGAAGCAAAAGTTGAGGAAAAAGCAGAGTCTGCTAGAGAGGAGTCTGTAATCCAGGAGGAAGAAGAGAATGAGGAGGATCAGGGTCAGGAGGAAGGGGGAGAAAATGAAAAGGAAGAAGAAAACAAATTAGATGAAACTGGAGAACAGGAAGAAGCTGAAGCTGTGAATGACGAAGCCCCACAAGAAAACCCTGAAGAAGGAGCTGATCAGCCAGCAACCACTGATGATGCCAATGTCGGTGATGCTGATGGTGGGACAGAGCTGAAAGATGAGTTGGAAGAGCAGCCCCAAGAAGAGTCACCAAATGACCCAGAGCCCAAAGTCGATACATCCACCGGTGTGGGCACATCCCTTGTCCAGCAAAACTCTGTGGATCCAGACCCAACCTGGGTCCTGAGACTGCTCAAGAAAATCGAGAAGGAGTTCATGGCTCACTATGTGAATGCCATGAATGAGTTTAAAGTCAGGTGGAACCTGCAGGACAACCAGCAGATGGATGAAATGATACTGGAGCTGAAGGAGGAAGTGAGTAAAAGGATACAAAAGAGCATAGAGAAGGAGTTGAGGAAGATCAAAAGCAGGGCGGGAAGGAGGATGCCAAGACCTCCAGAGGAGCCGCGCACACGCGAGTCCAAACTCCAAACTGAGCAGAGGAGATGGCGACTGCAAACTATGCATAAAAAGTCCCTCTTTGGGGACAAGAATGGCGCCCAGATGAGGCTGGAGGAGACGTCAGACTTATCAGTTGATGTAGATAATGACTTTAACCTTAGTGCAGCTTTGGAGGACACCATTAGCAAACAATCCAGTGAGGAGGAATATTGTCCATGTGACTCCTGTGTGAGGAAAAAACTGGCTTCCAGGCCCGCCAGAGCCCCTGTGGTGGCCACCAATGCCCCAGTCATGAAAGCCTTTGATTTAAAGACAATCCTGAGGCTGAAGAAAGATGACAATGAGGAAGCCATCGTCGCAGAAGCAGCCCAGGACACCAAAACACTTCCCAATGGTTCTGGGGAGGAAGGGGCAGAAAACGAGGAGAAGGATGAGGGGGAACCTCAGACAGGTGAAACAGAAGCGGATGACAATGAAGGAAAAGAGCCAGAATTAAATGAAGATGACAGCGCAACGTTGAATGGAGATGGAGAAGAACCTGAAGTAGCAGAGAGTCAAAACACTGAGGTGGAGGATGAGGCCAAAAATGAAGAAACCAAAGAAGAAGAAGCAGAAGAAGGAGGGGAAGAAACAAAAGAAGAAGAAGAAGAGGAAGCAAAAGAGGAGGAGGAAGAGAAAGAGGAAGAAGAAATGGCTAAGGCTGAAGAGGAGGAGGAAATAGAAGAGGAGGAGGAGGAGGGTGAAACTAAAGAAGAAGATGAGGAAGTAAAGGAGGAAGAAGCAGAAGAAACTAAGGAGGAAGAGGAATTAAATGAGGAGGAAGAGAAGGAAGCAGAAGAGGAGGGAGTGAAGGAGGAGGAAGAAACAAAGGAGGAGGAAGAGAAGGAGGAAGAGGAAGAAGCAAAGGAAGAAGAAGAAGAGAAGGAGGAAGCGGAAGGGAAGGAAGAAGAGGAAGAAGCAAANAGCCGAAGAGGAGGAAGAAGAAACCAAAGAGGAGGAGGAAGCAAAAGAGGAGGAAGAAGAAGCAAAAGAGGAGGAAGAAGAAGCAAAAGAGGAGGAAGAAGAAGCAAAAGAGGAGGAAGAAGAAGCAAAAGAGGAGGAAGAAGAAGCAAAAGAGGAGGAGGAAGCAAAAGAGGAGGAGGAGGAAGAAGAAGAGGAGGAAGAAACCAAAGAGGATGAGGAAGCAAAAGAGGAGGAGGGAGAGGCCAAAGAGGAGGAGGAAGAAGGGAAGGAGGAAGAAGAAGAAGCAAAAGAGGAGGAGGAGGAGGAGGAAG
>VZTF01001995.1:140897-160254 GCA_013397755.1 Cnemophilus loriae
GAAGCAAAAGAGGAGGAGGAAGAAGAAGCAAAAGAGGAAGAGGAAGAAGGGAAAGAGGAAGAGGAAGAAGCAGAAGAGGAGGAGGAAGCAAAAGAGGAAGAGGAAGAAACAAAAGAGGAGGAGGAAGAAGAAGCAAAAGAAGAAGAGGAAGAAAAAGATGAAGAAGCAGAAGAGGAGGAGGAAGAAGAAGGGAAGGAGGAAGAGGAAGAAGTAAAAGAGGAGGAAGAAGAAGTAAAGGAAGAAGAAGCAAAAGAAGAGGAAGATGTGAAAGAGGAGGAAGCAGAAGAGGAGGAAGAGCAAAAAGAGGAAGAAGAAACAAAAGAGGAGGAAGGGAAGGAGGAAGAGGAAGAAGGAACAAAGGAAGATGATGAAACAAAACAAGAGGAGCAGGAAGTGGAAGAGGAAGAAAACCCAAAAGAGGAGGAGGAAGAAGAAGCAAAAGAGGAAGAAGAGAAAGAAAAAGAGGATGAAGTAAAAGGGGAAGAGGAAGAACAAAAAGAAGAAGAAGCTCAAAATGAAGAGCAGGAAGCTGAAGAGAAGTCTGAAGGTGAAGATGAAGGTGAAAATGAAGCTGAAGAAACAGAGGAGCCAGAGGATGAGGACGTTGTGGCTGATGATGAGGCAGAGACTTCGGAATGCAGAGGAGATGCTGAGGGCTCTGGAACTGACAACAATCCTGAAGGAGACGCTGCCGAAGGAAATGAAGAAGCCGAGCAAGATGAAGCTGAGGCAGCAGAAGATGCAAAACCAGAGTCAGGAGATGAGGCTGAGGAGAAAAACAGTGAAGGAGGTGAGAAACCTGATGAGAATGGTGAGGAACCCACTGGTGATGACCCTGACACGGCACATGAAAAACACGAAGACCAAGGCAACAACAAAGTTTCTGACAAACCCTCGAAGACCAAAGGCAAGAAAACCAACAAGAGGTTAGAGACTCTGAAAAAATCCACAGCCTTTTCTTGTTATTCTTCTGTAGGAAACTTCTCACAGCAATCCCAGAAGGGGTCTGATGATGAAGAGGAAAGAGTAGATGAAGAGGAAGGAGTAGTCGAAGAGGAAGGAATAGTTGAAGAGGAAGGAGTAGTTGAAGAGGAATGCAAAGGTGATGATAACCCCACGAGCGACCACCCCAACGGAGAAGTTCGAAGTGATGAGAGCTCCAAACCCTCCCAGATGTACCCTGACAGTGAAGAAGAAGAGGACAAAGAATCTTCAGGTTCTGATCCTGTGGGAGATGAGGAGCAGGCAGACGCTGAAGGTGCAGATCCAAAGGAGGCTGAAAACACTGAGGAAGTTCAGGCTTCTAAAAAGAAACAAAACTCGGATGAGATTGACCAGGATGACCTGGACTTCTAGAACTGCTGACTGAAAACTGACTTTTTCTTTCTTTCTTCCTTTCTTTCTTTTTTCAAAGTATATTTTCATTACATATTTCAGTATCTCCAGTGAGTTGAGCCCTCGTAATCGGCTTTTCTTCTGAGTTAAATGTGGTAAACTCGATCTTGAATCCTGTGATTAACATTTCAATTACCTGCCCTCATTTCTAGAGGGCTGGTAGCTCATTAATATCCTGTGGTCTCAATAGGTAAGTGGTTTGGGGAAAACAAAGGCTGTTTTGTTTGGGATACCTTCTAGTTCCCACCCTTTAAGCCATGCTGTTTGCTGCTGGAGTGATCTGTGGCTCTGCTGGGCATCGTCTCTGAGTGATTTTGGGATGCCTTTCACCTGTTGCACGTCATTTTCCTGGAGAGATTGCCAATCCACAGAAGCACGATAAAATCGGGATTCATTGCCAAAGTCTGGTCAGAGCCCACAGAGATGTACATTCATCTTCCTCCCTACCCTGCCCTCACCTACCCCACCTTCTCTGTACCCAGAAAAAAGGGTCTGAGATATCGAAGATTTTCCCCATTTCCCCTTTTTTTTTTCCCCTTTAGTAGAAGTTGAGCTCATTTCTCACTTCACTGGAAGCCTCGACATGGAGAAAGGTCTTTCCAGTAGATCTTCTTCCAGACCACATCTCTTTGTACTGTGCTCATAACTGTAGTGGTAGTTAAAAAAGATGAGTTAATTCACCCTGTCAGGTGTCTGAGAAGTGGTTGGATGTAATATTGACCGAATTAGGAATAGATCCAATCCCTTGTGCTGTCCTCTACTATGCCAATGATGGTATTGAAGCACTTTACAACCATCTGGGATCCCTCAGACAATTTTGCACGAGGCCCTGTTTTGGAGCTAACGGGATTTGCAATGGCTCAGTGCCCTGTCCTTGCAGACAAAATTTAAACTAATATTCCCTTTAATGTGGAAAAGCTTTGGGCATTTGTGCTGCAGCAAACAGCTGGAAGAGGCTGAAGCATTTATTGGAGAGCTTGGACTTTACAAACCACAGTAGAACTGCAAACTTCATTTAGCAACTGTTTTTTACCAGATTGCACCTTTTTTTTTTTTTTTTTGCTTCCCCTGGGGAAATATAAACATTTCTGAATAAATGCCCAACTAATGCCAGGAGAAGTTTGACCATACCTCAGCTGCATACTCGTGTAAAGCTCTTAGGGACACAGTTCATTTTCTCAAAAATTTGCAGGGAGAATAAAACAGTGAGGTTGAAAACAAAATGCCTTAAATTGTATGGAGAAAAAGTATGTGTGTAGTGTTGTGCTGGGTTTGTGAAGATGTATGCAGACATGTTTAAATAATCAATATTCCAATTTAAATAATTCCTGTGGTTTTCATTTCTAGAATCCATTTCTTAAACTCACAGCCAGAGACAAGATTCATTTCACTCAAATGAAGAACTGGGTTCAGCTCTGGAGGCAAACACTTAATTTTGGGTGTCTGAGGAATAGGGGAGTTTGGGAGGAGTCAGTGGAGAGCTGGATCTCAGCTGAGCTGTTCCCACAAAGGCTGACAGTGCCTCCAGGAAGATCCTCCAGGGACAACAGCACCATCCTCAAGACAGAGAAGTTAAAATCTGGGCCTTCCTCAAAAGAAGGACAACCCTGTCTGTGAGGCTCATGGAATCACAGAATGGTTTGGGTTGGATGGGACCTTGAAAATCATCTGGTTCCAACCCTCGGCCATGAGCAGGGACATCTTCCACTATCCCAGGTTGCTCCAGGCTCCATGCAACCTGCCCTTGGACACTTCCAGGGAACCAGGGGCAGCCACAGCTTCTCCGGGCAACCTGTGCCAGGGCCTCCCCACCCTCACAGGGAAGGATTTCGTCCCAATAGCCAACCTAAATCTCCCTTCCTTCAATTTTTACACATCAATCCTAATTGTTAACCCAGCACTGCCAAACCCGCCGCTAAGCCATGTCCCCAGGTTCTACATCATGTGTAGAACCATTTTGGTTTCATAATCAACTTCGTGACACATCAATTAATGCAAGATTCTGAAAAGAACTGAGCCTGGTAGTCACAGCTGCGACCTTGACATGAGGCACAGACTGGAAGCGGTACATGTTGAGTGAACTCTAAACATTCCTGGTGAAATGCCTCCCTCTGAGCCCCCTCCAGACTCCCACTGTAGCCAGCAGGGAGAGAAGGGCAAAGCCTGTGATTCATCTGTTGCAGGTAGCTACCTTAGGAGGAGGCGGACTACACTGCCAGCGGGCACATTTCTACCTGCAGAACACACAGGGAGCCCAGACAACTTCCTCAGGTGAAAATCACAGAGCCCCAGAGTTATTAGGTTGTAAAAGACCTCCAAGAACATCAAGTGCAACCTGTGAATGATCCCCACCTTGTCACCCAGACCAGAGCACTGAGTGCCACATCCAGTCATTCCTTAGACACCTCCAGGAGCGGGGACCCCACCACCTCTCTGGGCAGCCCCTTCCAAAACGCCTCATATGGGAAGAGCTGATCTCAGTGTAGCTGCTCTAAAGCATCTTGTGTTGATGACTTTCAGGCTGTCAGGCAACAGCTCAAGCCAATCATCACATGGAAGTTTTAAAAGTGTCTTTTCAGCTCCAAGATCACAAGGGGAATGGCTTCAAACTGAAAGAGTGTAGGTTGGATATCAGAAAAATTTCTTCCCTGTGAGGGTGGGGAAGCCCTGCCACAGGTTGCCCAGAGAAGCTGTGGCTGCCCCTGGATCCCTGGCAGTGTCCAAGGCCAGGTTGGACAGGGCTTGGAGCAACCTGGAACAGTGGAAGGTGTCCCTGCCCATGGCAGGGGGTGGAATGGGATGAGCTTTAAGGTTCCTCCCAACCCAAACCATTCTGGGATTCCATGATTGCCTTCCCGTGCTATTGCTAAAAGACACTGCTGGAATTTAACAGGTTAGGGAAAGGGCAAACATTTCCCAGGAATTCTCCTGCAGCTGCTGACTTTGATTACTTTAAAGCTGCTTACACAGTCAACGTCACGCCCTACTCGTGTTGAACCAGTCAGTTCCTCACCTGCAGCACTGGCGAGGAGAAAGAAATTAAAAGGAACACAAAAGTGCAGTTGTCAAACCACGAAAACTGAAATCACCAGAGTTCCTGCCCAGGAGACCTGTCCCACTCGTATTTGTTTGTCACCATCCATGTCTGGGCAGTGACTCACACATACACCAGTCATAGTCGGGGCAGAGCTGAGCTCTGCTCACCAAAATCCCCTCTCAGAGGGGCTGGGGAGCAGTCAGCAGGGATCCAGAGACAGATGTTGCTGAAGGAGGTGTCTCCTTCCTCCACTAGTCTCTCCCAGGATCGCCCAGATCATCCGTGAAGGAAGCACCCAGCTGAAAAGGATCCCTCGCAGTCACATCCCTCGCACTTGCACAGCTTCCAACGTTTGCATTTCCCCTTGGCTGCTGTGACTCAGGCGCCTGTTGGGTCTTGCAGCTTCCCCTCTCCCTCTGACAGCACGGGAACACGTGTTCCCAGCCAGCTCCGGGGCTGTCACGTTCATAAGGGCTGGGAAGATCACTCCTGTCACCACCTGGAAGGGATTACAGCTGCTGTCTTTCAGCGGGGCGGAGCAGAGGCGACGTGAGACTTGCACAGCTGTACTTCGTGTTTTCCTGTGCTCTTCTGCCTGCCTTTGGGGTGGTTGGTCTTGTTTCTTTACCAGCCAGACAAATTGCTTCTTGATGTGCCTCAGTTTTTTTCGCCTGCTTGGTTTTGAAATGGGAAATAGCCAGTGAAAGATGAGGAGGAGCGGAGTGAAAATTCAAGTGCAAAGCCACAGAAATGAAGGAAATGTGCTTTCCAAAGCTGAGGTCTTTGCAGACGTGTGTGAGCAGACTCCTCTCACTAATGGAGAGCAATAATCCCCCTTTCCTGGTGGCTCCTTGTTGACATAGAGCCATATTTAGCTCCAACCACTTGAAATCCCAGCTGCCTGACAGGAAAGGGTGGTTTGTGGTTATTTCTGGACCTCAGGCTCCTCCAGTAGGTTTTGCTCTGGAGGGCAGGGAGAGTTTCCAAGCTGGCTGTGGATGTGCCCTCCAAGCTCCCTCATTTTTTAATTGGAAGGTGGAGAACTTGCACTGCAGGGCTTGGTGGCTCCTTGGCAAAGCGCAGGAATCAGTGCTCCTCCTGGCTGGGATGGGAACACTCGAATCCGTGCACACATCAAGCTCCAGGCATTTGGGAGGTGCAGTGTTTTACTCCACAAGTGTGACACTCCCTTCCTGGGGGTAAATCCATCAGTCCCACTGCTCCTCCAGGGAGGCACTTCCTCATGGATGCAGGAGGAATGATTAGAACATGGGATAAAGAATACACAAAACTGGTTTAAACCGCGACCAGGCATTACATCCTTGGCCACCCTCAGTCCCTGCAGTTTGCCCTGATCCAGGTGAGACACTTTGAGTACCTGGAAGCCAAACAATTGGGAAAGGGTGTCTAAAGAAGGCTTGAAACAAACACAGGCTGCTTGGGATCTCTCCCCATCCCTTCTGTTGTAGCCACCCTGCTTTTGGTGAAAAACTTTCCCAGAGTTGCAGGAAATACTCAGCAGAGAGAGGGGCTCATTCTGCACTTCCAAATCATGAATGATTCAGTCTTTGATATCCCAGAAAACTGCCAAGCACCAAGACATCTCCTGAGCTATGTCCATCCAACACAGCCTTTCTAAGAGAGGACTCAACAGGGGATTCCCTGATTATTCCAGTCTTTACTTTTTTGGTGTGGTCAGCTAGGTGTGTACGCATCGTCTACATGCCAGGGAAAGAGAGGGATTATTTAGGGAGGAATTCCTGATATTCCAAACCTCGTGCTAAAGACAGAAGGAGATGTATTTTCTGTCATCTTCTAGAATATATTAAGGCTGGAGGTGTTTATTTTCTCATGCCCCTAAGCCACAGACCCCATCACATTGTCAGGCTCAAGGAGCGACCTCCGTAACCCTGTGGCCACTTCTAATTTTAACTCCCTGCCCTCTGATCCGAGCATCAGGGTTTGTGCTGCTCCAACAGGAAGCATCCCTGCTGACCTTTCTAATTCCAGGAGCTTGATGCTTGCTTATCCCTGCAATCCACAGGAAGACCCCTACTTAGGAGTCACCTGTACCGTTTGCAAGGAATCACATTTTGCTGCAGCTGAGAGGGTCCAGCCTTGCTTGGAAAAGGATGTGTTTATTCTCAGCCCTGTGGTGTGAAAGTGGTGCTGGAGTGTGAGGGTGGAAAGGTCAGGCTGTGACAGGCTGGTGTTTTTTTTTTTTCCTCAGTAAAAACGGCTTTGCCTATTGCAGAGTCCTGGCCGACAGACGTGGCATGTATTAACCTCTCAGCTCTTGCATAAAGGATGGTGCTGGAGCTCATTTTCCAGTTTTAAAAGAGCTGAGCGAGGCTCTTTCAGGCCTGTGACAGAGAGGGAGTGGGCGTAGGAGCAAGGTCAGGACAGTGCTTCCTAAGCGGATGGAAATGCTTCCCTGTGGTGCCTAATTAGTCTGTCCCAGCACAGAAATCCTCCCCCTGCACCAGTCCCTACCTGGGAGTCCTCCCTGGTCCCAGGGGCAGCCAAGCCTTAGGGCAGTGGCTACTTTGGCTCCTGTTCTGGCACTCCTGATCCCCTTGCAGAGAAGGCTGTAGGACTCAGGCTCGTCCAACAAACACCATCGTTCCCACCGCCATCCCAAAGCAGTGCCCCTCCTCTCCATCACAGCAACCTTGGCCACTCAAGGCTGATTCCATGTTGAGTTTCATGAGTGGCATGGGTAAGCCTCTGCAATACACAAAAAACTCTTTGTTGTGCACTAAAACATTCAAAGAATGATTTGTTGGTTGCTAAATATTCAAATTTCTGTATTTCTTTTTTAAGTATCAGTTTCTTCCCAGTCATCCAGAACAGGAACTTTACTGCAGTACAAGGAACCAACTCCTGCTCTTGAGAATCCCACTGAGCAGCAGGACTCACCCTCCTTAAGGAGTCAGGAGCAGGCAAGGAATGCAGCCAGGTCTGGCTCTCCCTCTGTCTGTCCTGGGCTGCAGTCCCTCCCTGGCCTTCCCTCCTTGCGTCAGACACCTGATTCATCAAACCTCAGGGAGGGCAGGCACAGCCCAGTGCTGCAATCCCCGCAGGAATTCACAGAGTCACGGAATGCTTTGAGCTGGGAGGAACCTTAAATCTCATCCAGTGCCACCCCGTGCCATGGGCAGGGACACCTTCCACTATCCCAGGTCGCTCCAAGCCTTGTCCAGCCTGGCCTTGGACACTTCCAGGGATCCAGGGGCAGCCACAGCTGCTCTGAGCAGGATAATGCACCAAGTTGTCTTGAGGAAGGATGTGACCGTGTTTGCTGTCTCACTTTGTGGGCTGCACGACCCTCGCTGACTCCATGCACCAGCTAAGGTCTATTTGGGGAGTTTTAAGTCTTTCCTTGATCTTTACGGTGACGTCAGACATGTGTGGTTGGTTTGGGCTGCTAAACCCAGTCACATGATGGAGCAGACAAGGGAACAGAGATTTCACATTAAAATCTGCAATGATTTGAAGAATGAAGTGTTTCCTGTCCATAAAAATACCGCCGTGTTTCTGATAACCCCAATTATATTTTATGGCAGAAGCCTTGAGCTCTTCCTCAGTCTCCCGCCTTGTAACCTTGAAGGCAAACACCCATCAGCCCTAACATGCTGTATTTTACTTGGCTGCCCAAGAAAGCTGGAGAGTAAAAATAGAACCACAGGATCATAGAAGGGTTGGAAAAGATCCTAAAGGTCATCCAGTTCTGACCCCCTGCCATGGGCAGGGAATAGAAGGACGCTACAGAGTAACCTGAGGACAGAGCCATAATGCTTGTCCCGGCAGTGAGAAATGTTTCATTCAGACCTGGCACCATGTTGCACAGCTGAAAATCCCATCCCAAGAAGACAAATCCACATCAAGAGAGTAAAATTTTTGGAAGTCACTAATGTAGTAACTTAGTTTTCTGAGTAGCAGCCCTGGGGATGCACTTAATAAATAAGAAAACTTAAGGAATGAGACCAAGCTAGAGAGGACTCTGGCAAAATCAGCCCACCACAGCAATGTGTGCTGGGAGGGAAGGAGAACTGAGGAGAAGAATGCACCTCTCACATGTGAGAGATGTTTATTATCTCGCCACTGCCCACGCTGAACTGCAAAGATTTGGTTACATCAGCTGTCTTTTGGAGCTGTCAGCCAGTCCCAGCGAGGGACCACATCTAATCTCATCAGGTTTCACCTTCCTGTGACATCCCTGAGCAAGGAAAGAGGATTGTGCATCTCTGGCCACACCTTAGATTCGCACCATGTGTGGGAGGGCTCTGCTGGAGAGGAAAGACAGAAGATGGGAAAAAAATGAGCCCCCCGTTCCCCTCCCTTCTCTCACTTTCCTGTTGCTCCTCCCTATCTCTTCCTGTCTGGTGATCCTGGCAGACACTGACCTTTTCCCAGCAATATGACAGGAATCCAATGTCCCTCTTGGGCTCGGGGCTGTTCCCTGCCAGGGAGGCAAGGAAGGCACAAGGGGAGCTGGGAGAACCCACAACCCACAGGCATGGAGGGAAAGCAGAGGAACAGAGCATCCGTCCCCAAACAGGGTTCTGGATACACGAGCAAGTAAAGGAGTCTGAGTCTCTTTTCCAGATCAGGAGTGGTTCCAACAATCCCGCTCTTGTTTTTTGCCATGTTGGAGCAGACCAGCTTGTGGAGAATGAAAGGGATGGGTTTGGATTAGTTTCATTAATAATCGAAAACTGGAATTCAGACCTATGCTAATTACATCTGCAGTTGGTGCTAAGATGGGAAGACTTTTACAGTTTCCTGACCCTCAGGATCTTAAGAGGCAAATCCATGAGCTGGGTATCATAAAAGAGTCTTATTGGTTTGTGGGGAGGATCCATAGAGAGAGGAAGATCCATTTTGCTCTGGCATGGATATACAAACCTGGAGAGGAACCTGAAACAACAGCACTGCCTACAGGCTGGCATTTCTGCAGTCAAAATATTCGTATGCCTTGATCATCATAGAATCACAGAATGCTTTGGGTTTGAAGGAACCTTAAAGCTCATCTTGTTCCATGAGCAGGGACACCTTCCACTATCCCAGGTTGCTCCAAGCCCCATCCAACCTGGCCTTGAACACTTCCAGGAATCCAGGGGCAGCCACAGCTTCTCTGGGCACCTCAGGCTTCTCACCACCCTCAGAGGGAAGAATTTCTCCCCAGTATCTCATCTAAGGATCTGGCCAGTGTCCTCAGAGCAGGCTATGCCACACACAGTCAGGTATCCTGGCAGTGAGGAGGGAGAGTCCAACTGCTCAAAAGGCAAGAGGTTCCTCCTCCTGCTGCTCAAATTTGTGCAAGGAACAGGCTGGCACCTTCTGTGTGCACCCTCTGGATCAATCCCCAGAGCTAAGCAGGCAGGGACACGCTCAGCTGGCGAATCCCAGCAGGGTTTAGGGGTGAGTAAGCTCCTCACTGATCATCACTGCTGAGAATCAGGCAGCTCCAAACATGTCCTGAAACGGAGAAATTTGTATGTGGTGAGGACTGGACTGATGGGAATAAAGAGCCACTGATGCATCTGGGGGTAGGTGGCAGCAAACTTTTCCTTCTGGGAATTAACTACTCTAAAGGTTTGCAGCACTGAAATCCCAGGAGAGATGGACAGCAGAGAGCCTTTGTCAAGCCCAGGGAATCCAGAACACCAATTTTTTTGAAGACTCAGATGCACTAATTTTCTTCATTCCTGATGAAGCAGAAGCAACGTGCTCAGCAGAACTGGGCATTGTCCTCTGGTCTCTGGTGACCGGGGACAGGACCCAGGGAATGGCTGGAGCTGCGTCAGGGGAGGTTTAGGTTGGATATCAGGGAAAGGTTCTTCCACTAGGTTCTTCTTCACCCAGATAGAGGTCAGACACTTAACAGGCTCCCCAGGGAATGGTCACAGCCCCAAGGCTGCCAGAGCTCCAGGAGCACTTGGACAACGCTCTCAGGGATGCACAGGGTGGGATTGTTGGGGTGTCTGTGCAGGGCCAGGAGTTGGACTGGATGATCCTTGCGGGTGCCTTCCAACTGAGGACATTCTGTGACTTTACAACTTTCCTGTGGCAATGAAACACTGAAGTGGAGGAGAGAAGGGCCACTACGAAGACAATGGAAGTCTCACCTAAAGACTAAGGAATTGCCTCCCAGTTTGGGGAATGCTGGGTGAATGTCGATGGGTGATGACCTGAAACTTCACCATGCCTTCCTGGAGACCCTGTCACCCTGCTGGAGTCACCCATTCACAGGTGGACACAGCAGGGAAAGAGCACAGCAATCCTCATCCTTACCAGCTGTAAGGGCACGTGTCACCTCAGGACTAAACAAATCCCTGCAGTCCAGCTCCTTTGGCACCCATGCCAACATTCCATCACTTCCTTGCATCCATGAATGTGTGCAGCCCTCCCATCTCCCTTCCATTCTGGGCTCTCCTCAGCCCCAAAAGCTGCACTGGAATGTAGCAGGGATGAATGAATTTGGATTAAACTGGTGCCATGTGTGCAAGCAGCAGCTGTCTCATCATGGACGTGATGCACAGCAGACTCTGCTGAATATTTGTCCAAACTCCACTGACAGGATGGGTTTGCCCTCAGCACGTGGCAGCTCAGGAACCAGAGAGCATCTTAAGTGGCACTCAATACCTGTGTAAGGACAACTGAGTCACCCCTGCTCCCTGTAACCGGTGTTTAACAGCAAGTTCACCTGGGGACACCTGCAGCTGCCTTGACAGGTGCCCTGACTTCCCAAGCCCACAAACTGGAGCTGTCTGTAAAGTGACGTGAATCTTGCCCTGAGCATCAGGGAGAGAAGTCATAGAATCCCAGAATTATTTGAGTGGGAAGGGACCTTAAAAACCATCTTGTTCCATCCTCCTGCTATGAGCAGGGACATCTTCCTCTATCCCAGGCTGCTCCAAGTCCTGTCCAACCTGGCCTGGAACATTTCCAGGGATGGCTCAGCCACCGCTTCTCTGGGCAGGTACTCACAAATTGAATCAGGTACTCACAGAGGGAGAAATTTCACCTTTACTGAGTAGGGAAATCCAGTAGTGCATCCCAGAGCACTGGCAGAGAGTTGTGTTTTTCCAGGACGGTATTACAGCTGCAGTAACTCCCAGACCTGGGGAAAAAAAAAAAAATCCAAGCATAAAATATGAAGTTCAGGCACTGGGGTGAGTTCCCTGCTGCTTTTACCTTTTCCAAGGAACAGGTGATGCATTTGGATCTGCATCTTACAGGTGGGGGAACCTAGCAGAAGACCACCCTGTCTCCATATTTGCAGTCCCTTCCTTCTCTCTGAGATCTCTGTGGAGTCTTCCCTCACTGCCTAAAGAGAGGAAAGATAAAACCCCCACATCACAGGACAGAGGAGAAATGAGGCAACTGGACTGAGGCACCACCGGAATAATCCCTGTGATTAAATAATAGTCGTATGGAGAGATATTAATGATGACAATCCCGAGGAGCCCAGCAATTTAAGAAGGCTGGAGAGGGACTTTTTACCAGATCATGCAGTGACAGGACAAGGGAGAATGACTTTAAGCTGACAGAGGGCAGGGTTAGATGGGATAGTGGGAAGGAATTCTTCCCTGTGAGGGTGGCAAGGCCCTGGCGCGGGTTGCCCAGAGAAGCTGTGGCTGCCCCTGGATCCCTGGAAGTGTCCAAGGCCAGGTTGGAGTAACCTGGGCTAGTGGAAGGTGTCCCTGCCCATGGCAGAGGGTAGAACAGGATGGTCTTGAAGGTTCTTTCAAACCAAACCATTGCATGATTCCGTGATCTTGGAAGAACTCAGTACACAAAGCATGAACAAGTAGTGACAGATTGTATCCCTACCCTTCAAAGTGGAATCACTGAGAGACAGGCTGAGACAGTGAAATGGATTAAGTGAGTTACAGAAAAATTTAAAAATATCAAAAAAGAGAGGGTGACAAGACAGCAAAATTGACATGGAGTGAAGTGTCCCACCACCACAGACAGCAGTGTAAATAGATCAGGTGTGCCAGAAATAAGCGAAACTACCACACCATCATCCAGTTCCTCTCTCTACCCTGAAAAACAGTTTCTGCCTGTCTTTTCTTGTCCAGGCAAGTTTTAAACCTCCTGAGATTCAGTTTAAACAGTGTGGATATGTGTTTTCTTGCCTTATTCATACCTGCAGTTCTTCAGCGAACTGCAGAAATGAACACAGGTGGACAAAGCACAGGAATCCTGCAGCAGAAAAGATGGGAAGAAGGAGCAGGGCAAAAGGAGGAAGCAGCAATGCAAAAAGGCAGCTGGGAATAGCTGGGGATGAGCTGTGAGAGGAAGGCTTCAGTTTGATATATGGTGCCAGAGACGTTATTAATGGTTTGCTGGTTTTTACCTTTAAAAACTTGGCGTGGATTATTTATTATGTCACCACGGAGCTCATATGATCTATGAAAGGGATGATAATATGTATCTGTTCCTGGCCTCTCGGATTCACTGTGTTTTTACAGGCCTTAATTAGGATTTAATTCTGCACTCCTGACACAGAGGAAGAGTTTGTGGTGTACTTGAAGAAAAGAAAAACACTTCCCCCCTTGCTTAAAATATCCCATTTGACCATGAATGAACATGAGAGTTCATTCTGCTGAGAGTCATCACAGCATTTTCACAGGTCAAAGGATTTATTTTCCTCTGAAAATAATTAATAACTCAGAGAAGCCCAATCAGATTAGAAATACTAGTAAAGCCCTGACTTTGGTGTCCTTCCATGAAGTTAGCCAGGACAGCAGTGGGCATTAGCTGCCTTCTGAGTGGGATTTGGATCCACAATCATCATTTGAGGTTGGGGAAAGGCAGGAGCTGCACATCCAACTCAGCCAACATCCTCACCTGCCATGCACAGGCAGAACTGCAGATAACCCACAGTTACTGGTGTCCTCAGCACCATCTTAGTGTTTTCCCCTGGAAATCTCTCCTCTTCCTCTTCCTCTTCCTCTTCCTCTTCCTGTTCTCCTCCATGAGGAGAGCATTTATTCCTGGTGGTTTGGAGAAGGACAATAATAACATAATCAGGATAAATAGTCTGAATAGTGGGAAAATGCACTTTTTACCTGCTCCTGGACTGATTCTTCCCCTCCTCAATGCCTCGCTGAGTGCTTTTGTTGGTCAATAGATTCAAAGTGGGACTGAGGATGTGGGCATTCATTCAATAAATACCAAAGGCACTTGCAATGGGCATTTTCCTGCCCAGGGGCAATCAGGCTCTTTAATTCCACCTGCCTGGGATTTGGGTGGGTGGAAGCTGGGTGCTGGGGAGGTCAGCAGGTGACTTATCTGTGGTTGTCTCATGGTGAGGATGGCAAGTTTCTAACAGAGGCAGAATCAAAAAATCCTGGAATGGTTTGGGTTGGAAAGGACCTTAAAGCTCATCTCATTCCACCCCCGCCATGGGCAGGGACACCTTCTGCTATCCCAGGTTGCTCCAAGCCCTGTCCAGCCTGGCTTTGGACACTTCCAGGCATGGAAGATCACTGTTGTCTTGTGTGATTTTATAGATTTAGCCCTCAGGACACAGTTTGTTCTCATCATTCCTGCACCAGTGGGATGTGACCTGCAAATCCTCACCCTGGACTATCCCAGGATGAGGCTATGAAGAAAGAGGAAAAGGGATGGCCCAGGTGTCCGGGACTCATCCACGGTGATCTTTTAGCAGGAAAGTGGAGCTGCAGGCAGCTGTGAGGAATAAGGCTCAGGACAGATCTGACGTGAGTTGTGGGATGAGCAGAGCCACCAATAATTCAAGATGTTCGTTATCATTTTCATTAAACTGCAAAGAAGTATTAAGGGATCGTGGATGTGATGTGACGTTCCCAAAACCACTCCAGGCACAACCCAGTTCCTGTCTTCCAAACTGAGCTCCCACCATTTCCCATTCCATCTGCAAGCAGAGCCTCATATCAGCACAAAAACCCAGCTGCTGCCAGTCAGGAAAAAGATTAAGGACCCTCTGGAAAATCCAGTGGTCACTGGGCAAAGCAAGAGGTCTCCACACACCCTGGTGGTAAGACTAACCTAAGAGGATGTTAAAACAGAAATAAGACTTGGTCCCAGCTTAATTTAAAGCAAACGTTTGCCATTTAAACACGTTTCAGTTATTAAAATTCATCACATATATGAGTAGCAGCCTGAATTAACTTTAGGTTGAACCAGTTACCCAAGCTGAGAGACTCTGAGGCTCATTTTTCAGTTTCAGTCTTGCTGGGGATGATATAAAGCTCCCCATAACCTCTGTGGCCTGGAAGAAGCCACGCTCAGTCAATAGCCCCTCAGGATGACAGGTCCCAAATCCCACTGCGAGCCATGATGGATTGTCCCGGAGTGAGATTTCATACATCTCCAGCTTTCAGAGGGGAGCTGACACGAATAATTGGTGTCACTTTTGCTGGGACTGTGCCAAATGCTGACAAAACAGTTCCTAATCAGAGGTGCTGGGATTTGTGACCTGGACAACAGGGAGGTGTCATCGTGGCAGTGAGCTCGAGGGGTCTCAGCTGGCTGGGACAGAGCGGCCTCTTGGCTGGTGCAAGAGCTCTGTGTTGTGACGAAGGTTGGTGGCACCGGGTTGGCAAGAGCTCTGTGGACATGGAAACTCAGCTAAAGTCTCACCTTGGGTCCTGGAGAGCTCAGGAGTTCAGGAGAAAGGGCACCAGCCCCTTCTTCTGCAAATCAGCCCTTGATCCTCTCTTGAAATACCCACAGGATGCTGCCATGCAGGATGGGGACACATTCTTTAGCGCTATAAGGTTCTATATGTGGTTTCAACCTTAAAAATCTGATTATTTCTACAGTCATTCAGGAGTGACAAGGATTAGTGACTTTCTCAATGTCCCAGAGGGAGTCTGGATCCAGGGCCTGACCCTGTTTTCCCACAAAACTCCTCCTGCACCACAGTCCCCACCACTTTGTTGCAGTCACTGTCCCCCTCCCTGCTTTTCACCGAGAGCAGGCTGGGCCCCCAACCCTGACTCAGCCCCCAGCACCAGCAAAACACAGCAGGGGTAGGGAGCTATTCCCTCAGAGACTGATCCATCCTGACAGGCTCCTGGGATAAATCAGTTATCTCCATCAAGGCAGTGGGGTGACTGATCTCACAGGACAAGTCTCACTGAGGAGTTTCAGGCTCTAAGAGAGATTCACTCAGTAAAAACACCCGCATTTCCAACCTTAAGAACCTGGATTTGGAGACACATGAATAGGGGGAGGGTTTTTTCCACGTCCCCAGGGCTTTCAAAGGCTGCTTAATTGTCCTGCTCCTCTCCCACTTTTCCTTTGCCGCATTGTTAGCGTTATCAACAATTCCCATGCTATAGCACCACGCAGGAAAATAATTCCACACCTGGCACTGGGCTCGTATCCTGTCTGCAGGGGCCACAGGGCGAACAATCGGGTCTGCGCCTCCCGTATGGCACCGAGCACGGAGCGGGGAAGGAAACCTGGGGCAGCGGCACAATTGGCGGGGAAGCATCGGCCGCGCTCCGAGGAAGAGTTTTGGCTGCCGTCGGATTTGCTGTTGGAGCTCCGGGCTGGGATTTAGAGACACGCGTGCGTTGGACGCCCTCTGCTGCTGATAAATGTGAGTTTATCGTGTTTCTCTTTAAGGATGTAATTCCAGACCAGCCCCAATGTCAAGGAATCGTGGAATAATACAGTCATAGAAACATGGGATCATAGAATCACGGAACCATGGGATCATGGAGTCATAGAACAGTAGAATCATAGCAAGAACCATGGAATCAGGGAATCATAGAGCCGGGACATCACAGAATCATAGAACCATGATATCATGGAATCATGGAACCATAGAATCATAGAGCCATGACATCACAGAATCGTAGAGCCATGACATCATAGAATCGTAGAACCATGATATCATGGAATCAAGGAACCATGGAATCATAGAGCCATGGCATCACAGAATCATAGAACTATGATATCGTGGAATCATGGAATCACAGAACTGCGGAACCATGGAATCATAGAGCCATGACATCACAGAATCATAGAGCCATGATATCATGGAATCATGGAACCATAGAATCATAGAGCCATGGCATCATAGAATCATAGAACCATGATATAATGGAATCATGGAATCACAGACCCATGGAACCATAGAATCATAGAGGCATGACGTCATAGAATCATAGAGCCATGACATCATAGAATCATGGAATCATAGAACCATGGAACCATGGAATCATAGAACTGTGGAACTGTAGAATCATAGAGCCATGACATCACAGAATCATAGAACCATGATATAATGGAATCCTGGAATCACAGAACCATGGAATCATGGAATCGTAGAACCATGCAACCATAGAATCATAAAACCATGATGCCATAGAATCATAGAACCATGACATCACAGAATCATAGAACCATGACATCATAGAATCATAGAGCCACGATATCACGGAATCACAGAATCACAGAACCATGGAACCATACAATCGTAGAGCTATGACATCATAGAATCACAGAACCATGACATCATAGAATCGTAGAACCATGATATCATGGAATCATAGAACCATAGAATCACAGAATCATAGAATCTTGGAATTATGTACTCACAGAATCATGAACCATGGAATCACAGAATCATAGAACCATGGAATCATAGGGTCATGCAATCATGGCATACCAGAATGACAGAATGGTTTGGGTTGAAAGGGACCTTAAAAACCACCTCATTCCAACCCCCTGCCATGGTCGGCTCTGTTTTTACATGAGAATAAAGTAACAACAACAATATGGAATGGAAGGGCCCTGTAAGCCATGCCTTACCCCCAAAACAAAATCATTTTTGCTTGAATCCTGATTGTTGCAGCTTTGTCCATCTTCTTCTTAAACCTTCTTTTGAATGATATTTTTGCCCTGTTCCATTCTGTTCCTCTGCCAGTTTAACAGCAAGGACAGTTGACCTCCAGTGTTGCATCCCAGTAGTGCAAATGCAGTCATTGGCTCTGAATTCATCAGTACTCATCCAAAATTTCTCTTTGCCCAGAGAAGCTGAGGCTGCCCCACTCCTGGAAGTGTCCAAGGCCGAGTTGGACGGGCTTGGAAGCAGCCTGGGATAGTGGAAGTTATCCCTGGTCATGGGAGGGGGGTGGAATGGGATGAGTCTTAAGGTCCCTTCCAACACAAACCATTCTGGGATTCTATGGCTGAGGTCCCCACAACCATCACCCCAATATCTCACAGAGTTTCTGAAATTCTGAAAAGTCTGGCTCCGCTTTGTCTCCCAGGATCATGAGTTTCCCCATCCCTGGATGACACAGCTAAATTTGAGGACACAGACCTGACCCTTCAGGTTGAATCTTCTTCCAAAAACTCTCCATTTTCATTGACTCACCCACTTTTTCTGACATCTCCACACTGGGCTGGCAGCCTCCTGAGGTTGCCTGATCACTGGAGAGGGGAAGATGCTCTTTAAAAGGTGTATTTTGCTTTGGGCAAAGGCTTAAAATTACCTGAGTTAACAATTGTGGCTGTGCCACAGAGCAGAGAGGAATTTTATCCAGGCTGAAATATGAGTTTGGTGACCTGTGCAGACACAGAAAACACCCTGCATTTTCTATTGGTACCAAGATTCTTTAACTGGAACTTTTAAGAAATCCCTTTGTTAATTCAATCTCTCTCTCCACCTGTGCTGTGATCCTACAGCTCAGGGAGCAACCTGAGAGAGCACATCTGTGAGAAACAGCCTTGTGGGGTTTTCATGGGAACACACATCTTGTGGACTGATTTCTGGAGTCCTGGAGTCACAAACAACAGCATTTTTGAAGGCACACTGACCCTGTTTCAATACCTTGGTG
The DNA here is from genome assembly GCA_013397755.1 of Cnemophilus loriae. Lineage (NCBI taxonomy): Eukaryota > Metazoa > Chordata > Aves > Passeriformes > Corvidae > Cnemophilus > Cnemophilus loriae. The sequence goes on from VZTF01001995.1 coordinate 159,183, forward strand.
TCCGAGAAAAACCCTTAGGGAACTGAAGACCCAATGTCCAAAGTTTAGGTGCCCACTCTGAACTATTTCAGTGTTGTAGAAAAACTTCATCCTCACCTGTCAGTTGATAAAAGCAGTCAGGAGGATTAGGGAAGGCTTAGGTTCAAATTCCTCATTCTAAGAGTGCTTCAGACCAACACCTGTTAATTGCACCGAGGTGTAATGGACCTTAGGGTGAGCCAGGCTGTGGTCAGGGGTCCTTTACTCCGTGCATGACATGTGCCCCCCCTTGGGCCTTTCAGAGCCACTGTCACTCGTGGAGCACACGAGTAGGTGCTTTATTTGTGATTTGCTCCAACAAACAGTCAAGGCACCTATAAAGAGTAGGATTCTGTTCAGGACTCTCAGCTGCTTAGGACCTCTCCTCACCCAAATTTTGTTCAGGACTCTAACATGCCTAAGACCTCTTCTCACTCAAATTTCAGTACGTTGTGCCCACCCTGCCCAGCTGTGTATCCCCTGCAAAGGGTGTCCTCTGTTTTACACTCCCCAGCCAGCTCACAGGGGTGACTTACAGCTCCCAGACTCCATCCTTGTGGGTTTGATTTTCAGGGAAGCCAGAAGGTTTTGAGATCACTTGGGTTTTATTTTTTTTTTTTCCCCAGTGGGAGGAGGCAGGCAGAATTTTCTGGTAAGGAATCTTCACGAGCCCCCCCACTCCCAGGGGGAGCCGGATGCCTCGTTCAGCTCCCAGGGATGAAGGCACTCCCAAGCCGTGTCCTGCGACGCTCCGTGGTGGTGAGGAACCCGCTCCCGTCCCTCTCTCTCCCACGTCCCACCTGCACCCAGACGTGGCAGTGCTCCAGGCTCCCAAGCACTGATGAAAGTGTGGAGATTTACTTCTGGCGTTGGGAAATATTTCATCTTGACAAAACAACGGCCGTATTTCCTGTATCTGTACACGAAAGAAATAACAGGCAAATGTGTATCGAGTGGATTTATCTACACAGGATTTTGCCTTACAAGGAACAATGGAAACTTGAATCCATGTGGTTGCCCAACCACGACAGAGTTTAGATTTTTTTTTTTTTTT
>VZTF01001995.1:160283-198549 GCA_013397755.1 Cnemophilus loriae
GGAAGATATTGTGCATAGGGGAGTTCCTTAACACAGCAAGACAGCAGGCAGCTTCCTGTTATGAAAACAGTCAACAACCTGACATTCAGCAATCTGACATTCCCCGCACCCAACGTGATAAACAGGGCAGATAACAATCTGCCACAATAGGTACAATAGCACCCCCCCAGAAAGGAATAGGACGTGGAAAGAGCCTCAGTACACAAATATCCCAAGCCATCTCTTCCAGTTTCTTTTATACAGTAGATAATCTCATCCTGCTTTCCATATTTTCCCAACATTGATTCATTTCCCCTCAGGCAGGGGTCAAAGTGGGAGCTGGGTGTTCGACACCACTTTCTCGCAGGTCTTTGTAGTTCAGAGGCAACGCTCGGCTGAGATCTGAAAACTGTTTACTGGGTTTCCCTTCCTCCTGCCATTTATGATCCTTGCATTTCAATGCCACAGCTGCTGGACTCCTCTAGCTTGTCCCCAGAGTCACCTCCTCGATCTGAATTAAATCGCAGAAGCAAAACAAAAAATAGTGGGAACCTCTTCCCCCTTCAATGACCTTGGTTATGGATGCTGGAGCTGCCTTTTGTTTCCCTGATTCCATGTAACATCCACCACAGTGATGCTCTGAGCTTCTCTGCTGAGGCCGCAGGAGAAATATCAGATAATATTAATTTCCCACCAAATAAGTGTTGGATGAACTTTTCCTCCATTTGAAAGGGACTGCGAAATAAAAGAGGAGGATCTCCTTCACTGCTACTCAGGAAAGTGACTGCAAAATAAAAGAGGAGGATCTCCTTCACTGCTACTCAGCTCCTAGGTTGCCCAGAGAAGCTGTGGCTGCCCCTGGATCCCTGGAAGTGTCGAAGGCCAGGTTGGACAGGGCTTGGAGCAACCTGGGATAGTGGAAGGTGTCCCTGCCCATAGCAGGGGTTGGAATGAGATGAGCTTTAAGGTCCTTTCCAACCCAAACCAGACTGGAATTCTGTGATTCCTATATTTATTTTAAAAAGAGGCTTCAGCCATTTTCCAGCCCCTCCGCAAACTCCAGTGAGGTTTAGTGGAGCATCTCCCAACTCTCCCCCACAGACTGCAATTCCTTTTCTGCATCCCATAGGAAAATAAAAAAAAAGAGTCAGCTGCTGTGTCCTAAGAGCCTTTGGGTACCTCCCAGGCAGCAGAAGCAGGAGGGGCACAGCCTAATCCTCACCTTTTGCTCTCACAGAAAAGACAATCTCTCCCTGGCTGGCAGGAGTCTTTGTGGAGAGGAGGATATGATCTGTAACATGGAAAATTTTGAAGCACTCCTTGGAGGCACAAACTGGTCCCTTTGGCCCCTGATTCTGCTGCTCGCTCACAAAGAGCCTTCCTCTGAAGCTTCCTTTGAAGCCAGCATTCCCATCCTGGCAGCACAGCTCCAGCAGGGGATGGGAAGGAGGGTGGGCATCATCTCATGCAAACTGGGCACGGGAAGATTGTGTCCCACATGCAATACCCGGCCAGAGGTAGCATTTATGATTTAGTACAGAATTTATTGCTTTTAAAGGTATTTGAGTTCTTTCTGCCGTGTTTTGTTACAACAACCTATCTCAGGTTGGTCTTGCTGGTGACTTGGGGACAAGGCCATCAGCAACACAGAGCCAAGAGCTTGTCCTGGTGTTCCCAGACATCTGAGGAATTCCTCTGAGATGGGGATGGACCACCTGCACCTCCCTCGAGCTCTGGTGCCCGTGCCTGACTCCCAAGGGAAGCAAAGACGGTTGTTCCCCATGAAAGCACACCTGGAGGAGGCACTTGTTTAGCAGGTTTTTGTTTCTGTGAGGATGCTGAAGCACCTCTGTCACTTCACCTCGAGGCCACAGCTCAGGGAGCTGGGCCCTGATGTCAGGGCACAATTCTTCGTAGCCAGGAGTCTCCTGGGTTATCCTTCTCCCACTCTGACACATCTGACTGCTGGCTCAGTGAGCAGATACCAGTTTTTCCCTTAATCACACAGCCCTAATTCCTGTCTGCACCATCCCCTCCATGAAAAAAGGGCAGGTGGTGGTCAAACCACCTGTCCTGGGGAGGTTTAGGTTGGATATCAGGAAAAGATTCTTCCCCCAGGGGTGTTGGGCACTGACGAGGCTCCCCAGGGAACGGTCACAGCCCCAAGGCTGCCAGAGCTCCAGGACTGTTTGGATAATGCTCACAGGCATGCACAGAGTGGGATTGTTGGGGTGTCTGTGCAGGGTCAGGAGCTGGATTTGATGATCCTGGTGGGTCTCTTGCAACTCAGGATATTGTAGTCTAGTCCAGTCTGGAAAATAGCTGTATATTCAACCCGTATTACGAAGCTTTAGGTGACATCTGGAAGTATTTGTGTCACCTATCAAGATCAGGCACGAACACTCAGAAAAACCATGCTAAAAGTCTAGGAGACAAAGGGAAAAATCAATCCCATCTGGTCAGGGAAGCCCCTGATGCGCAGCAAACTCTTTGTGTGTGGCCGAGACTGCAAGGGAAGGAGCTGTGCTACCTCAGGTCACGGTGACACCGTGTCTGGCACCACCTGGAAGTCACAAGGACCAGCATCTTGACCCTGGGGCAGCACTTTAAAACACCATTAGCTAAAACCTTGCAGGGGAAGAAATGTGAAGAGCACTGAGGGCAGTGAGAGCTGCACTGGGGATCTGGGAACCAGAGCACATTTTCCTCGTGGGGAAATGTCACTGCCGTGCAAACACACTCGTGAAAATGGGCTCATGCTCATTAAAAATGGGCTGTATCTCTATCAACCAGTGCCAGGACTCACTCCTGGCCGTGCCCCTGTGGAAGTTGCCCTCTAACCCATGGGACAGGGGTCCCACACAAGATTCCCAGCTGGTCACTGGTCCGTGCTGATGCCTGAGCCATTCCTGGGCTCCCTGTCCCTGGGCTGGGCCAAACCCATGTCAAGGAACGCTCAAACAATCCAGCGGTGCGGATGAAGGAATTCCTGTCTGGGGTAATTTACTGGTGTGATGCAGCCCTCGAGCCCTCGGTGACCTCGTTTGGTCACAGTCTCTGATTTATGCCACCGTTAATTGCCATAATTCACTATTTCCGCTGCAGGAACAGCGAGGAGCCTCAGGCTGGAGAAGAAACGCTTCTGCTGGGTGCTGCTCGAAAGCAGAGCAGGCCATTTCTGCTCTTAAAAGGGGCTGCAAATCAAAATACAACCTGTGAGAAGGAGAACCAGCACCCACAGGGGCAGGGGAAGGTGGCTGCAGTGACAACTCACACTCCAGTGACCTCCTGAGGGGGTGGAAAAGGGATTTTAAAGCCAAAAATGAGACTTTCAGGGACAGAGCAGAAGGAGGATCCTGTGTGCATGCACAGGAAGGTCCTTGCCCTCACAGGGCACAGTGTATTTGTTAGAGAGCACCCAGTGCTGCCTCCCAGGCACCCACCCTGGAGCAGGAGGGTGCAAAACCTTCCCAGGCCACTCAGGGATTGGGTCACATCCGTATTTCACAGGTGCAAAGTGACCCTAAAGCAAACATTTTGGTGCACGAGTGGCTCATGTGCTGCACTTGGGTTGTTTGCGAACCCTTCAGCTTTTATGTGCTCTGTACCTGGGAGATGTTGAGCTGAACAGCTGTGTTTGACCAGCAAACTCCCCGGCACCTCCTGGTCCCTCATCACTGCCTCAAACGGGCTCAGGATCGACCCCAAAAGCTGCTCTTTCAGCAGCCAAAGGGACTTTCCCTCTCCCTTTCCATCAGAAATGGAGAAACGTCCCTCAGCTTCTGTATGCACCAAAGTGGCCACTGCATCATTTATAGGTGAGTAACTCTGGGGTTTAGGAGGAGTTACATTAATTTTTTCCATTTTTTCTTCACAGCTGAGCGCCATAGAGAGCCTCACTCACCTCCTTTGCTCCTCGTTCCTTGAGAGGCATTTTTTGTTAATGCAGAGCAGGCAGGATTTGCCCTTGTGCCCCGTCCAAGAAAAAGAGAGAAAAATAACCCCAAACAATTGCAAAGCTTTCATTTGAGAAATTAATCCTCAAGGGAGCAAGGTTAAAAATAAAATTCTTTGGCCAGGGTCTCTATACGCTCCAGCCATATTCTCTGAAATATAATTCATAAGCACAATATGTTTTTTTGTTGTGAATGAGTGTGAAGTACCAGAAAAGGAAAGAGGAAACCCCTAATGTAGTCCTGAATAGACCTGTGAAAAAGGATAATAAAACTTGTCCTGGATTTCCTTTAGCAGCAGGTGCTTCCTTTGGAGTTTCTATTCATTCAGACTTTGGGCAGACACAGCCTGCCAATTTTTTTTCATTTTTTTTTTTTTAATCTTTTCATAAACATTGCACTCAGTTGATCTGAATGAAGGTGAATTTGTTTTCTTGGCCTCTGTCAAGCTCATGGGCTCACAAGGTCATTGGCAAAGCTTCTCCGAGCTTTTGGGGTGGGTCCCCTTCCAGACCTGACAGGTAGAAGGGTGCTACCTCACGTCAGGAGGTTTCCTCAAGAATCCAAGGCTGGAAGGCCCTAAATTTCCATTTTAAATAGACCATCCCATCATTCCTGGTGAGACATCCACGCTTGCCCGTCCACAGCAAGACACCAGAAGGGGAATGCAGCTCCTCAGCCTCCCAAGGCTCATCTCTGGGGAAAAACCAGAGGATATTAAGTACTGATTGATGTCTATAAAACCTTTAACCAGAGGATTAAATTGTGTCCCTTAACTACAGCGTGCAAGGGCCTACATTGTCCACACCCTTCAGCTCACAACAGCTCCCTGGACAACACCAGAAAAACCCAACTTCTCCCTGTCAAACACAGCCTGTCTTCCCTCCCAAGCCTTTTTCCCATCCAGAGACACCACCACAAACACCTCCATTCATGGAATCCTGGAGTTGTTTGGGTTGCGAAGGGACCTTACAGCTCATCTTGTTATGTGCACGGACAGAAAAAGGCAGTTTGCTCCAAGGAGCTGAAAATCTGAATTCAACTTTCTTGAAATTGCTGAAACGGTTGGCAATTACATGAGGAAAATATTGAATATATTACAATATATCACAATACATTACAAATCTTCTTGTCTGCCTAAAGGAAGGGGGGAGCGGAACAAGAGGATCTTTAAGGTCCCTTCCAACCCAAACCGTTCTGCACAAACTGTCAGAACTGCTGCTTTTTAGGTGTCTTTAATGAATATTTATTATTTTCTGTAGTTGCTTTGTCTTGCCAAACATCCTCACTGTCTGCTCCAACCCACTCCTACTGAGGAGAACACGCACAGCTCATCCCATTCCCTATATTTAACATTCCAAATCTGGCACAGATTTGTACCAGCCCTGGGAACAATGGCATGGAACACCTGTCAGTGACTGCATTTGCCCAGGGATTCACTCTGTTCCATGCTGCGTGTGTTTAATAATTCCTGCGAACAATGGGACAAATAAACTTTTTTTTTTATTATTTTTTTGCTCAGCTCTCACTCAAGCCAACACCACCGCCCAAATTGTACATGAGGGGCCTGCCGAGGCTGGTGGTTGTTTCCTAGACTTGAGGCCTCTTTCCCTCAAAAAAGACGTTGTCAGCAGCTCTGAGCTCGGAGAGGGCATTTTCCACTTGTATGGAAGGAAGGAAGAGGAAGAATGAGCAGGAAAGGGGCAGCGTCGTGCAGGGCTCCGAAGGCAAAGGATGATGAATTTAAACTTCAAGCAGGGGATGACAGACAGATCTTCTGAGAAAGGTCTGAGCAAAAGGATGAGGGAAGTGTGGAGTGCACGGCCAAGGTTGGAATAGCGAGGGGTTACGGGAGCCATTGAGGTGGGAGCTGTTGATGGTTNAGCGGAACAAGAGGATCTTTAAGGTCCCTTCCAACCCAAACCGTTCTGCACAAACTGTCAGAACTGCTGCTTTTTAGGTGTCTTTAATGAATATTTATTATTTTCTGTAGTTGCTTTGTCTTGCCAAACATCCTCACTGTCTGCTCCAACCCACTCCTACTGAGGAGAACACGCACAGCTCATCCCATTCCCTATATTTAACATTCCAAATCTGGCACAGATTTGTACCAGCCCTGGGAACAATGGCATGGAACACCTGTCAGTGACTGCATTTGCCCAGGGATTCACTCTGTTCCATGCTGCGTGTGTTTAATAATTCCTGCGAACAATGGGACAAATAAACTTTTTTTTTTATTATTTTTTTGCTCAGCTCTCACTCAAGCCAACACCACCGCCCAAATTGTACATGAGGGGCCTGCCGAGGCTGGTGGTTGTTTCCTAGACTTGAGGCCTCTTTCCCTCAAAAAAGACGTTGTCAGCAGCTCGGAGCTCGGAGAGGGCATTTTCCACTTGTATGGAAGGAAGGAAGAGGAAGAATGAGCAGGAAAGGGGCAGCGTCGTGCAGGGCTCCGAAGGCAAAGGATGATGAATTTAAACTTCAAGCAGGGGATGACAGACAGATCTTCTGAGAAAGGTCTGAGCAAAAGGATGAGGGAAGTGTGGAGTGCACGGCCAAGGTTGGAATAGCGAGGGGTTACGGGAGCCATTGAGGTGGGAGCTGTTGATGGTTGACTGGAGGGAATGTTACACACTGCAGCTCTGCCCCGGAACAGTGTGAAGGGATGGGCATGGGGAGCATTGGGAGCTGCTGGAGCAAGTCCAGAGGAGGCCATGGAGATGCTCTGAGGGTGGGAGCTCCTCTGCTCTGGAGCCAGGCTGGGAGAGCTGGGGGTGTTCACCTGGAGAAGGGAAGGATCCAAGGAGACCTCGGAGCCCCTTCCAGTGCCTAAAGGGGCTCCAGGAGAGCTGGAGAGGGACTTGGGACAAGGGACGGAGGGACAGGACACAGGGAATGGCTTCCCACTGCCAGAGGTCAGGGTTAGATGGGATATTGGGAAGGAACTCTCGGCTGTGAGGGTGGGGAGGTCCTGGCACAGGGTGCCCAGAGAAGCTGTGGCTGCCCCTGGATCCCTGCAAGTGTCCAAGGCCAGGTTGGATGGGGCTTGGAGCAACCTGGGATAGTGGGAGGTGTCCCTGCCCATGGCAGGGGGTGGAACTGGATGATGATTCTAGATTTCTATGGCTCAATCCAGCCTCTTCATCCCAGTACAAAATTCACTCCCCCAGATCTTATGTCTCCTTCTAAACATCATTTCCCAGTGGCAGCAGCCACTATCCCCAGAGCAGGACCCCAAACTCACCAGCCAACCTCACCCTCCCATGTCCCCTTGTCCCCATGTCCCCAGTCACTGCCCCAGTGGTGCCAGTCTGACCACAACTGCTCTGAGTCTCAGCAAACACCAGCAGAACATACCCCAGGCAGAACTCATCACGCAAGAGTCATAATTTGAGGTATCTCAGCCCTCCTTCAACAACAGAAAATCCATCCCAGAGCTGTACTCGAGCACCTCGTGCAGCACAGCTGGGGACAGATGATGCTGGGGGACATCCCAGCCTTGGTGGACCTCTAAAACCAGCAGCCTTCGCTTAACATGGGCTGCTAGAGGCCATTCCTGCATGGAAAACAAAGTCTTTCTAGGTCATTTAACCTATTCCCAGGGTTCAGCAAAGCTTCTTGCAGCCCAGCCTTGCTACAGATATGATTCACACAATGATATTTCAATCACTTCCTCTGGGACACTCTTTCCAACAATGTAGATTTCTTGGCAGCAGAAGAATTCCCAGGGACTGAGCTGAAGTTTTCCTTCGCCCTTGCAATGCATCCTCTCAAACAGCGTGAAAATGAGAATTTCCCTCCCTTTTCGTTGCCCCGCCGAGGAGCCACATCATTCCCCAAGGGCAGGTGCCAAGCCCAGGGAAAATATGGGCTGAAAATCCAAAAATCAGACCTACGGTGATCCTAATCCAGTTCGGAGAAGCCCACTGGAGAAAAAACATGGCAGGTTCTCCACAACTCCCTGACAGGAGGGCAGAGCCAGGTGGGGGTCGATGTCTTGTCCCAAGGAACAAGGGACGGGACAAGAAGAAACAGCTCAAGTTGCAGCAGGGGAGGTTTAGGCTGGTTATTAGGAATAATCCAGGGAAGTGTTGGAATCACCCTACATGGAGGGATTTAAAACCATGTGGATGTGGCACCTGGGGACGTGGGTTAGTGGTGCCCATGGGGACGTGGGTTAGCGGTGCCCTTGGCTCTGCTGGGCACCACTGGTTGGACTCGATGCTCTTAAAAAGCTTTTCCAACCTAGAAAAGGAAATTCCATGTTTTGTCCTTTCCATCATTTCCCAGCTCAGAGGATTTTTTTTCCGGACGAGGAAAATCCTGCTGACACACCCCAGGTCTATGCCATGGCTTTTCTGCAGGTGCACCCCAGGTGTCTGTACAGGGATGCTAATCCAAGAATCTGCTAATCCATGAGTGTCCTGATGTCTGACAGGATGAAACTTTGCCGTGTTGGGCTTCAAAAACTGGTGATTTCTGAAGCTTAAATGTGCTTGAATGTCATGTAGCACAAACTCAGAATCCTGGAACCACTAAGGTTGGAAAATCCCTCCAAGATCATCAAGTCCAACCATTCCTCCAGCACTCCAAGGCCACCACTGACCCATGCCACCGAGTGCCACATCCATAAATTTTTTTAACATCTCCAGGGGTGGGGATCCACTACTTCCCTACCAGACAAGCAACGCCCATTTTACCAGAAATGGACACCCAGTCACGGATCTGCTCCTGGGTGGAGAGGACAGAGCAATGCAGGATGCCTGGTGATCCCAGCTGGATGTTTCTCTGGATGGCATCTGCAGGGAACACTCCAGCCAACATTTCAGCAGGTGAAACGAGACATTTTTATGGTGTCTCTGAGCAGGTGTGTGGGAGAGGGAGGAACAGAGGCATTTGCCTGGCCTAGAAGACACATTTATGTTCTGCAGGTGAAAATCAAAGTAGAAAACTTCATTACCAGTGGTTGGGTTTTCTTGCTGTACCAAATGATGGTTTGGCCACGATTTTCCTCCCTCTTGCAGCTCAGTCTCTCACAGTTTTTTATTTTAAAGAATTCTCTCCCCAGAAATACAGGAAAATAAACTTCTTATCCTGGCTAGTAACTGTGGAAAGGATCCAGCAGACAAAGCAAAAAGTACAAATACAGCCAGATTTGTGGTGTTGCACAAATATTAAAATATTAAATTGCAAAGAAACAGGCTTTGTATTAAAATTATTTGTTATTACCCACCTCTTGAGCATCTCTGAAAACAAACCTTCTCCCCTGAGAAGGAATAACTCATCCCGTTTTATTATGTTTATTATTATTACAGTGCTCAAGACGCCACTGTGGAAGTGCTGTGGTATCAGATCAGTTATCAAAGATGAGCAGTTTTTGCTTGTACTAAGTGATGTGGAAGCATCGTGACACAACCCCTGATGCTGCAAATTTGCAATTTAAATAATTGAACACTGAGAAAAAGCAAGGAGGAAACTGAGGCACAGGAAGGTGTTTTTGCCCCCACTGTTATTTCAGTGCTTTCGAGCAGGAAACTGAGGTGATTCTGAGGATTTGGGCTGTTTGAGGTCACATAGAGAAAGTTTATGGTGAACTCAAGAGGCAAAAGCTGAGCCAGATTTCCCAGTGGTTAAATCCAGCAGTGAATCCATGTTTGCTGGACCACGGGGAGCAAAACTGTCAGGAGAGTTACTGCTCATGTCCATCTGTCTTGACCAAAGCATGAAAACATGGAATCAGGGAATGGTCTGGGGTGGAAGAGATCTTAAAGCTCATCCCAACCCCTGCCATGGGCAGGGACACCTTCCACTATCCCAGGTTGCTCCAAGCCCCACGCAGCCTGGATGGGGTCCCCTGTGTGCTGTGGGAACGCTGAGATCTTCCTTCCTGCATCCCACCAGACCCCGGAGCCATTGCAAGGCCCTGGAAGGGATCCCAGAGAGTAGGGAAGCTTCTGGTGAACACCCAGGATACAAGATATCCCCTATTTGGGCGGCGACCCTCAGGCAGGAGCCACAAGTGTCATCCCAGCTCGTGCAAGTGGCAGGGTGGACATTCCAGGTGGGATAAATCCCCAGGTGTGTGGGTCATTGGCTCGGCACCCACTGAACGCTCCAAGGTATGAGGTGGAGAAAGTCTCAGAACTTCCCAAGCCTGGAGAGGTGGTGGATGTCCCACCCCTGGGAACATTCCAGGCCAGGTTGGACAGGGCTTTGAGCAGACAGATCTGGTGGGTGACATCCCTGCCCACGGCTGGAGGTTGCACTGGATGGCCTTTAAATGCCCCCTCCCACCCACACGATTCCATGATTCTCTGATCACCTTCCCTGCTGCTGGTAGAGCCTCACGTCGCCCCCCTGGACCCCATCCCAGGCTTTATCCCACTGCATTGGTTGTGCAGGACTCCTTGCACAACCCATCCTCTTCCCATTGCTCGTGCACACACACAGACCTATTTTTCCATCGGCCACAGGGATCCCAGCACAGCCTGTGAAAAAAGACAGCTGACCACCAGCTCTTGGGATCTGCTCCCTACGGGCCTGGGAGTGGAATGCGAATCCCTTTAGTGTTGGGTCGGGTTTGGTTTGTTATTATTATTTTTATTCTCTCTCTCTTTTCTCTCTCTTTCTCTCTCTCCCTGGATCAGGATCCCGGGATGAGGCCGGCATGAGAAAGTGGGGCCGTCCGTGCAGATGTTGCCCGGGGAAGCCGAGGTTCCCACAGCAAGTAGGAAGCGGGGCCTCACGGAGCCGGGATGGGGACTGCGGAAGTGGCAGCAGGGCTGGTCCAGGGATGATGGGAGAGGAGAAGCCAAGCGGGGGGGCCCCGGCGTGGAGGGGGGGACATCTATTCTTGGAGAAAAAGGGGGCCCCTGTTTGGGGGGGTTTTATTGTAAGGCTTTGTTTACACCCCGAGCTGAATGAATCAAATGACCTTGTTTATTGTCGGTCTCCTGAATGGACGGCACAGGGAGAGGGGGGAGGGATGGGGACGGGGGGGGTTGTATTATTGTTAATTCTGCCATTTACAACTTCTTCTTCTTCTTCTTTTTTATTTTTTTTTTCCCACCACGCATTGTTGCTGTGATAAAAGAATAAAAGGTGAAACTCTATTCCTTCCTTTCCCCATCTCCGCAGTATTCTCCAAATCCCCAGGCAGGAGCCTGTTGGGATGAAAGTGCCAAACCACGGAGCCGTGGACGAGATGCAGGGCCTGATCCTGCTGCTCCTGATCTCATTCCTTCCCAAAACCATTTCCCATGGGGTGACACCTGTCCCCACGGGGCTCAGAGTGTCCCTTCCCAGGGGGGACAACAGGACACAACAAACCTTTTGCCACCACTGTTGGATGGATCCCACTTTGCCCCTGGACAGATGCAGCAGTGTGGCCACAGCTCTCACACACAGGGACACTATCTCCAGGAAATAACAACATCCAGGCAAAGGTTCCTTACATCCCTGCAGTTTTTGGGACCTGAACTGAAGCCCTCCGTGAAGGACCAAACTTTTCAGCAAAGCACCTGCTCTTGGTGCCGGCTGCATGGAGGTATTTTGGTGCAAGCCCTGATTGTGGTTTATTCTACCCTTTAATTGGCCCCTGGCAATCATCGCTGCTGCTTGATAACTCCCCAGCCAAGAGCTCAGCAGTTTTTTGAGTATTTTGCTTTGCAGAGCTATGAAGATCCAGGTTTGAGGAATCACAGGATTGCTGAGGGCGTGAAATGGTCCTTTTGGTTTGAGCATCACAACCACCCTCACAGAGAAGGGCAGAGCACGATGTTAGCTTTGAAACGACCGTTTTCCCTCCTTGTCACAATTTATAAAGATTTTTACGTCTCTAGGATTGAGGGAAAGAGTGCAACGTTTCCCAAATTCTGGCCCCTCCAGGGGTATTCCTCTCTGTCCCTCGGGGTGTCCTTGGCTCCACACGGGAGTCAGCTCCTGCACTGGGATTTGCTGTATTCATGGGTGATTCCCCCTATGCCTTCACCTCACTGCTCTTTCCCTTCAGCTCAAGGCACTTTGATTCCTTCAGGATCATATTTTAATTTCTTAATGACTTCTGGATTTTATTAGCACGATGTCAGAGACTCTCACTGGGGACGAGTTGAAACCTCATCCCAGCTTCCTCTCCTCTCTCCCAGCAACTTGCAGATGGTGATGGAGCTTTCCTGGCTGAGAGACATCAGTGCAACAAGGAAAGCATTCTAAGCAGTTTGTTCAACCAATCTGCTGGGAATTCAGCACTGGAAACCTGATTTTTCAGGGGATACAGGTGTCTCAGGTACTGCAGGGCAGCTCAAATGTCACCGAGTGCCCACATCCTGCATGGGCAGCTGAATCACACACCCGTGGCACAGATAGCCACATCCCAGGTGGGTGTTCATCCCACAGAAACCCAACCAGACAGTCAGTGAGGTGACTCATCAGACCACAGGGAGGTTTCTGATTTATGGGGAGGTGAATCACTGGCTGGGAATATTTGCCACACACACTGGCAGTGTGAGAGCCTAAAGACCTCAGCAGATAAAAAAGCCATCAGCACCTAAAGGCAGGTGAGGCATCCAGGGCATCCACCTTAGGAAATGCACCTTCCTAGGACAGATCCCAGGGAATTCCTGCCCCTGTGCTGGAGGTGGGGTTGTGCTGAGGCGAGCCTGATCCTGTTTCCCCAGGCTGGCTTATGGAGAAGGAGAGAGATGGGCATGAAACCCCAGACCTGGACCTATGGAGGAGCTCAGATACACAATTTTAGGTCCTTCCTGGCCATCAAAGCTATGGATTTATTGTTATTTCAAGGCACAACAAATAATCCAGCCTTTACAAAGGCACGCTGACCACGGTCACCACTGGTAGAGACTGGATGGACTCATCACTGAAGTCATTCAATCATATTCTTGCCTTATATTCTGCCTTAGGAGTTTTTTCCATTATTTATTCAGCTCTCCAATCCTTGCTTGATCGCAGACTTCTCATTAATTAACACCAAGGATTATCCCAGGTTCTTTGGTCAGTGCTGAGCTATAATCAAGGTTTTGGTCCTTGGCTTCCTGCACTCATGTGCTCCATTTCGCTGGCAGACTCCTTTTTTTTTGCCTCATATCCTTCAGATTTCCCCGTGGCTGGGGGCAGGTGGATTTAATGCACAGCTGTGGGTGCAGAACACGCTGCTGAAGGGTATGGGATGGCCAGAAATCTTGAAAATTTACATCAGCATTAGAAGAGCACACTTGGGGCCAAGGTCGAGAAACCCTTGGCTGAGAACAGAGGTGGGAAAAGAGAATTAAAACCACAAAGAGGTAGAAATAAGCAAAGAAAAGCCCTGTCTGTGACCCAGAGCCAGAAGAGAGGATGGACAAGGTGTATTTTGGTTGTGACACCACGGGCAGGCAGATAAATAAAAGCCCTGTTTCCCTCTCAGTGGCCCAACCCTTTTTTCAGTGACACGTGAACACCTTGTTTGCCAACCATGCCATCACTTCCCAGCCTGCGCAGCCCCAGGTGGGGATGGGAACCCATAAATTCCAGCGAAGGAAGGCAGGAGGCTACAAGGGTGTGGCAGCAGCTTGTGGTCCTTGGGTGAAGCGGATGCCCCAAGCAGGAGGAATGAATCACTTGTCTCACTCCATGGATAGCAAGAAACAACCATGAGACCCCCTCAGCCCGGATTCTGAACTTTCAGGAACCAGTTTTTACTCAGCAACCTGATAATTGCATCAGCTGGACTGTGCAAACAGTTCTGTAATGCCCCCATCTCCTCTCCATCTCTGCACCAGTGCATCCAGATAATCCAGATCCTCCAATGTTTAGGCTCTGAGCTCATTCTAAAGGACTGGACACCAAAAAGCCCTGGGATCTGCCTGATAAAAGGGCAGGGAGATGCATTTTGGTATAAGATTTGCAGTTTGATCAGCAAAAAGCAGTTTTGGTGAGGTTTAAATCTCAATGATGCCACTTCACGGTGTGAGATCTCGGATAAGGCTGAGTATCATAAATACTGAAATTTGGGATCGTGGCGTCCTGTGCAGGGATTAAAACAAACCAAAACACCCCAAAAGAGGGACTTTCTGCCATCTAGGGGTTGTGTTTTCCAATTGCAATCAGGACTGAAAAAGGGAAATTTTTTTTCCACCTCTCTGGAATCTATGCATGTAAATATGTCAGTATGTAAATATGAATATACATTCTTTCCAAAAATGAGTTTAAAAAGGCAAGAAGTCGAGAAATTCCCTTTTTTTTCTGTGAATTTGCAGCAAGAAACCCCATTTAATTTCTGTTTTACTGCAACATCTCAGCATTGTTTGTATTAGAAATGTGCTGGATAAAGCACATGAGAAAACACAGATTATTTTCCATTTCCTGACTGGGAGGAAAGTTTTTAGACAAATCCACAAAAGAGGAGAGAGAAAAGCGAGAGATCTTTTATTTTTTTCTGCTTTAAAACCTCAGTTTGTATAAGATATCCAGTAGCATCATTAGCATCACATATTTTTATGCTTAGCACCCACAGCTAAACTCAGCCTATAAAAGAATTCAACTTGTGCTTAAAAAAGCAAAAAAGTGGTTTGATATTTTAAGTGTGCCCCACTCTTCACTGCTTGGGCATTTTGCTGAAGGATTTAAAATCTTAATAAGCTAATAACAGAATAATATTTTAATATTAAATAATATTAAATATTTCATTCCTGTGCTACACAGATGGCAAAATCATAGGACGAGTTTCTTCTTTTGACGATGGCCTGGAGAGGCAGGACAAGAGGGAATGGCTTCCCACTGCCAGAGGGCAGGGATAGATGGGATATTGGGAAGAAATTCTTCCCTGTGAGGGTGGGGAGGCCCTGGCACAGGGTGCCCAGAGAAGCTGTGGCTGCCCCTGGATCCCTGGAAGTGTCCAAGGCCAGGTTGGACAGGGCTTGGAGCAACCTGGGATAGTGGGAGGTGTCCCTGCCCATGGCAGGGGGCGGCATGGGATGATCTTTAAGGTCCCTTCCAACCCAAACCATTCTGGTATTCCATGATTCCATGAAAATCCAACAGGCTCAGTTTATGACTGGTCACCGTTTCCCCATCTCCATCTCAGGTTGCCCAAACTTTGCCACCTTAGCTGGCTGACAAAGATCCAAAATTTGGAAAGCACATGAAAAAATTTGTCTTATTTTCATTACCATTTCATTTCTCCACCACAGCGGCAACTGAAGGAAGGAGTGCCCAGAGTCAGGCCCAAACTGGGGCTGTTTGACCCAGTTTTATGTCTCCAGACTTTGCAAGTGGGCGATGCCCAGGGGAAAATTGTAAGAGATGATAAGGATAAAACAATCTTTTCCTAAAAGCTGAGCCATGGGAGCATCCCTAGCCTGGAGTCAGACTCAGCTGATGAAATCCTTGGGTTTAACATCGTAGGACACCAATCCCGATCCAGGATTTTCGAAGAGGCAGCTGGATTGAGGGCACCCATACAGGGCAGAGAGAACTTTTAAAAGCCTAGAGATGCCCGAACTGGGCCATGTGGCTTTGTGAGGTTGCCACCATTGTTGGCACCATTGTTTATTGACAGAATGCACCTGTGAGTGGCACATCTGCCATTCCTACAACCCTGTCTGGGCTCTGCGTCAGGTTGGGCCGGGAGGTGCCTTTGCTTCCCCTTCAGTCCTGCATTTACTTTGGGATTTTTCCGAATCCTTTAAAAATTGTATTAGAAATATCTACACCCCATCACTGCCGGAAGGACACTGAGGGGCTGGAGCGTGTGCAGGGAAGGGAACAGAGCTGGGGAAGGGGCTGGAGCACCAGGAGAGGCTGAGGGAGCTGGGAAAGGGGCTCAGCCTGGAGAAAAGGAGGCTCAGGGGGGACCTTCTGGCTCGGCACAACTCCCTGACAGGAGGGGGCAGCAGCCAGGGGGGGCAGGCTCTGCTGCCAGGGAACAGGGACAGGAGGAGAGGGAACGGCCTCAGGCTGTGCCAGGGGAGGCTCAGGTTGGACATCTGGATGAATTTCTTCATGGAAAGGGTGGTCAGGCATTGGAGGGGCTGCCCAGGGAGGTTTGGAGTCCCCATCCCTGGAAGTGTCCAAGGAATGAATGGATGTGGCACTCAGTGCTCTGGTGACAAGGTACAGACCGGTCACAGGATGGACTCGATGGTCTTGGAGGTCTTTTCCAATCTAAATTGTTCTGGGATTCTTTGGCTCTGTCTCTTACCCTTTTATCCTTGCAAACAGTCATTTATAAGATGCAGAGCAGCTCCCACAGTGACTCCCACCAGCAGCCTGGGGTGGAAGGGGATGTTCACCTCACCAGACCATAGCAGGTGACAGAAGGGGTAGGAAGGTTGGGATTCTGCTTCGCAGCATCGTGCCTGGATATTTCAGGATTCTTTTCTCAAAATGAAAGAGCTTCAGTTTAACCACAAAGCGCAACAGGAAAAAACCCTCAGCCTGTCCAACATGCTCCCAAGATGGGACGCCCCTTTTCCACCCGTTTCTAATTGGGATTTCTCCTGCTGAAATCATCAGAGGCTCATTATGCAGCGAAGCAGAAACCGATTTACCGTTATTACGGAACAGCTCTGCGTTTCTCCGTGAGATCACAGTGGGATGGCACCATTCCCTTCCCTTTTTTGTATTGTCAGCCTGTAATTGTGCAGCGGATTACTTTGAAGCCCTGGCAGCCGAGCAGGGGCGTGGGTGGCATTGAGAAGTTTGGGATGCAGCCCCTTCCCGAATCGACTGGCAGCAGGTTGGCCCAAACCCTTTTCAGCAGTGACTCAGGGTGCCCCGAAGCGCAGTGGGGGAAACAGAACATCAAAATGCACTTTTTAAAGCCATTGGAGGATTTCAATAATGGCTTCATGACTCCAGCGAGCCTGCCAGGCTGTAGGAGGATGTTTGGGATGGCTGTGGAGCAGGAATCGTTGGCAGAAGAGCTGGGAAAGAAGCAGGGTTTGGAGGAGGGACCTCTGTGCTGGGAAATCAAACAGGGGTGAGTGGGTACAGGATTTTTCCACCTACACAGAGCAGAGATGGCTGAAACCAACCCAAACACCAACCCAAACACAGGCCAGGGCCCTTTGCCAGCAGGCAGTTTGGATCAGCCAGTTTGGATCAGCCACCCTAACACAGAGAATGTGACCATATGGGTCAGGCAGGACGGGGCCAGTTGGTTTTGGGGGTGGAAAAGAGGTCTTGGTACCGTTTAGGTTATGGGAGACGTGAAATATCAACATTGTGTGCTTACGTAAGGACCGGCCTGCAGAGGTGGTTTTTAAATGGATCCTTGGAGGTGCGTGAGTTTGGGATTTAAAATACCAGGAAAATGGAAGTGCAGGGTCCAGTGTAAAGGCAAAAATCCTACAGGGCAAGCTAAAGGCAGTTTAATAAGTGAAGTAAAGATGTGTGCAAGCAAAGAGGAATTAGCATCACGAAATTACAGAATGGATTGGGTTGGAAGGGACCTTAAAATTTATCCCACCTCACCCCGTGCCATGGGCAGGGACACCTTCCACCATCCCAGGCTGCTCCAAGCCCTGTCCAACCTGGCCTTGGACACTGCCAGGGATCCAGGGGCAGCCACAGCTTCTCTGGGCACCCTGTCCCAGGGCCTCCCCACCCTCACAGGGAAGAGCTCCTTCCCAATATCCCATCTACATCTCTCCTCTTTTATTTCAGAACCTTACAGAGAGGCTGAAACACACCCCCTTCTCCTTCTTTCTCCAAGATTTTACTGCTGAGCATGACATTATGCGGTATGGAATATCCTTGTGGTCAGCTGGGGTCACCTGTGTCCCCTCCCAGTTCCTTGTGGCCTCCCAGCCTCCTCACTGGTGGGATGAGAAACAGGGAAAGTTTTGATGCTGTGCAAGCCCTGCCCAGCAACAGCAAAATCCCTGACATGGATTTGGGGACAAATCTAAGGCACAGCACCGTGTATGCTGGTATAAAGAATGTGAATTCTATCCCAGCAGGGCCAGTGCATGGGGCAGGAAGGTCCTGGCCAAGATCTGACTCCTCCTGACAGAGGAGGAACAGCCAAAAAAGAACAGGACAATGTCACATCAGGAGATCTCTCAGCGCACGGAGCTTTTTGGAGAGAATTAAATTCCCCTAAGGGATTGGGAATACCAGGATCCTCTGGGAAACAGGTTCAGATGTGGGGCACTGGAGAGATCTGCAAGTGGCAGCACACCCTGAGCCCACAGCCTGGGCCCCTTGGATGTGGCGACCAGAATTTGCCAGGAGGCTCCTTCTGCACCAGCAGCTTCATCCGGATATTCCCAGCCATGCAAACGCAGCCACAGCAGCTCAGCCATCCACAAAACAACTCTCTTGTCACAAGGCACCAGCGATGGAGCCATCCTGAATAAACTCTTCAGGAATCTTCAGGCTCCTCTTCACATCCAGCTCCAGCTTCCCAAGCCTGCTCCTCCTCTGTGAGCAGAGCTGAGCAGGGACAGTGGCACTGAGACAACTGGAGTTTCCTAAAATGTGACTAAAGCTCCTGCATCACTCCTAGAACCAGAATATTCTGAGCTGGAAGGCACCCACAAGGACCTTCAAGTCCAAATCCTGGCCCTGCAAAGGACAATCTCCACAGTCCCACCCTGTGCCTGAGAGCATTGTCCAAACTCTCCTTGAGCTCTGGCAGCCGTGGGGCCGTGACCATTCCCAGGGGAGCTGTTCCCACCCTTGGGTCCCGTTCCATCCTAACAAAGCCCTCTGCTCTGTAGAGCATCACTTTCCCCTCGAGTCTCTGTCCAAACTTTGCAAAACAGGACAAATTATTAGTGCAGCTGGAAATGGAGGAATATGTAGAGCACTGGCCCAGCGTTTCTGGGCTTCAGGGGTTGTTTGTAAACTTGTGCTCACAGTTAGCAGATTGCTTCCTAGTGTTCCCTTGGCCTTTCCCATGGTTCTGTTGAGACCAAGGCTACCCCCAGATTTTTTTCTAGGATCTCCAAGGATTTCTGCAGAGCTGCGCTCCTGTGCCTGCACTCAGTGCCTAAATCATCCTTCCCCCCACTTTACTTTCCAAGGCACACGGGGCAGCTCTGGAGCTGCTTTTGTTGTGATTAATGCCTGCAGAGGTGGTGTTAAGACACATAAGTTGAAAAGCCTTGAGGAAGAGGAAATTTTACATTCTGGCATTGTGTTGAAGCCCAGACCTTGCACCAGAGGAACCAAACACACTTGGTAAATCATTTTAGTGGTTTGGTCTGTGGGAACAAAGGGAATTCCATATTGCAAAGCCCTTGGAGCAGGGAGTCACGATGGGACAATTGTGAGTACAAGAACTGTTAGAGAGCACGGCACACCCCCCAGAAAAGGACGTGGGAGGCAGATAGTTGGAAATACCCAAAGAGAGGACGTTTCCTGGTGCTCAGGGTGTTGTAAGCTCAGTTGCTGCCAGGTTGTCCATTTTACAAACCCCATTAACCACCAGGGGCAGTGACCAGCGACAGAGCAGTGCAGGAGTGGGGTCTGCCCAGAGGTGGCCAAGCTGCTCCTCTTGTTGCCCAAAGCAGCTGTGGCTGCCCCTGGATCCCTGGAAGTGTCCCAGGCCAGGTTGGACGGGGCTTGGAGCCACCTGGGATAATGGAAGGTGTCCCTGCATGTCTCCACCCTGACACCAGAAGTGTTTTGCAGGGTTTTTTTTCAACAAATCAAGGAGTTCAATACTGTTAGTGGTGTTTTCTGTCCCAGAGCCACCTTCAATTAACAACAGTGATTAATCACTCTCACCACTGGTGCATCCCAAGGGACATCCCTGCACTTTAATTATTCCCATGCTTACAGAAGGATAAACAGAGCCCTCACTCTGAAAAATGGCATGAAAGCCACATGGGAAGACACTGGAAATTGTGGGAAAAGGTTCTGATACTCTGCAGCCTCCAGTCTCCAGCTCAAATCCTACATTATTACCAATAAAAATCACACTTCACTCCATGTAGTGCATAAGGAGTGACAAATGGATGGCAGTGGTGACAGTCAGAGCCAGGTGTGCCCTCTGTCTTCTCCTTAGAGGTCAGAGAGGTGCTCAGGGTGCTGAGGCGAGCAGGAGAAGACAAGCCTGGGCTTTTTATTGTGTCTTATCCCTGTAAGGAAATCCAGGCTGGGAAAGGAGAAACTGGGAAATCTCAGTCCCTCTACAAGGACAGTGCCAGCAACTGCTTTGTCCTCTGATGCCCCAGGTGACATGAACTGAGAAGGAGCTGGGTGACAGGTCTGGGGTCATCCCCCTGGATCACAGAATCATGGAATATTTGGGGTTGGAAGGGACCTTAAAGCTCATCCCGTGGGCAGGGACACCTTCCACCAGGAGGATGAGTAAAGGTTGGATTTCTCCAGCAGCAGCTACCTGTGACCAGGGATTGCTGCTCCTCCCACCTTCCTTCTCTGAGGTGGAACCACACAGCGGTGCTTGGAGCTCTCTCCACCTCTCACCTCCACCGGCTCTTGCTGCCAAATTTGCACAAACATCATCATCATCATCTCCGACTCTTGCAGCTCCCAGCTCCAGCTGGCGTGCGAAGGCCAGCTGGGATTGGGCAGACAGGGAAACACGTGGATACACAAAGCCCTTAATCTCTGCAGAACTAAGCCAAAATTACTTTGATGTATTGGCTTTTAAATTGCTGCCTTCAGTGCTCACGGGAGCTTTTCTTCTTATCTCCTCAGCAAAACGTGCAAGCAGCTCCTGACCACCTCTTTTCTCTGCTTGAGTACTCATATCCTCCTATTTTTTTTCCCCTGAATCCTCTTACAGATGTTTTCCCAGGTCTCTAAGCATTTCCATATCCTGTTTATTTGCTGCTAAAGGTGTAGTGCTGCAAGCAAAATCTGTCTCTGGGAAGAAGGGAGGTGCAAGGAGAAATGAGCTGTAAATTAAGACAAAAAGTGAACTTTGCCAGCTGCAGGCTGAAGCATAAACGTTGAGGTCCTTCCACCTGGAAATGTTTCACTTTGATATTCTAAACCCACCACAGAATCTGTGGCTGCCACATCCCTGCAAGTGTCCCAGGCCAGGCTGGATGGGGCTTGGAGCAACCTGGGACAGTGGAAGGTGTCCCTGCCCGTGGCAGGGGGTGGAATGAGACGAGCTTTAAGGTCCCTTCCAACCCAAACCATTCTGGGATTTTACAAATACAGACTACAACAACATCATAAACATTACACCAATAACATAACGAACATTTACACCAATGTTGAAATGCTTCAAAAATGAAAGCGTCCCACTGAACGGCTGAGTTTTGATTTTGAGTGACTCCAACATATTCCCATCAAATCCACAATCAAAATGCTCCCTGAAAACCCAGATACCCTCAGAAAAAAGCCCACAGCATCAAGACGTTTTCATCAGACCTAACTGCAGCCTAGAAATGTTAAACAAATATGTCCTTTTTCACCCTAATTATGGAGCAGTGGACATAACAGCAAAGATGAATTCACTTTACTCAGTTTTATGATGTTTCCAATAAGGAGGAAAAGGTCTTTCCTGTTTATTACTTTGCTGATCTGAACTTGCAGAAGCGATGCTTCCCCACAGCCTTGTGAGCCCCTTCCATGCTCTCAATTTACAAGTAGGGAAACTGAGACACCAAGCACAAACTTATCCCCAAATCCATTGAATAAATAAAGAGCAGGATGAACCAAAACCCAGAGCAGCAGTGCCCTGCCTTCATTTAGCACAGACCATGATCAATTTGCAAATGCGTCTGATGGAAAAGACCTACTGGGTCATTTTGCAGGCCCCTGGAAGCCCAGGCTTTTTCCCTGCCATGTGCTGGAGACAAAAGTGCTTTATACAACCCCTACATTAAAATAATTTAAGCAGGAGGACTTCTCTCATTTCCTCTGGGGGAAACAATTCTGCAGCTGAAGAGATTGCAACATTAGGAAATATTTCCTGACGTCCACAGCTTCCAGAATCTGTTGATATATTATTAATAGAAAGGAAAATAAATATAGGTATTAATGCCAGCAGACACTGTCTGCTACTAATAGCTGTTAAAGTAATATATTCCCCTTGTTTTTAGCTCTTATTAGTCTTTTTGCAAAGGGTTACAAGACCCTTATGCATCCATTAGCCAGTCAGCCATGTGAAATTAATGTGGAGCAATTTTCATAAGCATTACTCAGAACTAATAATAATTAAGCATTATTTTCTGCTCAGATAACACAGAAAATAAAGCCTGACTTTTATGCCAAGATGGGTTTGCATTAGCTTAAGGTAGATGAATTAATTCTCATTTACAAGGCTTGTCTGCCAGCTAGCCAGAAAATATCAAGGTAATTAAAACCAATTTGTGAGGTTCTGTCCCATTGCACATTCACTGGGTTTTATCATTGCTGCAAATTGCAGGTGCTTTTATGCAGAGGTGGGACTTGAAGGGGACTTTGCTGCCTGTCTCCTTCCCCAGCACTTCCAAGAAAAGCTGAAACCTCCTTGTGAGCAGCAGAACACGTTTGGAATGCTGGAGATCAATAAAGGACCATGTGTAGGATGAAGGACCAGCTCAGTCCCAGCTCAGGTGGAGCTCTCAGCAACGCAGGGAAAAACACCTCTAATAGAGGGGGGAAAAAATCTCTTTTCTCTTGCTTTACCATTGACTTGCAAGGGATTCATTTTGATTATTTATAAGACTGAGGGGTTATTTAGGCAGCATTTTCTGGATAGTTCCAAAACACTTATCACAAAATCCTAAAGTGGTTTGGGTTGAAAGGGACCTTAAAGCTCATCCAATCCCACCCCCTGCCACAGCCAGCGACACCTTCCACTGTCCCAGGCTGCTCCAAGCCCCGTCCAGCCTGGCCTTGGACACTTCCAGGGATCCAGGGGCAGCCACAGCTTCTCTGGGCAACCTGTGCCGGGGCCTCAGTGGTTCTTTCCCAGAGGTTTGACAGCACCTGAGCAGGGGCTGAGCTCTCTGAAGGTGCTCTTAGTAAAAATAAAATTAGTTAAAATTAGACTAAAAAAAATTAGTCCAGCTAATAATTAGCTGTAAGATACACCAACCCAGAGTTATCCTAGAACAACTAAATAATGAGCAAGTGAACATCTTCCTCTGGGTTTCAACTTTCCAAGGGGATCAGCACCTTCCGATGCCACATCTTCACTTGGCATCTGAGCTTAGCAAACAACCGAGCCCGATGTGACCCAGCAGTGTGGAAAATCTGTGTTTCCCACAGGATTATGGCCCCTCTTGCCCAAGCCCTGCCTCCTTCATTTCGTTTCATTTCTCCACCCTCTGCCTCACTCCCTGTCTCACCGTGACATCTGTTGGTGCCTGCGTCCACATCAGTGACATGGAGCAGGTTGGCCTCAGAAAAGAAGAACGAAGTGGCAGTTCTGACTTTTATTTTCAAAAACTTTCTCTCAGTGTAATTTAATTGCTATTAGAGAGATGAATAAAAGGAGACAACACTGCAGAAACACCATCTGTGTCCCAGCCCTGGAACGGGCAACCCTGAGATGTGCTCCGCTGTCCACGCCCTCGGTGAAGAAAGGTTTTCCCCTTATGGCTGTTTCCTTCTCAATCCAGCCCTGGTAGCTGTAAACAGACGTTAAAATCCTGTGGTTTGGCTTTCCTGCACTGATGATGCCGACCTGGAACCACTTCATGGTGTTCCAGTAGCTGCAAACCAGAGGTCCCCCGCTGTCCACCTGTGGCAGAAGGAGGAAAGTTACAGCTGGGTGCAGCCTCAGGTCCCTCACAGCAGCTGCTTCACAAGGGCTGAGTGGAAAAATCAATCTCTGTCTCAGGTTCATGAGGATATTTGGGGAGGAAAAAAGTGAATTTGGATTCAAAATTTCGCAGTTCAGCCCTGAGATCCTGCAGAATAAACATATACAGAAGGCAAGAGGAGGAGATCAGTCCCAAGCTCTGGCTCAGTGCTCTGCCCTGTCATTCCCAGCCTTTCCCACACGCTCCTGTGGCCCCAGGAGGATACCTGAAACCTGTCAGCAAGAGACAACATCCCAGAGAGAAAAGGGCCATTTGCTGTGACTGCTCACTCAGTCCTTGTCTTCTCTGCAAAGCTGCTGCGTGGAGGTGCTGGGTACCTGTCACGGTGAATTTTGGGAGCTGGCAGCCAGAAACCGGGCAGGAGACGAACAATAATCCTGACAAATCCTTCTTGAAGCCACTGTCACTTCCCTGAAAACTTTCCTGCTGCTGCAAGGACAACCACGACTCGCCCAGTGTGGGCAAGGCTTCAAATGCAGGGTGCAGCCGCCTCAAAAAGAGGAATATTCTCCTGTTGGCTGCTGCAGCTGGAGCACCAAGAGCACATCCAGCTCTGGAATCTCTGGACACAAGCCCAGGGAGGAGAGAAAGCAGCACAAAATCCACCCAAGGCAGGTGCAGCACTTTTCTGAGGGAAGGCTGTGTGAGAGCTGGGAGTGCTCAGCCTGGAGAAGAGAAGGATGCAGACCTCAGAGCCCCTTCCAGAGCCTAAAGGGGCTCCAGGAGAGCTGCAGAGGGACTTGGGACAAGGGATGGAGGGACAGGACACAGGGAATGGCTTCCCACTGCCACAGGGCAGGGATGGATGGGATATTGAGAAGGAATTCCTGGCTGTGAGGGTGGGGAGGCCCTGGCACAGGGTGCCCAGAGAAGCTGTGGCTGCCCCTGGATCCCTGGAAGTGCCCAAGACCAGGTTGGACGGGGCTTGGAGCACCCTGGGACAGTGGAAGGTACTAGAGGATTTCTAAGATCCTTCCAAGCCAAACCATTCTGGGATTCCAGGACACCTTCAGTGCTGTGCAGTCCCTACTTTAAATAAGTTTCCTTCCACAGTGGGTTTGAATCTTTTCTCCACCCTTTCTAACCAGCACTTGTGGTAAACAAATGAAACACAAATCCATTTCCCAAGACAGCAAAATTTACTGGGAAATGTTGTCCTTCCCTGTTTGCACACTACTTTGGTGAACATCTTTGTCATTAATGGATGAAACCCCTTCTGCCAGCAGCTACCCCGAGCTAACACACATTAATTAACAAGCAAGGAAGGGGCTGAAGTTTCCTGTGCTGCTCATCAGCACTCGCTGAAGTTTATGGCTGCATTCCCACTCCAGTAGCTGGAGGGTCCTGGTCATTAATATTCTTTTTTTTTTTCCTTTTTTTTTTTTTCAGTTCAGTATTCATTCAGCAGGTAAAAATTAAGATAAATGAAGAGGAAATGTTCATAGAATCACCGAATATCCTGAGCTGGAAGGGACCAACAAAGATCAGAGATTTACAAACTCACTGAGGCTGGAAAAGACCTTTCAGATTGCTGAGTCCAAACATAAAATCAACACTGTTTGTTGTTATTGCAGCCACGTCCTTGCATCTCAAGCAGTGCTGCTGCACCCTCTTCAGACTCAGCACCCAAAGACATTTGCCGGCCCCATTTCAGCCGAGAATTCCCGTGAAAACCACTGCGCGACCTCGGAGCCGCGCGTCGCGGGCGGTCCTTGGCGGTGGCATCCCGTTGGGATGAGGGAGCATCCACGCACGGTTCGATCCCCGGGGATTCCACTGCGGGTCCCCTCGGGGCAGGAACGGGCCGAACGCGTCATCCTGGCGGCGGGAGGAAGGCGCTGGGAGCCTCCCTCACGGGGATAACGAGCGGAGTCTGGAGAGTGGGAGCCCGGGATGCTCCTCTCCGGCTTTTTCCCAGCAGGAAAAGGAGATTTTCAGCGCCGCCGGAGCCGCTGCACGGATCGCTTTCAGCCTCCAGTTTGGAGGCTGTTCACACTTGTAAATGATCTCCCTTCCCGGGGCGTCGGAACACCAGCGAATTCCTGATACCTTGTGACCGTCCCCGGGGGAATTGTCGCATGGCGTTTCACAGCTGGGAGAGCCGCGGCAGGGCAGCGCTGCGATTTGAACGAGGCGGCGGCAGAGCCAGCGATCCCTATTTAAACTCTGCTCAGTTTCCCTCTCAAATCAGATCTGCTCTTCCCCTCTTTTCCTCTTTAACCGCGTCCGTTTGGTTCCTTGCCTGGCCGGCGGGGAAAGGGAGATGTTTGGGGGATCAGCGATTTAAAACTTGGGCAGAGAGGGAGCTCAGGAATATTCTGAGAACCCAGGCAGCAGCTGCAAATCCATTCCCCTAATCCACAAGACCTGGGACCCGAATCCTGATCCCTTTCCACATGGGCTGAGCTGCTCTGCTTCCTGGGTGCTACTCCTCACACTCCATTTCTCTTAACCTCAGCTATTTAATGAGGATTTTACCACAAAATGGGCCAAATCATCCTCTCCGTGTGATAATCTCACACAGTTGCAGCAGCAGCCCGGATGAATCAGGAGCCTGGTTTTTATTGGGCTAAAGATGGAGAAAATAAACTCAGTCCTCGGACACTTCTGAACATCTCTGTATCCACCTTAAGCTCTCAGGAACGCCGGCCCAAGGTTTTCCATCCTTGTGTAGGAGAGGGTGTGGGAGGAGCGAGTTTTTGAGTGCTGAGACAATTATCTCAGCTCTGTGATGCTTCCAGTAACGCTAATTTAATGAACGCTCAGGTTAATGACTCTGAGCATCGAAGAATTATTAAATGCTGCTTTTCCAGGCTCCTGTATCCTGGTGCTGAAAGGCTCCTGGTCAGCAACACTCAGCAGATACCTGCTCCTGCTTGTGCCTCTAAGTGCCAAGTTTCTGGATAGGAAAAAAAAAAACCAAACTAAAAATAGCAGCTTTGCTTCTGTTTCATGTTTCTTGTCATCTCGAAGATGAGTGAAAAGCAAGCGCAACAAATCAGATCTGGTGCTGAATTCCTGCCTTAAACATGTTAATCCTCCCATTAGGAGAGGTGAAAGCAATGATACATTCACTGATAAATAGCTGTGGGTTGTATAAAATCTGTCACTGCCTAACAAGGTGCTTTGTTCACTGAAGCTGACCAAAATTTCGTCTTTTTCACTGCGGCCAAAACCTTTTTTTTTTTTTTTTTTTTTGTGTGTGTGAGCATCAGGAGCCTTTCTGCCTCCTTTAGTGGGCTTTGGATCAAAAGTGTAATCTCTCTTTCACATTTGTATTCGTGTCTGCAGCACAGTCATTGATCAGAACAAACACATTCAGCCACATAAATCTTCCGAGGTGGGAGAAGCTCTGGGGGTGGGAGAACAACTCATCTGATCCTCATTAGGTGGATGCACAATCCCTGCAAGTCATCGCTGCTTTCGTTTTCATGCTGGAGAGCTCTGTGCAAATTGGAGACAATCAGCACGGGAATGACAACGCTGGGAATAACAACAGCGCCCATCAGAGCTGCCCTGGCTGCTGGAGGCAAAGGCTTTGGCAAACATCATTTGCCCGGTGGTTTCCAGCTGTCTTTAAAACGGGAGGAAGGAGGTTGTGGCCACTTGGATGTGCAGGTATCAGAAAGGCACCAGGTAACGCAGGGAACCCGGACTCCTCTCGCACAAACCCTTCGAGAGCCTTCAGCTCCTCTGTCTCTCCATCCCCCTGCTGCAAAATGGGAGAAAACGATCCAAATCCACCCACTGTGATGTCAGCAGGGCCATTAGTGACTGTGGTGGCACAGACAGTGCAGATGCTTCTGGCCAAGCCCCTGCGGCCCAGACTCCTGTCTCTGACTGTCAGATGCAGCAAGTGCTCAGGGGAGGAGAACGAGGACCAGGACAAGTATTTACAGAGTTGTATTTACATCCCAGTGGTTAATGGCCTCACAGAGATCTTCATCCAGGAAATTACCTAATTGCTTTTTGAATCCATTTATCCCTTAGGATAAATACCCACAACATCCTGGTCAGCGACTCCCATAGTTTAATCACCCGATGGATGAAAACACACTTCCTTCTCTTTGTTTTAGATCTGCTGCCTGATAAGGCCACCTGACACCCCTCCTTCGTGTGTTTGGAGCAGCAGTGACACGAGGACAGCTCCTGACTCCTCTCTGTGCTGCCCATGAGGTCAGAAATGTGTCACATCCCCATCAGACCTCTCTCCTACAAGCCTCAGAGTCTCGCTCTGCTATTCCCTGTGCTGCCAGGAGCTCTTCCACATTCCTGTTCATCCTTCCTGTTCCACTTCCCTCCTTTTCTAATGTTATCATTCCTTTCTCAGATGGAGTGGACGGGAATCACACACAGGGAGGCTCCCAGGAGTAGTGCCCTGGCACAACACATTTGCTTTGCCACTTATTCCTGTCCTAAGAATTCCTAATGTTCTCATTGCCCTTTTGACCTCCCCAGAGCCTCAAGCTGATGTTTTTTAAGGACTACCCACAGTTCTTCTGACATGGTAATTGCTAAATTAGAGTCTATTATGGCCCGTGTACAGCTGGAATTGCTTCTCCATATATCCATTTCTTTTTCTTTATCAATAATGAGCTGCAGCTGCTGTTTTAACCTCCACTCCCTCGGAATAATGGGACCTGCTGCACCTCTGCACAGCCACCTTTCACTCTGACCACTTTGAACAGCACTGTGGCATTGGCCAATCTGGTCATCTTGGCATTTGCCCTCCTGGGACATCAGAATTCCTGGCATGGATACCAACACAACTTTTCCCGTAAGTTCTTTCTCTGTTCAAATCCCTTCCACTTCATGACAGCTCAGCTTCTCCACGAGCCTTTGGTGAGGAATCTCCTTACAAGAGTTTTGGGAATATCAGAACATGTTAGATGGCTGGACCACCCTCTTCCACAGGCTTGGCAGCTCCTGTGAAGAATCTGGATGTGGCTGTGAGTCATAGCTTTCCCTCAAAGCTGTTACTGAACAAGAAGTGGCTCCTCTGAGTCATCACAGCCATTCCCCACTCCCAGGGCAAGCTGGGATTTTGTGTTCAGCTGGATCCAGAGGAGTTCTGCTCCCCACCAGGCACACAAAGCTGTGCTGGACTCCCAGACAGCTTCAGTTTGAGGGAGCAAAATCTACGACCCAGAGGAAGAAAGCAGAAGAGACACCCAACATCATCCTCGACATCTTTCTCAGGTTCTTGCAGCGGGAATTAATTTTTCACAGATTAAAGAATGAAGCCACCAGAGCCTGAATGTGCTCACTTGTATGCCCACACCACAAAATGATAAAGTGATGAAAGCCCTGTAAAATCATGGGCCACAGGAAAAGTGTTCTGATTCTTGTGAGCTGCACATCAAAGGACCCTTCAGAAGGAAACTGAAGGGACTGCAAATGCAGAAACACCTCTCCACTGCTCTGTTCTGGGGCTTCCCAAGACACCTTCCTGCTTAAAGCAATCCATCCCTTGGGGAAAAAGAAACACCTCATGGTGGTAGCAACAGTTCAGTGATGGGAAATCCATGGTAAGGATGGGGAGTGGATCTCTCTGCTCAATAGGAAAAGAGAAACAGCCTCAAATTGCACCACAGGATGTTTAGATTGAATATTAGGGAAAATGTCTTCACTGAAAGGGCTGTCCAGCCCTGGCACAGCTGTCCAGGGCAGTGGTGGAGTCATCATCCCTGGAAATGTTCAGAAAACAGTTGGATGTGGCACCTGGGACATGGTTTAGTGGTGGCCTTGGCAGTGCTGAATTAAAAGCTGGACTCGATGATCCCAGAGGGCTTTTCCAACCTCAGTGATTCTGTGATTCTATTATAAAGATACAACAATAAAGTACTTTTGTGCACTTTGTAGCAACTTTGGACTGAAATGTGGACAGTTTTGACTTCTGGCCCCAGGGAGTATTTGGCTGATGGGCAGAAGGACCTCAGAGCTCCTGTGGATGCTCCCCACCCCTAGAGGCTGCAGCCAGGCCATGCTTCATCCACCTCTGTCCAGGGATTCTGAGCAGCCTCAGGGACTGACCACACTATCCTGGTTTGTGCTCTTCTCCTTGAATCCATGACAGTTACCTATAAAATCACAATTTTCATCGGCAGACTTTTTTCCCTTAAAAAATTCTATTTCTGTAGTCTCTCTTTGCAGTTTTGGGACCACGTTAGGACCAGCAAAAGGATGCAAGACCTCGTGAAAGGATGCTAAACACCTTCAGCTTGATTTCAGTTCATGGGGAGCGATAAACACACGTGCAGGGCTTGATCTCATTTTAACACATGCTTAAAACCATTTCAGCGACTCCCATCACCAGGGCTTTTTTCCCCCTGTTGGTGGAAAGATGGTTCTGTAGATGCTGATGGTTACAAAATGGACATTTGTGAAATGGCTGGGAAAACCTCATCCAGGTTTGCACAAAAACTGCTGCTTTTGCTCCAGCTCTGTGGGGTGAGAGCCCTGAGCATCCGAGAGGCTGTAAAGGGGATTTTCAGAGATCAGACAAGGGGGAATGGCTTTAACCTGAAAGAAAGCAGGGTTAGATGGGCTATCGGGAAGAAATTCTTCCCTCTGAGGGTGGGAGGCCCTGGCACAGGATTCCCAGAGAAGCTGTGGCTGCCCCTGGATCCCTGGGAGTGTCCAAGGCCAGGTTGGATGCAGCTTGGAGCAACCTGGGACAGTGGAAGGTTGGAACCAAATGAGCTTTAAGGTCCCTTTGAACCCCAACCACCGTGTGATTTATGGCCAAAATCCCCCCTGCTGCAGGCTGTGGGAGGGGGTGGATACCTGCAGCCCAGGGCTCACCTGAGCTGGAACCACCCCACTGCTCTTGGGGGCTACACAACGATTCCTTCCTCTGAAATCAGAGCAGGGCCTGGCCCCCCTTCATGTGCTGCTGAACTGTAGGTGACCTGTGACTCCAGCTGAACACACTTCGTCCTAATCACCACATCAGAGCTCCCCCCACAGCCCCTCAGAACTATAATTGGGCCATTTAGTGAATTTTGCCTGGGCAGGGAAGGCACTGAAGGAGGCATTTGCTTTGTGAGCCCCTTATACTCTAATTATTGTTCAAGTTACCATTGCATCAGAGCCCAACAAAAGATGCTTAAGAAAGCAAGGAATGAGACATCAATTGTGGTTCATGGGGTCATGGAAGAAATGTAGCACACAAAAAAATAATACATAGGCCATCTCCAGTGTCTGTTCTTTAGCACTTGTACCCCCTGAACATCCATTAATGTTAATGTTTATGACTAAATAGAACTATAAGTCAATTACAGCTCCTGGTAGTGTTAATTCCCAGCCAATCCATATATTTGTCTGCAGAACTGCCAGGGAATTGGGATAGAATAGATTTTTCTTTTTAAGGGAATGCATTATTTTTTTTAAGTACAAATACTTGGGAGCTCTGCTATTCAGTCTCGTTGAGTTATTAGAGGAATATGGTCAGTTATCCACAAATTAGGCTGGTCTGGTATGAGGGCAGCTGGTGAAATGTCTGAGCCTTTTTATTCATGGCTTTTCTATTCATGGGATGGCCTCAAGATGCCTCAGGGGAGGTTCAGGTTGGACATCAGGAGGAATTTCTTCCACTATCCCAGGCTGCTCCAAGCCCTGTCCAACGTGGCCTCCGACACTTCCAGGGATCCAGGGGCAGCCACAGCTTCACCTGTGCCAGGACCTCACCACCCTCAGAGGGAAGAATTCCTTCCTGATATCCCATCTAAATCTCTCCTCTTCCGGTTTAAAACCATTCCCCTTTGTCCTGTCACTCTCTCCCTGTGTAAAAAGCTGTTCCCTCCATCACAGTTCACAGATTTGGATCCAGATGTGGATCATGTGGACTTACAGCCTCGAGTCCAGAAACTTTCCTGCCTTAGCCTGGCTCTGGACACGAAAACACGTATCCTGATCCTCAGCAATTCCCAGGAAAGGTTAATATCAGGCTTTTATCTCCTCTGTGTCCAGGGTTCCTGGGGCCACAGCTACCAGAGCAAACTCAGCACCTCCAGGGCTTGTTCCCTGCCCAGGAATCTCTGTCCAGTTCTGGGTCCCTCACTGCCAGAAGGACACTGAGGGGCTGGAGCGTGTCCAGGGAAGGGAACGGAGCTGGGGAAGGGGCTGGAGCACCAGGAGAGGCTGAGGGAGCTGGGAAAGGGGCTCAGCCTGGAGAAAAGGAGGCTCAGGGGGGACCTTGTGGCTCTGCACAACTCCCTAACAGGAGGGGGCAGCTGGGGAGGTCGGGCTCTGCTGCCAAGGAACAGGGACAGGACAAGGGGAAATGGCCTCAGGCTGCGCCAGGGAGGTTTAGATTGGATATTGGGAAAAATTTCTTCCCTGTAAGGGTGGTCAGGCACTGGAGGGGCTGCCCAGGGAGGTGGTGGATTCCCCATCCCTGGAGGTGTCCAAGGAATGAATGGATGTGGCACTCAGTGCTCTGGGCTGGGTGACAAGGTGGGGACTGGCCACAGGATGGACTCGATGGTCTCGGAGGCCTTTTCCCATCTAAATAATTCTGAGATTCTGCCCAGTGGTCCCTGCTGCAGAAGAAGCATCATGTTCAGCCCTGCCCTGTCCCAGTCCATGACCAGGGACAGCCTCCTATGAACAAGCCACCAGGTTTCTGACCCAGCTTATTGAGGCCAAAAGTGCCCTCCCTGGCTTTAACCTGCACTTCCCAGAAAGCCAGGAAACCGTCCAGCAGCAAAACGCTTCCCCTCCAGCAAATCAGCAAAAGCTGGTGGCAAGTGTTGTCACTTGTTTCATCCCTGAAGAGCACCACTTCTATCCTCAGCTCTGCTTTTGCCCTATTCTCTTTATTCCAGTTTACAAAGAATTTCTGCCTGGTCAGGATCCCACTAAAAACAGGGATATGCTGGATTCTGAGAGTTATCACTATGCAAAGCTCATGTGCTTCCACTGCTTGGAAATCTCACATTCCTACTTCATTCCTCAGACAACTCTGAAATTATTGTGGATCAAAATAGCTTCTTCATCAGCTTTCTGAATCCAGGAGATTCATTTTTACTGGGAACGAGTGCTCCTGCTATTTCAGCAGCATCATTCATCTGCAGAACTTCAGGCTGGGCTGGGCAGTGCATCCTTTAATCATGTAAATGTTATCCTGTGGCAGGTTTCTTTTTAAGATTTTTTTGATTGAATTTAATGGAGGTGAAAGTCACTCCTTGAACGGTTTCAGAGGCAGATGCTCTCTGGCTAATCAAAAAACCATTCTGCAAAGCAAACTTCCCTTGGCTGCCCACAGTTCTTGTACCCTCTGCCTCTCTCTCTGTCCTGGGTGCTGGTTTAGTTCCTTCAATGAGTAATTCCTACAGGATGGAGCTGTTTGTCCATGTGTCTGCCCAGCCAGACCCCTCCAAACCCATGGACATGTCTAAAATACAGCTGGATGGGGCTTGGAGCAACTTGGGATAGTGGAAGATGTCCCTGCCCACGGCAGGGGGTTGGAACTGGGTGAGATTTAAGGCCCTGTCCAACCCAAACCACCCTGTGATTCGTGAGAAACCATTGCCCAGTGGAGGAGGGAAATCCCAGCCTGGAACTAGAGGCTGCAGGAGAGCCCAGTCCTCACCAGGCTCTCAGGAGAGGGGTTGGAAGCTGGATGCTATGAAAGACAAGGTGATTTTTGGCATCCAGACTTCGTTTGACACCAGGACAGTGATCCTGCGGGGGGAATGTTTTCTCAGGGCACAAGTTTTGAGTGAGTTTTGCCTCATTTGGCTGTTTGTGACAGCTCAAATTCTTTATAATTTGGCTTGAAAAGTCCCTCATTCTCTGTCACCAACACAAGATGTGACTTACTGTGGCACCCAAAGACCAACCAAGCACATTTGGGGTGAGAGCCAAGACCTCACCTGAGAAATGTTTCTAATACTCAAATTAAACACCCTCAGAATAAATTTCCCTCACAATTTTTTTGCCTTGAACCTCCTGGACAACCATTCCTGTCTCCTTTCAGGCTGTAACCTGGCCGTGAAGCAGACCAGGAATGCTGGTCCCTTTACCTGGCAGTCTCCTCCTCCTCCTCCTTCTCCTTGCTCTGTCTCAGCACACATCACGCTCCCCACAAGGTGTGGGACTTGCTCCAGGCATTTCTCCCTGCTGATCAGCTTCATCCGTGTTTTCTGCAGCACGTGGGATGCTGCAGCAAATGAGAAGGAACAACAAAGCTGCAGAGCAGCTGGAGGCTTCCCTTGGGAAGGATCTCAGCTGGATTTCTAAAGCATCTCAGGGCAACGGGGTCTCTGGGTGGAACCGTAGGGTTTTGGGGTCACGGGGCCTTACAAGGGATCCCCAGGTGTTGGCAATGATGAGTTTGTGCTCCTGAGTTTATCACAGAATCCCAGAATGGTTTGGATGGGAAGGGACCTTAAAGATCATCCAGTGCCACCCCCTGCCATGGGCAGGGGCACCTTCCACTATCCCAGGTTGCTCCAAGCCCCATCTAGCCTGGCCTTGGACACTTCCAGGGATGCCAGACTGCTGGGAAACCCCCAAAGGGATGGATTTTCCTGCTGGTGGTCTCGGTGCTGACCTGAGATGAGCCACACTGCACACCTGGGGTTTCTCACTCGTGGTTTTTTGGGAACTCAGTCTGAGGGGCTCTTCATGGGATCCTGTGTAAGCCCTCACAGATCAAAGTCCACTGAGCTTTCCCCAGAATTCTAATCTTAGAATTATGGAATCGTGGAATAATATACATCGGAAATAACCTTTAAGATCATCCAGTCCAACCATTCCCCCAGCACTGCCAAGGCCACCACTGCCCCATGTCCCCAAGTGCCACACCCACATGGATTTTAAATCCCTCCAGGGATGGAGATTCCACCACTGACCTAGGCAGCTGTTCCAATGCCCAACAACTCTTCCAGGGAAGAATTTTTTCCTAATATCCAATCTAAACATTATTCTCCCTGGGGAGGGCTGCAAGGCCACTCCTCACCCAGGGGACCAGCTGTATCCTCACAAAGTGGCTCCCAGGATGGCAGCACGCAAAGGAAATATCTGCTTTATTCTCCTCTTGGGATGGGAATACAGAAACCACAGCTGGCACCTGCAAGTGACAAAAAGCCTGAAAATGTGCTGGGCTACTTGGAAACCCCACTGATTTCACCCACGTTTCTCTCTAAAGTGAACCTGAGTCTGAAGGATAAAACTGAGATCTTCAGGTCGTTTGAAACTCACTCCTTCTTCCGTATTTCACTGTGTTAAATCCTCCCAGAACCTTCAGGAAACTGTGACTCAGTGACAAGATCTAAAAGGTGGAAAGTTGTCACGTCCCTTTTCCAGCTAAGATGGAAGTGCCCAAGGATCAAAATGCTTTGGTGTAGGATTCTCCAGGGAGGTGGAGCCCTTCAGTTATGGAGAGAAGCTGGAGAGCTGGAGGTGTTCACCTGGACAAGAGAAGGCTCCAGGGAGCCCTCAGAGCCCCTTCCAGGGCCTAAAGAGGCTCCAGAAGAGCTGGAGAGGGACTTGGGACAAGGGATGGAGGGACAGGACACAGGGAATGGCTTCCCACTGCCACAGGGCAGGGATGGATGGGATATTGGGAAGGAATTGTTCCCTGGGAGGGTGGGGAGGCCCTGGCACAGGTTGCCCAGAGAAGCTGTGGCTGCCCCTGGATCCCTGGAAGTGTCCAAGGCCAGGTTGGATGGGGCTTGGAGCGACCTGGGATAGTGGGAGGTGTCCCTGCCCATGGCAGGGGGTGGGATGGGATGAGCTTTAAGGTCCCTCCACTCCAAACCATTCCCTGAACTGATTTGGCTTTGCCCATATCACACCATCACATCCCCCTCTCAGCACACTCAGCTTCTGCTGGATTTCTTCCAAAGCCTCTCCCAGACAGAGGGTGGGGAGTGCCAGGGCCGAGCACCTTGACATCAATTTTTGGAAGCAGAATCCATGTCAGCGGAGCCCACACAGTGGCCCGAGGCCGATCCCCAGAGCTGCTCCATGGATCTTGCACAGAGGAGCTCAGGAGAAATCCTGCAGATGGATTCTGCAGCAGCCCCTCTGTTCTAGGCACACGTTACCTTGGTGAAATGGGAGAGTTTCACAACTATAACAGTGTTGTGTGTAACTGCTGAGGGAGGAAAATGAAGCCTAAGTAGGCAAAAGCAAAGCTTCATGGAAAAAACAGCAGCACTTTGGAGCAGAACAGCAAGGATTAAACGGGATGTTCACTTACTGCATCCTGGGAAGGACCAGTCAAGCTCCAAGGCACCCCCCCTGCCCTCCCAGTCCTGATTAATTCTTTCCAATAATGAAACAGCTCATTGGCTATTTAGTGATGTTTTTTCAGGACAGACATTTTGGGTCACAATCAGTGCTGGAACTTCTTTCGTTAGGGCTTAAATGAGATCAATTAGCAGCAGCAATCTGCAGTCCTAAATGAGTGAAGGAAGGAGTGGCCAGAACCAATGAGTCAGTACAGCTCATTGAGGCATTAAACCAAAGACAGCCCCAGACCTTCATTTCCCTCAGTCCAGACCACTTTAGACCCAGCCTAACTGGGGGAATCATAGAATATCCCAAGCTGGAAGTTACCCACAAGGATCCCACAAGGTGAGAAGTGTTCAAGGCCAGGCTGGATGGGGCTCTGAGCAACTTGGGACAATGAAAGGTGTCCCTGCCCACGGCAGGGGGTTGGAATGAGATGAGCTTTAAGGTCCCTTCCAACCCTAATAATTCCATGATTCTGTGCTAACTTACCCACCAGGGTGGAGCTTGTCTTAATCTGGGTGTCAAAAAGAGGTCCAGCATTTGCAGGTGGTGCCAAAACAGGTCCCAGATGCTCTGGGTGTCTGTGGGTGACTGGATCTTGCCCTGAACAGGGAACTGGTGGATGTGCAGAGGCTGGGGGTGTCTGGATGCATTAACCAGGGAGGTGGGGAGTGGAACTTTTTCTGGGAAACCCCTCATGGGAGAAAACACCCACTTTAAATGGATAAAACCCATCTTTCATTAGCAAGTGCATCTCCCCCAGCCCCTCACCTGCACTCGTGTTCTTCCAGCCAGCAGCCCAGCAGTGCTGCCACGTGTCCATGTCACACATGAAAGGCAGGCAGATGGGAATTTTCTCCTTGCTGAACTCGATGGGATTGCTGAGCAGGATCAGGGCAATGTCATTTTGCAGGCTGGTTCTGTTGAATTCCTCGTGCAGGATCAGGCTGTCCGGGTTGTGCTCTTCCAGCGGGAGGCTGAGGTCAACTCCCCCCACTGCCACCGTCAGATCTGGTGGCCTTAAAAACAAAACAGGACGTGGTAAACATGAAGGATTTGGGTTATAAAGGTTGGTGCCTCCTCCCCTGAGCAGGTTGACAGCTTAGGCAGTTCAGCTAAAAATATCCCAGGAATTTACCCTCACTCCTAGGAAAGGATGATTTCCAGGGCAGAGAGGTGCAGAGGTAGAATGTGAACGCAGCCAGGTTATAAATAACCCAGTCACTACCAAACAGATGGAATGGGCTGGATCTTTTGGCTCTCTGTGCCCTGGGCTGGCTGCTCGGACCTTGTTGTCCGCAGCCAGCTGCTCCAGGCTGTGCTGCCACAGGTCACTTGTCACCGAGCAGCCTTGGCTCTCAGACCTGCCACATTTCGCAGGGGGCTCACAGAGGGCTGGACCCTGCCCCTGGGCACTGCAAGGAGTTGATTTATCCAGAACTCAGTGTTTTAAAATCAGAGTCTCCGTGAGGTGAAGGTGTTTGCTGTGCGAAAGCAAAGGTAATTTGGGGGATACAAGGAGCTAGAATGGAATACATCACCTTTTACAAGGTACTGGAAAAGGTGTAGATGCACCAGAAATGCCTGGGGCCATCAGAACAGCATCAGGGGCATTTATCCAAGGCTGCTCAGGCCATCCTTCAAAGTATTCCCTTTCTGCTTCTCCTGGTTGTGCAGATTTCTGCACATTTCTGTGTTCAAAACCGGGCCTGTTTCCCCCAAAGGAGACAATCCCTGTTTTCAGGGCTCAGTCACACAAATGT
Organism: Cnemophilus loriae; assembly: GCA_013397755.1. Classification (NCBI taxonomy): domain Eukaryota; kingdom Metazoa; phylum Chordata; class Aves; order Passeriformes; family Corvidae; genus Cnemophilus; species Cnemophilus loriae. The sequence goes on from VZTF01001995.1 coordinate 197,961, forward strand.
GGCACGTGATCCTGAGGAGATGCGCATCCTGCACCTACCAGGAGGAATGTCATCCCCCCACTGTGCCTGGGCTGCCCTCCCACCCCGGGAGTACTCACAGCTCTTCTGCAAAGCAGTGGGCTGCAGTTAAAATCCACAGTGCGCTGATGATGGTGCCTCCACAGATGTGCTTCCCGTGGCTCCGGATGCTCACGAGCCACGGGAACTCCCCAGGCTTGACGTGTGTCCCTGTGCCAATCCTCTTGCCAGTCTTCTGGAAGGACTCGTAGGATGGTCGGAGGCCACACCCTGGGTACAAAAAGGGGCATTTTGGACACGTTCAGCAGTGTCACGGCCTGTGCTGCTGAAAGGCAGGGGCAGGACATCCCTGAGTACCGGTCTAGAAATAATCAGAGAGTCATTGAAACACGGAATCACAGAATGCTTGGGGTTGGAAGGGATTTTAAAATAATTTTTACAACTCCATTCCAACTCCAACTTCCACCAGACCAGGTTGCTCCAAACCCCATCCAACCTGGCCTGGAACACTTCCAGGGATGGAGCAGCCACAGCTTCTCTGGTTAATCTGTGCCAGGGCCTCCCCACCCTC
>VZTF01001995.1:198596-219159 GCA_013397755.1 Cnemophilus loriae
TCTCAGCAGAGTAAAGGGTGAGAATGCCCTCCCCAGATCTGTTATTTGCTCTCTCTCAGCGCCCCTGACATCCCTGTCACCTCCCCAAACCTAAACTCCACCAAGCACTGCCCAGGCATTTGGGGTGGGAAGGACCACTGACCATTTCCCATAGGCAGGTGGGGTAAAATCCTTGTTTAGGGAGTGGAAGGTGCATTAGGCTGCAGCACAGGCCACGCCTTTATTCCCTCAGCAGAAGGAAACAGCCAAGGCCTGTTTCACTCACCCACATGTGAATATCCTGCAGCTCCTCTGTGCTGGGAAACAAAACCTGCCTGGACACTGCTGGTCAGGGAAGCTAAACAGAAGCTAAGGAGCAGCATCTCAATCCATGCTGGACCAACACTCTCCCAGCAGCTCTCGGAGCAGCGATGCCCCTGCAGACGCCTCAGGACATCGCCTGCATTCCGTGTCAACACAGCCCCAGGTGACATCACAGCACCCGCTCGTTCCTGTTGGTGCAGCGGTTGGATGCTCCTTCCTAAGGCAAAAGGTTCACTGGGGGAAAGCTCAGGGATTTCCAAAAGGTTTGTGATTTCCTTCAGCTCTAACAGGGACAGGGCAGAAGTGAAATTCCTGTCTGTATCCCGGGCTAGCCTCACGGGATATGGCAATGGTGGATGTCATGAGCTGGGTGCTGTAGCCCTTGCTGGATCTTGAACCGTCTTTGAAGACCTCAGGTGCTGGTCCTGCATCAGCTTTCAACTTCATCTCTGACGCCTATCAGCATTTTCTGTTAATTTTCTCATTTCCAGTTGATTTTCTCTGGAGTTAGACCATGCTTGGGGTATGGACATGCATGTACTTAAACAGGACCAGGAGAGTTGCCCCATCCCTGGAAGTGTCCAAGGCCAGGTTGGACAGGGCTTGGCGCAACCTGGGATAGTGGAAGGTGTCCCTGCCCAGGGCAGGGGGTGGAACAGGATGGTCTTTAAGGTCCCTTCTCACCCAAACCATTCTGGGATCCTGTGTTTGCACGAGAAAAGCAGCAGCTCTGTCAAAGGACAATTTTCAAAGACTGCCAAATCAAAACTATCAAATCAAAATCAAAATCAAATCAAAGGTGTCAGTAAATAATTCTGTGGTAGCAAAATATTGTGGTGTGGGCCAATTGTAGCATCAATGGACCCATCATGTTGATTTTTAGATCAACACCTCATTTCCATCAGGACAGGACTTAAAGAAAACCTCAGCCAGGCTCACACTTGAGTATACCTACAATAAGAGCTTTTCCCAAAGACTTTCCAGCTTATTTCAAAACAACAGCTGCAGCACGGAGTAGGAGGGGAGGGAGAGGAAAGGAAGGGAACCAAGAAACATTTTATGAGCCCTCGGATGATCTGAAATGCTTTTCCTTGGAGCTCTTCAGGAGTTATCCCACTGGACTCTGGATTTCACGGAGGTTGACAGTGGTAAAGGATGAGGGTAAAACTTTTTTTCCCTCTCTTCTTTGCTTCTCTGTCACCTTATGCCAAGGAAATTCAGACACAAGTGCTGGTTTCCTGGGCAGTGAGCACTGGAACAACTCCATGGCAGGACAGGTTAGGGACAGGATCAGTTACCACAGCAGTGAAAATCCCAAATGCGGTGCAGCAACATTTTGGGGCATCTCCAGAAAGAGCCTAGAGGGGCAATCCTGCCTGAGGCAGCTCCTGTGAGCCTGCCCAGGTGTAGTCTGCCAAAAGGACAGATTTCCTCTGGATTTTGAGACTGGGATGAGCTCAGCATCAGCTGAGGAGCGAGGGAAGACGGGGAGCTGATTTTTCTGGCACGGACTTACTGCCCGTCTTTGGAAACAGCGGGCAGGGCTGCAGCACTGGATTTACCATCCCAAACTGACTTTGTGGGGCATGTTTTCAGTCTCTCCAAGCTTGGAGCACGATCTGATCTGCTGGGTAGGTACAGGAGATGTTCAGGGAGCTGGTTTGGGCCTTTCTGAGATTTAAAGCTGAGCTGGTGAGCAGGAAACATCACACCAAGCTGTGGAGAGCAGCGCCATGGAGAAGGAGGTGCTGTGGATTTGTGTCTCTGGGTCCCACCACCTGTCCCTCAAAACTGGCTCACTCCTTGAGCTCTGGACCCATAGGATCCCATTTCCATATGGGATAAACCGTGCATCCCTTCATCCTTTGTCTGCAGCTTTGACTCTGCACTCCGAGAACCCCATCAATAAATCCAAAATTGATTTTTTTTCTCTTTCTGGCTCTCCTGCTCTTTTGACTGCACATTCACTGGAGACTGCCCCAAGTTACGTTTGCCATGAGTCTGCTCTTGCTGGGGGCTCCCCAAGTTATTAAAGTACAAATAATTAATCATAGGGATAATTCTACTCCTCTGTACTGTCATGCCTGATGATACAGATTTAAAAGCCCTGGTGTTTAATTAGCAAACTGCAGCATTTTAGAACATTTGATAATTTTTTTTTAGATCTACCCAGATATCTACTTGGAACACATCACAGAGAACATTGTTCTTTTCTTGGTCTGTAATTTATTGCAGAGCAGGAAATAAAACTGATTTCTTTTTGTGTTTATTCTCTTCTTGGAACTGTCAAAAAGAAGCATCACATTACAATTTTGACTTTTTCTGGCTAAAATCATTTCAGAAAATAGGCACTACAGGTGGCACTAAATGCTGTGAAAGTGGAGTTATGGTAGGAGAATCACTGATGTGATCAATTCATCATTCCCAAAGACATCAAATTCCAGGGCTGTGACAGCTAAAGAACCCAGCCACATCTCCAGAAGTCAAAACTCTGGGAACACCAGCAAATCAATTAACCCAAGAAAATCAACAAGTCCAGAGGCATTGGAAATGCAAAGCAGCTACGGGTGAAACCACCTCCTAATTCACCCTTTTAACAGCATTGCGAGCCAAATTTTTGGAAGTCTGGATCTCTTTCCACCTCTCCAGATGACAAGGAAACCCTGGGAGCTGCACAGAGCAAGAAGCTGTGATGGGAGCAATTCCTGCCTCTTACTTTGGCTTTTAACATCAACAAACAGGACACTGTTCCAATTACAGAAAGCCTCCCCCAGCAGATTCTCAAATCTTTATCCACGGATGCTGTGGGAACGTCCACCGGGCTTCCTGGTCTTTCTTCCAAGCTCCCTACAACGAAGTGGAGGTGGTGGAGCAAGCGCAGGCTATTTCCTGATGCCGATGGGGCAGGAAACCCCCGTCCCGCCCAGGCCGCAGTACCCGCCGGGGTTCTTGCTCAGGTACTGCTGGTGATATTCCTCGGCGTAATAAAACTCGGGAGCCTCCCGGATCTCCGTGGTGATGGGGCCGAAGCCTCCCTCCGTCAGCACCTGTCGGGAAAGACCATGGAAAGCCATCAGTGGTTTGCTGGGAACAACATTAGGATTCCTCCCTGAAGGAGCCACAGGCGTCTCCCAGCGCTTGGAACACATTCCCGGCTCATCCCTGAAAGCCTTTCATCCCTGCTCTCGTGGTGTTTTGCTCAGAGACATCGTGGGCACGGAGAGGGAGTGAACCATCCCCTTTTAATGGCTCATTTGTTTAATTTGCCACGGCCACGTGCTTATTCTCTTTATTAACCCAGGCAGGGATGTGGAGCCATCAATGAAAGTGGAAAACAAAGGAAGAGCACACTCAGATCCACCCTGGGAAGCTGCAGTGTCCAGGAACCTCCCCTGGAAGGTGCCTCGGCTTCAAAATCCACCTCCAATGTCCTTGTCTAAGCAGCATTTCTGGGTGAAATTTCAGCCCCAAGGATGTCCTTGGGAAATCAGAGCATTTGGCCGCTTTTTTTTTCCCCGCAGAGTCATTGCAAACTCATTCTTCAAGGAGAAAAGTTCCATCTTGACCAGAAAGTTTAAAGTTTTAAGGCAAATTATGGCTCATTTTGGAAAGATTTGCCAATACATGGACCAGGAGCAATAATCACTTGGCAGGAAGAGAAGATGGGATGTGTGTGGGGATTTTAAATTCGACTTTAATTGCTTTCTGATATCCCCCTAACTGAATTTGAAACTCCTGAGAGGATTCTGACAGAGGGAATTTCTTTTTAAGATGAATTGCTGTGACATTTTCCCCACTACATTGTCCTTTCCTAAGGAAACTGGTAAACACCAACATTTTGGAGCCAATTCTCTTCTCAGTGGGGACGTAACTTGTGCTCTGAAGTCCATGCTAAAACCTGATAAGCACTTTAATTAATGTCAGACTCCTGCTGCAAAGTGTGTTAGTAAATACTGGATGTAGATAGAATTGATTGAAGGGGTCAGCATTTAGGATTCCCAGACAAATGCGTATTACCTCATCACACTAATAAATAAATAAACCAAGGAAAGGGAAATCATCACACGGAATCACAAAACTGTGAATCTGCTTTAAGTAATCAAGTCCATCCTCTTTCATCATGACAGAATGAGTGATAGCAGCCTTGATCCCAAAAAACATTGGTTATGGAAGATCTTTGGAGATGGAGATCCTCATTCCAGTATTTGCCATCCTGTTAGAGAGTCCCACCTAAGTCTAGCCCAGTTAAACCCAGTACTTTCATTTAAACTCAGTATTGTGGGTTTACTCATCCTGGAAGTGGAAAGGAAATCATTCCCTTCCTCTTCTATCTCCTGCATGGCTGGGGAGAGCCAAGGATGACAGGTAATGGAAATACTGGACTTAAACAACAGGTGATTATTTGGGACAAAAAGTCTTCAATTTTCCCACACCAGGGTTTCCCAGATCCTGTCCCAGCACAGCCAAGCCCTGCCCACAGCCTGCCAGCAGCTGCTGGGCTTTGGAGAGCATTAGCCTGATTTATTCCCATAATTTCACTGTCTGGAGGACACATTCTGCTGTATTCAGTCTTCAGTCAGGAATGAAGTATTAAGATGGATACAAAATCCATGATTGTCCAGTCTGGAGAGCGCTGAGTTCCCAACCCTGCATCAGAATTCTCAGCACATCTTAGGAAGGTGTTGACTCGTTAATTCCTTGTGTTCCCACACAAGGAATTGGGATCACAAGCCCCATTTCACAGGAATCTGGTCTGGTAAAATCACCAACCAGCTTTTTCCATCTTTGGGCCAGGCTTTGTCCCAAGGGAATCAGGTTATTCACCCGTCAGACGTGTGAGTGAAGAAGACAAAACATGTGAAGGTTTGTGCCACAACACGTCAACAGCACCAAACACAAAGAGCTGTCAACACAGCTGCTTTTACAAAGCACTATTTCACTTTCTAACCTTCCCAGCTCAGACAAAAACACTTTGGAATGATCTTCAGTGCTGAAAGATGGCACAAACTCTGCCATCGTGGGCATTACTCATTCACCTGCTGCTGCAAATGCAGACGAAATTGGCCTCTCCCCCTTCCCTGAGTCATGAGGATGCTGCTGGAGTGGGAGAGATTTTCCCACTGTGCAAAACAGCGTTTGTTACAGATTTTTAACCCGGGACTTTTCCATCACTGGCCTCATTTTGTCAGTTCAGAAATCCATTCTGTTCGATGAGGCACCACAAGAGGGCATAAACATCATTTATCCCTTCCCAGCCCAGTAAAGCCTGAATAAAGCAGAACCCAAGACGAGTCCTTACACTGCACTTTGGTCCTGTTGTCAGGAGCAGTGGGAACCCCAGGCCCTGACACTCTGCCAAATCCCACCTCGGATGTTTGGATTTTAAAGGGGGAAATATTTTCTTCACGCTGACAGTGTTGATGTGAACATGAAAACATCACTGGCAGAGATGGGGAAGTTCAGGATGTGCTGGCTCTGGCAGGTGTAAATCAGCCCACTCTGGATTGATTTCCTGACACTGAGGCTGATATAATTTGATGGTAATCCTGTTCTAGAAGAATTTTTAGTCCTCGCTGTCTCAAAATTCCTGAGCCATCCAATGGGACCCCTCATTACCATGCTGCAATTAATCCTTGGGATTTTTAACCCAGTGCAGAAAATTTTTAAGGAACCATTGGATGATTTTCCCCTCCGATATTCCACTGCAATTCAAAGAGAATTTATTCCTTCAGAGGATTTCTGTGGCTTTTGTCATAGGAGAGATCAAAGCCCTGTAAGATCATCGACTCCAATTGTTAACCCAGCACTGCCAAGTCACTAAAACATCACAAGAGATCCTTTAACTGATTCGAATCCAGCCCAAAAATCCTGTCAGATTCCACCAGGGGCCACACCAAACCAGAACCCAAATCTCACCCAGCTGCAGAGGGGACACGGCCATCTCGGGACACTGGGAGAGGCACTGGAGCAGGAACAAGGAATCACAGAATCATAAAGGTTGGAAAAGCCCTCCAGGATCATGGATGTGTCAAAGCCAGCACTGGGAACCTCAGCACTACAAGTTTTTCAGCCAACCTGTACTTTCAGCATGCAAAAGATGTGTTTGATGATTTTCCTAATTCTTCACAGACTGTGACAGTTCATTTCATTTTGTTTGCTTTAAACTTCTGCCTGACCATTGATGAGCAGAGCTGTCATCACATCCTCTGTCACAAAACACTGGATCACAGAATCCCAAAAGATTCGGGGTTGGAAGGGACCTTAAAGCTCATCCAGTTCCACCCCCTGCCATGGGCAGGGACATCTTCCACTGTCCCAGGTTGCTCCAAGCCCCGTCCAGCCTGGCCTTGGACAATTCCAGGGATCCAGGGGCAGCCACAGCTGCTCTGGGCAATCTGTGCCAGGGCCTCCCCACCCTCACAGGGAAGAATTTCTTCCTAACATTCAATCCAAACCTACTTTCTTTCAGTTTAAAGCCATTCTCCATTGTCCTGTTAGTCCAGGGTCTTGTAAATAGTCTCTCTCCACCTTTCCTTTAGGCTCTTTCAGATGAAGACCATAGTTAGGTCAAACCCAAAGCTTCTCTTCCCCAGGCTGAATAACCTCAATTCTCTCAGCCTTTCCTCACAGCAGAGCTGCTCCTTCCCTCTGATCATCTTGGTGGCCTCCTAATACAATTCCTTATCCCCTCTCTCCACAGAAATCTGGATTTTACACCTTTATCCTGCCCATTCATGTCTTCAGCCAGACCCAGAGCTTTTCACTCCCGATCCATAACCCAGGGCAGCCTTCTCACCCTTCCCTGCACCTCTCCCAGCTCTCCTTCCCCGCTGCAGTCACCGGGGTGACTGGAATTCCACTATGCTCAAGAGCCCCACGGATTTATTCAACCCTGTACTTACATTTCCTCTTTCATTCCCCGGCTCTTCCCCAGCAATTCTTTGCATTCCACTTGCCTTCCTGACCTCTGCTGAGCACGGAGCAGATGTTTCCAAAGCACCATCTGCAATGACGCCAGAACCTCTTTCCCGGGCTAATTTAAACCCTCTCATTGTGCCCGCACTTGACTTTTATTGACATGGAATTTCAGCAGCTATTTTCTGTGCCCACACATTTGGCATTGTTAGATTCTTCTGCAACTTTTTTTTGTAGCCGTGTCTACTTTGGCTCACCTGGAATAACTCCGAACCCTCAGCGGGTTTTGGTGCGTCACCATCGCCTGTCTCCCTTTTTTCAGCCCTTTTGTGAGGATATTGAACTGCACAGCTTCCCAAGACAGGTTAATCTCTCTTCACTGCAGAAACTGCACAGTTACTCGTACCTTTTATTTCCTATTTATAACCAGTTCTTCACTCAGAAGAGCAACTTTCCTCTTATTCCACACGTGGCACCTCGTTACGCACCCGCTCTCTTCAAAAAATCCTGTGCTGTGTGTGCAAGACATGAGTCTCCTCATGCTAAGGTCATTATAAATTTGACAAAAAGGCTTTAAAATTGGTTTTGCTAAATGAAACCATTTAATTTTCTGAGCAGAGGCATTAGTAAAGCAGGGGAGTATTAATTGGCTTCAAGCATTTTGTGGCTTTTAATAAAAACGGCATCATCCTGTGTTTGATTCAATAGACACTTTATAAACCAGCTCACACCAACATCCATCCTCTTTGTCTCGTGTCCCTGTGAGTTGCACGAAGCTGCTGCACTTCTAAAACCTCCTCGAAAAATCACTGATGTTGGAAACACCGCAGAGCATCCTGACACGTGTGGCAGCTTCTGCACCATCACCCGCCCCTGGTGTCAAACTCCAACAATAATCTCACCAAATAAAATCTGCTGGGCTCTCCCTTCATTGCAGTGACTACTCAAAATTTCACACCAGCAGCAGCAATCCTGAATTTCAGCTCTTTTTCCAAAAGTTCTAAGAAGTAGAGGAGCTGCACTGTGGAGGAGAAGACCTGCAGGAATTGGTTCCGTGAACTCTGTAGGATGGGAGGATGTGGACATCCTAGACACTTGATTCCTGTGATATTTTTAACTGATTCCTGTGATATTTTTAACTGGAAAACAACTTAACTGACTTTGCCAGGTTTGTGGATTAGTCGCTGGCAGGTTTGGGAGCAGAAATTCAGCCCTACAGGCTCACTTGATCCAGAGGAGCTAACTTTGGTCCAGAGGAATGAGCAATTACCAATGTTTTATTTTCTCCTTCATTAATTTTCTCCTTTCCTTCCCTCTCCTTTCTGGCAGTTCAGCCCACTCTGCTGTGTCATCGGTGATATATGAGTTGAAATTGTTTCCTTTGTGCTGCCTTCAGTTGGCTGGAACAGCTCAGTTTGTCACACTGGGTCCAGTCTCCTCTATGTCACTTACTGATGTTGGCTTTTCCAAATCAGTTGATGCCAGCAACCTCTACAAACCCTGGAATGGGCTGAAATCCTGATTATCTGGTAAAATCTGCGTTCCCAGCCTGTAGGTGACCTGCTTTTGGAAATCATGGGTTTATGACAGGAAGAAGGATCCTGCCAAGGGAAATGTGGGAGCAGTGGCGGGCAAGTGCTGAAGTCCAACCCCAGCTACCACATGGACCGGGACCAGATATCCACATTCCCCCGTTTCCAGCTGCCTCTGCCCAATGGATTCCATGGTATTGATGTATTTGATAGGTGGTGCCTGAATTGATTAGCAAATGCTTTTCACAGGGCTGTGGAGTGCTGCATAATTAGCTAATGCTCACACAGGGTTTGGAGTGCTGTGTAATTCCTGAGTATTATTAATATCCTTGCAGGGAAGCTGTCTGGTCTCAGAACTCTCTTTGCAGAGTGTCTCTGGCAAATCGGGCAAGATCAAGACTGGGAACGATGGAATCATGGGGGTATAAATTCTTCATCTTTCACAGAATGGGCAAATGGATCTTAGGGCAGAAATGGTGAAATCCACAGACTCTACACTAGGAGAGAAAAGCAGCTGCTGTGGGCCTAAATCTGAAGAAAAATGTCAGGGAATCATGGAGGGGTTTGGGTTGGGAGGGACCTTAAAACCCATCCAGACCACGGGCAGGGACACTTTCCAATATCCCAGGTTGCTCCAAGCCCCGTCCAGCCTGGCCTTGGACACTTCCAGGGATCCAGGGGCAGCCACAACTGCTCTGGGCAACCTGTGCCAGGGCCTCACCACCCTCACAGGGAACAGTTTCTTCATGACACCCCACCTAACCCTGCCCTCTGGCAGTGGGAAGCCATTCCCTGTGTCCTGTCCCTCCATCCCTTGTCCCAAGTCCCTCTCCAGCTCTCTTGGAGCCCCTTTAGGCACTGGACAGGGTTGCAAGATCTCCCTGGGTCCTTCTCTTCTCTAGGTGAACATCCCCAGCTCTCCCAGCCTGGCTCCAGAGCAGAGGGGCTCCAGCCCTTGGAGCATCTCCGTGCCCTCCTCTGGACTCTCTCCAGCAGCTCCACAGCCCTCTCATGCTGGGGTCCCCAGAGCTGAACACAGAGCTCCAGGTAGGGTTCTCCAGAGCAGAATCAGCTCCCTTGACCTGCTGGTCACACAGCTTTGGAGGCAGCCCAGGACACATCCGATAGGGATTACCCATTCCCTGGCCAAAGAGGAGAAGTGCTGCTGCAAGAACCTGCTGGAAATTTTCCTAGGAATGTATCTTTCCAGTGCAGCACAGAGAAAATGCAGATAAGAAGGAAATAGGATAGAAAAAGATGATGGCACAAAATCTACGCTGAAGAATCCTGCTTTTCATCCATAAAACTGCAACACTGACTTTGTCCGAGCTTTTCCCTCTTGACAAATCTCCCACAAAACAGAACACGTCATTGGAATGGAGTAAACTGATCCAGGCTGGAGACACAGCTCCAGGAGCCTTAGGGAAAGCTGGCTGTGTGTGTATAAAGTGTGCTCCCTCTCTTTAAAGATCTGCTCTCTCTGAAATGCTTCCCTCTTAACCACTTAGCTTGGAGCAGGTTGTTTGGTCACTCCTCCCTGCCAGAGGGAAGGAATTGCTGGGCTTGGATATCCATCAGCCCTGCCAAGGTAAATCACAGTTGGATGATAGCCTGGTATTAACACAGCCCCAAGTGGTTGTGCTCAGAGGGTCTAGGGAGGACCAGGAGTGCAGTTACTCTGATATTTCCTCCTATTTTACCTCTAATTTTAAAACCTGAGTGTTGCCCACAACAATGAGCTCTGCCAGCTGAAATATCACATTTATCCAGCCAGACTTCGTGGTACCTTCTCCCACAACGGGAAAAGAGGAGCTTTGAATTTGTCCTAAATCGTCTTAAATGCAACTGACAATGAAATAAAATCTGCAATTCTATTTTTTCCTGTTGGACGCTGGTCCTGTGAACATGCATAGGAAGGAAGTTGTATCCTGCTCTCCATCATACCCATCTAATTCTGGATTCAAAGCTTTTTTGCTCCAGATACTGCCTGGTTTAACAGGATCAGCTTGACCCAGAGTCTTTACAAGCTTGACCTTCAGCGTGGAGCTTCCTGAACACCCATCCTGTTTGCTCCTGAGGGAAGAGAGATGAAAGTGGGGAATGGCACGGGCGGGCATTTAGGAGGTAGAGGGAGATAACATTAGCAAAGATAAAAGACATCTCAATCCAGTAGCATCTGGGAGCTAATTAGGTGTTGAAGGAGCCATTGAGAGAGATGGAAATTCTGTTTGTCTGGCCAATTTTAACGCAGCCAAACAGCCTCTTACTGCACATCCTGCATGGATAATTGATGATGCCTAAGAAAACTCGTGCCCCGTCCTGACTTCCAGTGATTTAAAGCTCAAATCTCCTCCGTGGCTGGAGACAGCAGAGTCTCCTCCACTAATCACTCATCCATTACTCTCAGATTCCTGAAATAACAATGGCCAGGGCCCAGCTGGGATGGGGGAAATGACCCACACACGGAGCAGGGAAGCTCAGAGCAGAACCTTCCATGCTGAAGACCACAAGTGGTTTGGCCCTGGATGACTCTGAGAAGCCGACTCAGGTCCAAAAATACTCTAAGATCAGGCAGCTGCAGCTGCCTGTGGACAGAATAAAACCCTCCATGTGTAAATACTGTGTTGACAAGACTTTCCCACCTCCATTAGCTCAGTTATCTCTGGATCACGGTTTGTTCCAAGTGCAGAGCAGCTCGTGGTGCTCCCTCGGGTGTGAGCCCTTGGCAATAAATGGAAGGCTCTGCAATTATTTTTTATTCGGGGAGCAGCAATGAAGAAGTAAAAATGTTCATTTCACATATTGAACCCAGAGGGCTCAGGTCAGCTCTGCTGTTACACTTCCACCATTTTATTTTTCTCACTGGATTTACATCAAGTATTTCTTCCGTGATATATAAGCATGACAGTTTCTCATGAAAACATATTAGTTTTCTAGAAAAATAATTTATTTTTACATAAACTCAACCTGAAAAATCCAGAAATTACTTTTGTTGTGATTGGAGGGAAAAACTTCCAGACAAGAGACCATGCACAAATATTTACCACTAAAATCATAAAATTTGCAGTATTGGAATACCTGAAATATCCTTGCACTGGAAATTGTCAGGCAACCTGTCATCCCTGCTACTTCTTTTGCCTCTAATACCGTGCTGGGATTTTCTCTTCAGCCTCCTGGTTTGTAACCCTAAACAATTTCATCCCCCAAAAAAGCTGGGAGATGGTTTGTATTTTGCTGTCCACTCTCTGGAGATATGAACAACTCACCCTCAACACCCACCATGAGCCTCACCTGCTAAACTTGCTGCTGTCACCTTCATTTTCAGTCTGTATTGCTGGTTTCTTATATAAGGAAATATCTCAGAGGAATCCAACGTGGGCCTAATATTCCCAACAATTTATGGCAAAACTATTTATGTTACACATTGAATGTTCCAGCAAAACAGAATCGTAAAATCACAGAATCATTTAGGCTGGAAAAGCCCTCTAAGACCATCAAGTCCAACCATCCTCAGCACTGCCAAGGCCACCACTGACCCATGTCCCCAAGTGCCACATCCACATGGCTTTTAAATCCCTCCAGGGATGGGGACTCCACCACTGCCCTGGGCAGCTGTGCCAGGTCTGGACAATCCTTTCCATGAAGAAATTGTTCCCAATATCCAATCTAAACTTACTCTGCTGCAGCTTGAGGCTGTTTCCACTTATCCAGTCCCTTGTTCTCTGGGAGCAGAGCCTGACCCCCATCCAGCTGCCCCCTCCTGTCAGGGAGTTGTGTAGAGCCACAAGGTCCCCCCTGAGCCTCCTTTTCTCCAGGCTGAGCCCCTTTCCCAGCTCCCTCAGCCACTCCTGGTGCTCCAGCCCCTTCCCCAGCTCCGTTCCCTTCCCTGGACATGCTCCAGCCCCTCAGTGTCTTTCCTGTCAGGAGAGACCCCGAACTGCCCCCAGAATTCAATATATGGCCCCTCAGATATTGTTTGTGCTCTAATGCAGCGTAAGGGGAAGGGATGATAAAGGATATTCCTGGGGAAGGGAAAAATCAACACCATGTTCTTCTGGTTTTCTGGATAATGTCCTTTTTTTTTCCCCCATGGAGAGAAGCACAGAATGGGAGAAGGGGAGCAAAGAGCCCTGGCTGCCTTCTCCAAACATCACCAAACTGAGAGGAGATGGATCCAGCATGAGGCTGATCCGAACACCACAACACTGCACATCAAATGAAACAGAATATCGAGGTCCTTCCCCTGGGGGCATAAAACAGGGGGCACACCCCAGTGCTGGATCTCAAGGATCAGTGCAGCTGCAGCTCTGTGAAATTCCCAACTAAAAATCCCACTCTGGTTTGAAATGGAACCCAAATTCTTCTGCCCCGCAATGTTTGTTGTCAGGCAGCTGCTCCATTTCCAGCCTAGGTCCTTCTGACCTTTCTGTCCAGCTGATTTCAGTGAAATATTTGCTGGACTATTTAACCCACGTAGCAGATCAGAGAGAGGCCGAATACTTTAAAGCAATTTGGATCCTTCAGGATGACAAATTGTTTCTGTTATCGAATATATGCATAATTATTACTAAAATTATATTTGAAATGGCTACCAGGCAATACAATTTTAGCCCGTTCCAAGGACTGAAAAGTCAAGAGAAAATGAACAGAGCATGTTTTAATCAGAAGATAAGTAGTTTTCCAGCCACTATAAATAGAAAAGGCTGGAAGAACGCATCCAACAAGCAGGAGAAAGTGTGAGGAGGGTAAAATTCCACAGTGTTTTGGCTTTGGACTTCAGAAGGTAGTGAGTATGAGATAGTGTGAAATACAAAGAAGTCTTTGTTGTTTACATCTGAAGTTTAAAAGTGGCACAGTGTGAATAAACAAAGGATGTTCCATGAAACGCTGCAGCAGGGATGCGCTCGCTCCGTTGGAGCTCCGCGTAAACAGAGGCATCGCCTCCGTGCTTGAAAGAGAGAAGGAGGTAAACTTGAAAGCTTTGCCTTCCAGAAAATCTCATTTACCCGCATCCTCAGGCTTTTAAGTGGTAGAAAAAACACACACAAGCTTAATAAGACCAAGATCTGGATCATTTAGCATTTGCTTTCAGGTTGGTTAAGCTCCTTCCTAACGATAACGGTGCACATGCTCTGCAAAACCTGAATTAGCCGTTCCTTATCTTTCCGGGGAAAATAAGTTTTGCTCTCAAGAACTGGGATAATATCAAGCAATTTCTATTCTGGCAGACAATGAAGAATACTGCCTCAATAATTTCATGAGTTAACTGATTGTTTTCCAGGAGGGTGCATAGGATAATTGGTAAGGACAGAATCTAAAGATACCCAGATTCAGTTCGATATTCACGATGATATTTCCTGTTGAGCAGTTACGCAGCATTGAACGTGATCCATAGGATCACGGAATCATGGAATGGTTTGGGGTCAGAACAGACCTTAAAACCCATTCCATTCCACCCCCTGCCATGGGCAGGGACACCTTCCACTATCCCAGGCTGCTCCAAGCCCTGTCCACCCTGGCCTTGGACACTGCCAGGGATCCAGGGGCAGCCACAGCTGCTCTGGGCACCCTGTGCCAGGGCCTCCCCACCCTCACAGGGAACAATTCCTTCCTAATATCCCATCCAACCCTGTCGTCTGGCAGTGGGAAGCCATTCCCTGTGTCCTGTCTCTCTCCAGACCCTTGTCCAAAGTCCCTCTCCATCTTTCTTCCAGCCTTCCTTCAGGTACTGGGAAACCACAATTAGGTCATCCCAAAGCTTCTCTTTTCCAGGCTGAACAATCCCAATTGTCTCAGCCTTTCCTCATAGGAAAGATGCTCCACTCCTCTGATCATCCTGTTGGCTTCAAGTTAGTTATGATAACCTCATGTACCTTTCAATGCAAGGATCCCCCCTTATTTACAAATCGGATACAACTTCATTTTGATTCAAAATATTCTCATCTATTCCTATGACATAGACAGAGGGTAACTTTTGACGACGTTAAAAACAAAATTGTTATGATTTTCCCTCATCCTGTCCCTCCAGGCCCTCGTCCAAAATCCCTCTCCAGCTCTCCTGGAGCCCCTTTAGGCCCTGGAAGGGGCTCTGAGGTCTCCCTGGATCCTTCTCTTCTCCAGGCTGGACACTCCCAGCTCTCCCAGCCTGTCAGTGATTTCATACAATCCCCTTTCTTCTACAATTGTGAAAAGTGGTGCAGCAAAACGGTTTCACCAGAGGAGGAGGAAAAGATGCTCTTGGGTGGAACATCAGCTGCAAACCCAGCATCTTTTCACAGCTGCCAAAAACGCTGAGAGTTCAGCAGCAAGGGTGAAAATAAAAATGCTTCATAAGGAAACAGGGTAAATCCTACAGCTTCAGCTCCTTCCCACACCATCCCAACTCCTTCTGGACACAACAAGGAGCAACTGTGTGTACAGGGCACCTACAATCACAGAATCACAGAACGGTTTAGGTTGGAAAGGACCTTAAAGCTCACATAGTTCCAGCCCCACAAGCTTTCTTTTAACTGTCCCTACCTTTTATGAGCAGCAGATTTCTTTCCCAAGCTTTTCGATCAGCTCTAGTGATTTTTTTATTAAAGGGGTGCACCTTAGGCTTCCAGAAAAGTATCAGTGAAGGAAACCTCCAGAGCTTCTTTAGCTTTTCCACCTGCCCCAAGCTCTGCCTGCTCCCTCCTGGAAGAGTTTGGCTACAAACAATTCTGATATATATGATTAGCAACCCTCAGCACAAACACACCCCACAGGGGGTGGGATTTGAATGAGACTCACAGTCAACAAGTTAATTTGTCAGGAAGCTTAGAAAATACAAGACCATTTTGGACTTCAGGGTCAAATTCCACTCGTTGTATAAACCACCCACCACCACTGGAATGGATTTATGCGTCTGGAAAGGAGATTTGAATTCGGCCATTAGTAAAACAAAATACCGAGCTGATTGAGGCTGGAGAGGAAGCAAAGAAAATGCAGGGAATGCACTTTACATTTCAGAGAGAACCTGGCATTTGCAGCACATCGTCTTCCTGCCAGCTACAGAACAGCAGTGACTTGGCAGAGGCTCCATAGCCAGATGTCACCCTCATCTGGTTCTCTTGGCTCAGGCTGCTCCTTTGAAATGAGCAGCAAAGCAGGGCGAGGATGGCTCTGCCTGGTGCTCCCTGCACAAGGAATAGAAGGAGGAAAAGTTCCCCAGCTCCCCAAAGCTGGCATTGCTTTGCATCATTTTGTCAGATTCACAGCCCTCACCACGCAGGATCTGGGAGGTGGGAGCAGAGTCAAGAACCAAAGGGATTTGTTTGACAGCTGCCTCTCTTTGGGTGATGGATACAGCACAAATCCTCTCCGAGTGCTTTCCCTGCAGCTTCAGACACTCCAGCGCTCAGAGCCCTGGGTGCATTTCCCAGGATAAAACCCTGCACTCGGATTTCTTTGTTTAAAGGCATTGCTGTGTCTCTATCCCACTGCATCTTTTTAACTGGTTGTTTTATTTAAGGAGGGAGATCCTCGAAACCAGATGATCTTTAAGATCCCTTCCAACCCATCCTACGATTCTCTGATTTCTGCATTTCTATTATATTACCACAACCAAAAGCAAGGAGAAAAACATCAGCGTATTCCCCACCTAAAACCTGCCTGATTTGAAGTTAATTGCTTTTTAAGCTATTAAGGATGTATGATAAATATGAAGGGACACAACCTAACACCACGTGTTCCTCCTAAAACACCTCCAGATACCACAGGACATCTGAACTAATGGCCAAATATTTGCGGGGTTTTGATGTGGCAGCAAAGTCCCTAAATGCCTTTAGACCCAGGGAACAAAGGAAACAGGCACAGACCATCCTGGCTAAACCCCCCACGTGAGTGACCTTCTCTCAGAAGGAGAATTCCTTTTGAAACCCAGCACCTGATAACACGTGTGTGTTTGTATACACATCAATATGTGTGGTAAGAAGGCTGCTCCGTGGCAGAACCTGCCAACAAACCCATTTTTTTGCTACCATCTGCTAGGAAGAGAGCAAGCACCTGTTAGGAGCAGCTGCCTGAATGCAGAATGTAGGTGAGAGAGAAAAATCAGTTTCATTTTGGACTTGGCCTGCTGCAGGTAGCACATGGCTCCCACCACCGAGGATGCCAAGTGGTCCTTTTTAAATTTGTCCTAATTAAGAGCGTTATGAAACCTCCACATTGTTCATTTATAGGCTGTTACAGCGAGTAAGAGAAGTGGTGGGGCCCCCCACAACAGCTCCCCACCTCCACTGGGGTCTCTGCCCTGTCCCCTGCCTTGTATCTTTCTTTGAAGCCAACGGAGCATTTGGAGGAGCCGCGCGTGGCTCGGTGCCTCTCCTGGCACGGCAGCTGCCCCAGGACGTGATGGTCTGAGGAATCCCAGCACTAGCAGCACTCCTTGACTCCTTCCTTTGGAGAACAACTGCTTCCCTTTGGCTGCCTCCTTGTGTCCGTCTCCATGGGGGTCCTGGGAGGGATTTTGGAGGGATTTTGGAAGGAACGAGGGCGCTGGGTCCAGGCGCTCGCTGTGATCAAGGCACCAGCAGCTGCCAGGCTGTCCTTTCTCCAGGGGAAGCAACGGGGGTGCCACCACCCAGACAGCTTGGAGAGGGCAGGAAAAACACATGAAAGGATTTCCCACCCTCGTCCAAGCGACAGATCCAAGTTCACAAGTCAGCGTGGCCTCTCCCACCGTGCCTGACACCACGGATGGTCTCAAATCTGCTGCCCTTCATCTCCACTTACGGCATCTGTGCATCCATGGGAGGAATGAGGTCATTCAGTTCGTTCTTTCCCAGCCTCCCAAGCACGGACTGTTCCTCATTTTCTTCAGCAAGCAAAGCTTTGTGTCCCATGGCTGAGCTTGTCCTGCCCAGGCTGTGTGACACAGCCACTCACCCAGTGACAACACCAGCACCTGCCCGTCCCAGCGTGTGAAACGGCTTTTGGTCCTAAAAATCAGCCATCCTGCAGGGAATCTTCCTGTTCCCCTTTACCCCACAGCCCTACATCTAAGAATAGTTCGGGGAGGAACAATGGGACTATGAGGAGCTCCTGTCTCCATTAACAGCAACAGGAGGTCAGTGGATGGGCTCCCCTTGCACAGGAAGAATTTACAGTAGGCACCAATATTTGGGAGCCCTTCCAGGTCCAAATATCTTCCCATTTTTCTCTTTTCCCTGCTTCCTCATTTCATCCTCCATTTCTTGTCTTCCCAACTACTTCTGTCCATCTTCTGATCTGCCTTGTGTCACAATCTCCTGTTATGAGGACAATAAATATTTTTTATATATCATCTGTCTGACCCATTTGACCCCAGAAATTTGTGTTTTCTTAAATGGCAGCAAAGAACTGGTGGGACTGTTGCAGCCTGTGAAAATCCAGAGGCTCGTGCACACAGGCACTGCCTTGATGATATTCCCAAAGTGCTCTTGAGTCTCCAAGCCCTGTGATATGCATTACAGTTCAGCTGGACCAAATGCTGATCCAAAAAATACCCCTAACCCTGATTTCTGAGGTGAGAAAACACCCCTCCAGCTTGAGAGCGAGTGCACGAGGCTGAGGGCGAAATCCCATTTCTCCTGCTTGTAAAGGAGTAAATCTGCTCTCGCTGCCATGAAACCCAGATAAAATCACACAAAGCCATCCCACAGAGTCCCTTCTCCCTGCAAAGCTGCACTTCCAATCGTGTGGTTTAGCACAGATCCCGCCGGTCAGGCAGGAATTCTTTTTCCTAACGCAGATTTCTCTCTGTGAGCACGTCTGGGAGTGTATAGATCCCTGCCTCCTGGGACAGGCTAATGGGCTCTGCTTCCACTCTGCCTCATTTCTTTGGGAAGCGTTGGCTCTGCAGTGGGAGGGCTGAAGAGGGGCTTGCACTGATGGATGTTTTTTCATCCTGAATTTAAACGTACAAACAGAGACCGTGGGTTGTTATTGCCGAGAGGAACAACGACAGAGAACACAAGAGCCGCAGACTGGGGAGTCAGTGACACAGAAACACCCAAGGACAGGATGAGCCAATTAATGTCACCCTCAAAATTAGTCTTGTATTTCCTTAAGAGCTGCTGCTCCCCACCAGCCAAAGAGCAGCAATGCAGGAACACAGAGAGGGCAGCTCTGGATGTCCCAGCTCCTTTCATCTCGTTTGGTGGTGAGGAATCTCCTCCTGGTTCATATCCTGTGATTCCGTGATGGATTAGTGCTGGCAGAGGAAGGCAGGGATATTGAACGGCTCAGTGCTGACTTAGCATGAAGAAGAGAAGGGGAAGAAGCTGGAATTGAGCTCAGTTACGGATCATGAGAGCAGAAATCAGAGGTGTCCATGCCCAGGCGGGAGGGGATCCCATCAGGAAAGCTTCCCCCCAGAAGAAACATGGGATAAATCCATCCATGAGAGCAGCCAAGGCACCAGTGAAGCTCTACTAAAAAGCAATCCCCGTTGGGGCTCTCCGAAATGTTAAAATATTAAAATTCTCCACATTTTTACCACCAGCACGTGCTCAGATGAAGAACCTCAAATCGGGAAGAGCTCAGTCTTAGAAACAATCTGGCGAAAAATCTGAACTCTCCTGCCTTTTCAAAAAAAATCCAGCAACTGAAAGGGAAAAAAAGGAGGGGGCAAAAAAAAAAAAAAAAAGGCTTGTTCATGCTGTTACAGTTTAGGAACTGCTGGCATCCCTGTCTCTGAGAGGAAGGGATGGGGAGCTGACTGCTCAGCAGCTGAGAACGTGTGTTCTGGAAGCAGCTCCCGGAGCAGATGGTGCAATGATTACTGCCAGTAAATGTTAGAGCCCTCTTTTCCTTTCTTTTTTTTTTTTTTTCCTTTTTTTTTCCCCCTTTTTTTTTTTTAAACTCGAATTCTGAACAACAGGGCAAAAATAATTACAAAGAATACATGAAAGCAGCTTGATTTCCTTTCTTTTTCCCCTCTCCGAGTGCGTCTTGCTCCTTCTCTAACACCTGACGCTGCAGAAGGGGATGTTCCCTGGGATTGCTGGGATGCTGGAATCCACCACCAAGCACTTTGTTCTGGGGAGTTTTTGTGCTCCAAGCTGTGTTCCCTGGGAAATGAGGAGCTGCAGGATCATGTGCTGTGTATGGCATGCTGAAAACAGGGAAAAGGAGAAGGGATGCAGCTGTGTGTAATGTGAAGGGTCCCTGCCCATGGCAGGGGTTGGAATTGGTGATCTTTAAGGTCCCTTCCAACCCAAACCATGCTGGGATACGATGATTCCATGATTTAAATAGTCACCCTGCTGGCTTGTGGTGTGATAAACAGTCCTTGGGCCAAGAAATGGGAATTATTTTCCCCTTTCATCACCAGGGTCTGACTCCCCTGGCCCCATCTCCCCCTCCAATGTCTCTGAGTAGCCCTAAAACATTTCTCCCCCATTTCCTCTCTTGTTTCCCTCTCTCTGTCCCACCATTCTTTTTCTCTCCCCCTGAAAATTTCATTTTTTCATTTTTTTGCCTTCTAGCAGGGCAGTTTGTCCCTCATCACTTTAAAATCGCTTTAAACCCCCAGGAGAACCCAGCTCCCAAATTTTTAAAGAGCAAACATCAGCCAGGATGGGAAGGAGCATCCCTGTCTCCCTGGAAAACACACCGAGGTTCTGGAGCAGGCACAGCCAGAGCAGCACAACACATCCCCTGCAGCATCTCTTGAAGGCTTCAGCTTTTAAATGCTGTGACATCTTTCCCAAATGTGTCTTGGGTTTCTTTTGGGTTTTGAGTCTTTTTGACGTCTGTAAATTAAGAAAAGCCAGGGAAATTTCCACAGAGAGATTAAAAAAAAAAAA
>VZTF01001995.1:219178-237922 GCA_013397755.1 Cnemophilus loriae
CGGGAGAAATTCCCAAAAAAAAAAAAAAAAAAAAAAAAAAAAAAAAAAAAAGCAGGATATACGCAAAAAAACGCCTCCTTCCTGAAATTCAGATCCCTGCTCTGCAGCGGGGAGGTACCAAAGCTCCTTGTAGACAGGCTGGGAGAAATATTTTAGTATTGAAAACAACATGTTTTTCTCCAGCTTCCTGTTCCCAACAATTTTGGCTGGTACTTTAAAAATATCAGTCTGAGGAGGCAGAAAACTGGCATGGAAAATGTCACCCCCCACCCCCCAATTAATGTTTGCTGAAGTATCAATCAACTGAGGGAAAAGACTTCTGAGAGGAACTGTCAGACATCCCTAAAATGGGGAGCATCCAGCTCCACTGGCAAGACTGAGGTGCCAGAATTCCTCACTGTGATTCCAGGTCAAAGCAAATCACATTTCCGATGAGAAGACTGAGATTTCTCTGTGACCATATAGGCAAAGGAATGGTCAACATCTGCTAAATTATCAAATTCTTCTTATCATTAGCCATGAAATTCTTCTTTGAAGGTCAGGCATGGCTTTTCAAGGTGATGCCTAACAGCAGTTAAAGAATAAGATTTTTAATTTCATTTACAACACTTTTGAGTCTTTGTTGGGATGTTTTCAATTACAATCACAGCTCTCATCCTTTCACAGCTTCCAGAGAAGAAAAGAGGGGAGTAAATGGAATGCTGCATCTTCATTCAAAGCCTGCAGCACTCACCAAACAAAACTGAAATGAAGGGTGCCAAGAAAGTCAGCAGTGGACCATCCATGAATAGTCCTCTCCTTGAGATGCAGCACTTGTATCAAGGACACAAACCATCAATAATGACAGCAGCAGTGTTTGTTCTGCAATTTGTGGGTATTCAGGGCCCACTCCTCAAATCCTTGCTTAAATTGTGGCAGCACAAATGGAGTTGGACAGAGCCCGGTCCTCGAGCCCTACACCATTTTCTAGGTTCAAAGGCTGAGCGTTTTAGCTGTGTAATAATGGGTGGTATTACCAGGTATTGTGATGGAAAGAAATCTTCCTTGAAATGAAAATACCCTCTTTCCACAGAGCATGAACCCAGCTTTCTCTTTCTTCTGTGCTGGATCAGTGGGATTTGCAGGAAGACTCTTGTGGCACTTGTGGGATAGCACTTCATGCTGAGCTGTCAGGGAACAGGTCAGGCTTGGGGGTGTTTTCTTTTAATTTGTTGTTCCAGCTAACTGAGGACACCAGATTTAAGACTGGCAGCGCAAACACAGATGCTGTGGGAACACTTTAAATGCATATCTGACACACCTGAGCATTTCTTGGCTGATCGATAAATGAAAATCAGTAACAGTGAGGAAATGTGTGAGGGATTTGATTTATTTTGAATATTTTTGTTGTCCTCTCCAGGCTGGATGGGGCTTTCAGCAAGCTGGTCTAGTGGAGCCACGGCAGGGGTTGCAACTGGATGCTCCTTAAGGTCCCTTCCAACCCAAACCATTCTGTGATTCTATTTCAAAGTAGATTTGCTGAAACCCCATTTTTCGTGTCCATTGAAAGCATTTGCCCCCAGCTACTGAAGGGTTTGATTCTCTTCTCTGAGCCAGGTTTGGTGAAAGGCAAACCCCCCTCCCCAGCTCTTTCTTTATAGGGTTCATAAAGTGATCTTGTGGTCATCAAGGACAAGGCCAAACTGTGCTCCAAGATCCCTTTACAGCCCCAGAGATGTGATATTGTTTTCATGATTTTCCTGACTGTCTTCACATCCTGCCTGATGCTGATTTCATGGGATTACAAAGCCACGCTTAGAGATCTCAGTAAAAATATCACCAAAAAAATTGCCTTTGGGGAAAAATTGATTTGGTTTCCTGCAAAGTCAACTCACGATTTACGAGGCTGCAGAATGAGAGGTTGGGGCAGGTCCCTTCCCTGCCTGTCCCCTCCATTTGTCTGCTTGTAAAGCAGATGTTGCAACATCTGTCCTTGCACCAGAGCTGAATTGAGTGATATGAGGGCACTGCTCGAGCACGTGGGAGCCTCAGCATTGCCTGACCCGGTGAGGAGTTCCAGGACATGCAGCCATGAAGACCATGCACCTTTTTGCTGGGAAAAGTGATAAGGAACTGGCCCAGGTTGCCCAGAGAAGCTGTGGCTGCCCCATCCCTGGAAGCATCCAAGGCCAGCCTGGAGCCACCTGGGAGAGTGGAAGGCGTCCCTGCCCACCCTGGTGGGAGGGTGGGAACAAGATGGTCTTTGAGGCCCCTTCCAACCCAAACCATTCCATGATTCTCACGCCATCCTTCCACTTCCCTTCCCTCTGGTTTTTAAACTTTCAGCAAAGCTTTGCTCCTCACCTTTACCCAGCGAGTGCCTCTGAAGCGCTCTGGGAACCTGAGGCAAAAAGTGCAACGCGAAACTTTGGCGAATCCCACGCTGGCCTGTTGTCACCAGGCCTCTTAATGAGGATAATTTATAGAATTCCACTAACATAAATGCATTCCAACCATCCCTGCCCCCCCTCCCCCAAAACAAGGAATCAATTGAGGGAAAATGGCCCATGACAGGAAAGAAGGAGAGATGGATTAAATATTTAAAGCGTTACTGTAAATGAAGACGCCGAAGCCGGGTCAGTAATGAGCTTCCCCCGAAGCCACTGGGAGCTCACATTAATGCTGCACTTGACTCCTGCAGGTCTCTCCCACATGCCAGCAAAACTCCCCCAAGTCGCCAAGCAGACATGTGGAACAAAGTGTGCTGGGCTCTGGGTGTGTGTGCAGGGTGGGGAGAGAGATTTAACCCTTTCTGCACATCCAGAGCCGTAAAACAACACAAGAATCAGAAATTACTCTCGTTTGGATCTGGGATTGACTTCTAGCAACGAGATAATCACGTTCCCATGAAAGACTGCGATTCTCCTGAAGAAGTTGAAGCAAACATAGAATAAATGGATTCTGTAGGTTGAGACTCCGAAGCATTCGCAGAGGAGAGATGCTGGAAATAGAATCATGGAGTGGTTATGGTGGGAAGGGACTTAAGGATCATTCAGTTCCAGCTCCCCCACCATGGTAATTAACACTCATTTCACCAGATTTTTCCAAAGGAATTCATTCCATTACAAGTGTAAACTGTGTCCTGCACTTAGCATAGTCCAATTACCTTCTTGGAGCCCCTTTAGGCACTGGAAGGGGCTCTAAGGTCTTCCTGGAGCCTTTTCTTTTCCAGGCTGGACCCCCCCAGCTCTCTCAGTCATCCTACGGTCCCACAGCACAAGCAGCTCCATTTCCAGCTTTCCCAATGGATATTTTCCCAATCTTTTCCCACGTCTCTCAGCCTTGCTGTTTTCCACTCCAAATGCAAGAGTTACATTCTTTAGCCTAAACCAGAGCCCCGTGAGCTCCATTCAGTGCAGCTTTCTCCTTTGACACAGAACAAATGTCAAAACTGTTGTTAAATTCTCTGACTTCAGACTTCCAGCAAATTTCCTACAGACTTTCCAGCAGTTCCATGTAGACCTGGTTGCCTTTTCTTGCTTACAAGGATCTTCTGGGTGCTTGTGAAGGCTTTGATTATTTGTGCCAGCATATTTCTAGGAATTAGAGTGGTTGATGTCTACACTGCCAGGTCCTCCTTTCCCATTGAGGCAGGCACCAAATATTCCTAATTCCTGGCCCTCACTTCCTCATCCATCTCCTGCAAGTTCCAGCCGCTTGAAAGTGCCAAAAGCTCCGAGATCAATATGAAGAGGATTGGAAAACCGTGGAAAAATAACCCACTGATCGTCAAGAGTTGAGCACTCAGAAATAGATGAAAGAGGAAGATTTGAATCCAGGCATGAAAAGCAAAATCTTCAACTATTAAAAAAACAAAAAGGCTAAAAAGGGCCCTGAAAGGGTTGTGCTGCCCAGGGCAGTGGGGGAGTCCCCATCCCTGGAGGGATTTAAAAGCCATGTGGATGTGGCACTTGGGGACATGGATCAGCAGTGGCCTTGGCAGCACTGCGGAATGGTTGGACTTGAGGATATTGGAGGGCTTTTCCAACCTCAGTGATGGGCACAGGCAGAGGAACTTCATCATCAGAACTGAAAGGGTTTAGAGCAGTCCACGGCGTGTTTTTATCCCACTAACTCCCCTTCCCATCCTTTCCCAGCACAGTTTCAAAGATGGGGGGCCAGGGATCATTCCCAAGGGCAGTTTGCACGTGGCCAACCTGTTTCCAAAAGTAAATTAAGAGTATGTGTAGTAATTAATAGCGTGGATGAAACCAGGCTCTGCCCGTCAAGCTTCACCCATGATGCACCTCTTAATAGGACAAGTGGAATCCAGGGACAGAATCATCCAAGAAATCTCTTGGATAGAGACATGGACATTAATAATTTCCTCCCATGACCACAGCAGGCTGCTGGTGGGACTGTCCAGAGCATTTCCTACACGGTTTATTCACATTGCAGAACTTTTACACTGCACAATTTCCGAGGCTGTTTGGGGCATCCCTTAATCTCTTCCATATTAATTAGCCCTGTTGTGCTTTTTTTTTTCCTTCCACCTGTACATTATCCAGCAGCTGAAAACATTATTCCACTAATTTATCTGCTGATGACACAAGCTGGGGTGAGCAGCCTTCAGTCATTTGTCATCTGGATGGCACTTTGGCTCTGGCATTTCCATCCATCTTCTCCCACTGGATGATATTTGCACCTAAATCCTTCAGAATTAGGTGATTTCTACCTCCATGGTATCTCTAAGCCTTAGGAGCTGATCTCCACTGTGCTGCTGAACCAGAACTTGCATCAGCCAGCCTCCAAGTGGCAGGATGCTGCCTTTCCAGGATTTGGGATCAAACTGGCTGACAAAATAAGCTTTTTTTGGACAGCCAGCGGGACCTCTCTGAGGTTCTCCCAGGATTCTGCCACCCATCCTCTCCCCTTGCTCTTTGGCAGCAGAGCATTATGACTGGGTGATCTTAGAGGTCTTTTCCAACGATTCCATGATTAAACTTCAGGACAATTCACCCCATCCTGGTGCCTGTTCATTGCTCCATCCTCATATTTGTGCTGTGTAGGGAATCTGCAGCCTCAACTCTTGCACTGATGAAAAGCTCACTCGAGCTCCAGTGCAAGAAAATCCCTAAATCCTGCATGGTTCCAACCTCCCAAATCGTCCATTATCAGCTTTGTTGTAGTGGTTGGCACAAGGAATTCATCCAACAGGCAGTGACTGACAGTTTTCTCCTAAAAAATGGCACCATCTGGCAAAGCAGAATTGCCATTCCACGTTATCCCGGTCCTCCAAAGCATTTCTGTCCCCTGTCCAAAGCCCATGAGCAACCAGCAGATGTTGGCAGGGTTTGGGAGAGAATCTGAACCACAGCTGTGGCTCAATTGGCCATGAAAAAATGTGGAAATTCAATAAAAAATATTACAACCAAAATCTTTTACTCTCGGATAAAAGAGGTTATTCTCCTCAGAACGGGAATAACTGGGAGAAAACCTCACTAGGTGTTACATGGTACTTGATCCATTTTTATGGGTAGGATTCCATGAGATTGTTGCCCAGACTAACAAGGAACCACATCAGCTGACCCAGAGAATCCTTTCCAGACCCAAGTTTCTCTTCTCTTTAAACTAAATGAAAGGAAAATACAGTTCTTATCTCTGAAAGGAAAATCAGTTTTCCTGGAGCCCTGACATGCAAACAGGACTTTTTTTTTTTTTCCCATCTGCAGCAGTTCAGACAGATTTAATGTGATTAATGCTGCTAAACTATGTCACCTATGGCATTTTTCTGCTTTCCAGTAGATGAAAAGGCTTCTGTTCAAAAAGAAAACTGCAATATGTGCTGCATGAAATGCCAGCTGGGAGTGGAGGAAGAGAGTGTAGTGATGGCAGATACTTGATTTAGCTCTGCATCAATAAAACATCCACATTTGTAAGAGAGAATGTGATGGAAAATGTTCTTAATTGAGCGATATTGGTACCAGGACATTGGGCCACTCACCTGGAATTACTGCCAGGATGCCCTGCTCTATTCCTTGAACTCAGATCTCCCCCATTCAAAGCTGTCACTGAAAGCAATGTCACAAAGAATGAACTTAATGGGTTTGAGGCAAATTTCCATCGGCTTCAGTTAGGAAATAAGACCCATGAGCAACCAAGTTAAACAAGCTGGGGGTGTTCACCTGGACAAGAGAAGGACCCAGGAAGAACTTAGAGCCCCTAAAGGGGCTCCAGGAGAGCTGGAGAGGGACTTGGGACAAGAGATGGAGGGACAGGACACAGGGAATGGCTTCCCACTGCCAGAGGGGAGGGATAGATGGGCTATTGGGAAGGAATTCCTGGCTGTGAGGGTGGGGAGGCCCTGGCACAGGGTGCCCAGAGAAGCTGTGGCTGCCCCTGGATCCCTGGAAGTGTCCAAGGCCAGGTTGGATGGGCCTTGGATCAACTCGGGATAGTGGGAGACGTCCCGTGGCAGGGGGTAGAGTGAGATGAGCTCTAAGGTCCCTCCCAAAACAAACACTCTATGACTCTGTGACCTCTAAGGTTGCTGAGTCCAACCTTTCACTGAGTCACTTAAAAAAGCAACCTGCCTGTCCAACAAGCTGAGGTGCTGATGTCCCCTGGCCAAAGGCACAAGTGCTGCTGCAAGGGACGTGCTCAGAGCTCTCCCAGTCTCCTCAGGTGGGTGCTGGAGCTCTCGTTGCCTTCTGGACAACTTGCCCAGGGAATTCTATCAGTGGAAAATGAACCCACAACATTTTGTGCCAGTTTAGATCTCTGAAGTGGCTCAGCACGTGAATCCCTGTGGAAAGGAATTGTGGAAGGGGGCAGCAGGAGAGAGGAGAAGCCAGGATCTCCTCTTTTCTCAGCCGTAGGACTGCACCTGGAATGTCTGATCCTCCTCCTCCTCCTCCTGCAACTCAGACTTTGATGCCAGAGGAGCTATTTTGGTGCAAACTAGGTATGAAGGGAACACAAGCCGTGGTGTCCTACATAGCAGCCTGCTGGCAGTGATGGCACAGAGAGTCCTGACTCACGTCCCCTTCACGGAAATTCCTTCTCCAAAGTTTACATCACCTGGCAGCTTTTTATTATTTTTATTCTTTGGAGACCTGGCAATCAGTGTTTGCAGCTCCTGTCTCTGTCAGGAGTACAAATACAGCAGAAGACAACACCCAGGATGCTACCAGTGATCAGAAATTAATTATGGCTTTATAAAAGGAAGATTTATTTTGTTCCTATTGTATCCCAATGAAAGGATGCTGCTGACAGGGGGTGTTTTACTTTGTTCTCGCTGTTGGGGTTTTTTCCCATTAGCAGAGTTTAGCCTCTCAACCAACTTTTAAATGTTTGTAGCAGCAAAATAAACTGAAAAACTTTCCTTTTTGCCCAACCACATCCAAGCAGTGTTCAGGATAGTCTTCCCAAAGTCTGGCCAAGCTTCCGTGTGGCATCCAAATCTCTCCTTGTTCTATGCCATAAGGTCTTGCAAATCCTGCTGAGGAGTGGCTCCAGATCCTCAGATTACGGAAGTTTCTGCTCCAGCAGAAGCCCTGGACTGTGCATGTCCCAAAATATACAATAAGACCCCCAAAGGCTGGGATTTGCCAGTGGGCACTGGAGCAGATGGCTTTGGGAATCTGGCCAGAGCAAGAGCTCTCCATCCCAGCCTGGTCAACCCAGTGGATCATCAGATCTGTTCCACTGTGTGCAAAGTGCTGGATCAAAGGGATCCACAATGAAGGATCTCAAATTCCATCTCAAATCTGTTCTAAATCTCCAAGACAACAACTCCTCTCTGCCTCTTTAGTATTTGAAGATAATAAGAAACGACATCACAATCTTCTAGTATCCAGAGTTTGTCCTTTTCCTCCGAATAGCCTTGGAAAAGGAAGGAATTGTTCTAATCTGGAGGTCTCATCTCCTGCTCCAGTCACCTTATCTCCAAATCTGCCTGGTTTTGTCTGAAAAAGGAATGATTGAGCTACGCTTTTCCCACACCTCACTATGTTTAGGCTGAGATCAAGGCCCAGCCCAGGTGGCTGCCATGGGAGCAAGGGGCTGGGTGGACCTTTGGTCAGCCCCAGCACACCTGGTCCTGTGTTTTCATGCAGTTTGCACAATTTTCAGCCTTCCAGAGTAACAGATTGGGTGAAGGAAAATTGGCCTCGTGATGGCAGAAAGCTGCTTTGCAATTCCCTGCCCACGGAACAGACCTGAGTCTAATCTCATTCCTGCTAGGTTTAGGTCCACATGCACAGACAAAATTATTCCAGGTTTGCATCGGTAGTGCCAGGGACTGTGAAAATGCCTGAAATGTCCATTAAACCCCATTTGTGCACATTCCAGTCTCGCCTCCACACCTATCCAGACATTTTATTGATCTGATCGGAATATTTATTGTAAGGAGTGCCCTTGGGAGACAGATGTGAATATGTTTTACAAGGTTTTGTCCAAATTTCCAAACAATAAATGCAGTAGCCTTAAAACTCCTGACGTTCCTGGAAAAATGATCTAATTTACATTTTGTCTAAGCCAAGGCACTTCTGCCTCCAGGTCAGTCCTGCTGGGTAACAAAGGGTTGGTACTTGAACAGAGCCTTCCTGGGCGTTTGGAACACAGAGAAGGTTCAGATGTGAGGAAAAAGCCCCAGTGCCCTGAGAGCACAAGGATGAGAGCAGGATTTCATGGAATCACAGCATGTCCTGAGTTGGAATGGACCCACCAGGATAATCCTGTCCAAATCCTGGGCTTGTACAGGACATCCCAACAATCCCAAAGTGCTCCTGAGAGCGTTGTCCAAACACTCCTGGAGCTCTGGCAACCTTGGGAATGTCAGCATTCCCTGGGGAGCTGCTCCAGTGCCCCACCACCCTCTGGGGGAGGAATCTTTTCCTGATTTCCAACCGAGACTTGCCCTGACACCGCTCCAGCTGTCCAAGTCCGATGGCAAGCCCAGGGCGTGGACACCAAGAGCTGCCATTCTCCCAGCACCACCTCAATACTCCACCTCCACTCCACCTCCTCCAAGTGCTGTGCATTAATTTGGGATTTTATTATTTAACGTAATCTTCCATCTGCAGGGCTGTGACTTTGACACCACAGCTGGGAGGTGGCAGCACAGCCAGGCAGGCACATTAAAGAGCAGAGCAGTGACACTGCCTGCTGAGAATTCAGGTTTTTCTCCTAAGAAGTTACACGAGGAAACATTTGTAGCGTGTCTTGGTGACATCTCTGGGAATAATCCCCACTGAGCCCCTTCCCCTGCGCTTCTTAAGAAGTCACTACCTACCCTTATGTTTGGAAATCTGTTTCTAAGCAGCTTTACCTCATTTCAGCTCAGTCTTACAATACAGGAGCTCCACCATCCCCTGCAGCAAAGCTATGAATACATTCTAGGTCACTTCCCCAGGCCAGGTTTCCCTCCCCAGTTCAAACCAGTCGCTCTACGGAGCAGCACATGCAGAGAAGCAAAACAGCCTCAGCCTCTTTTTGTTTCCATCAGGACAAAACTTTTTCAGGAATTTCAGCTCCAACCCCCCAGCTGCCGTGGAACTGCTTCTGTCTAAATGTTGCCCAGAGAAGCTGTGGCTGCCCCATTCCTGGAAGTGTTCAAGACCAGCTTGGAGCAACCTGGGACAGTGGAAGGTGTCCCTGCCCATGGAATGAGATGAGCTTTAAGGTCCCTTCCCACCCAAACCATTCTGGGACTCGGTGATTTCACATTCAGCTGATGTCTGTCAGAAAGCAGCACGTCCTCTGATACTGGAGAGAACCATGCACAGCCCAATTTACGAATATATTATAAATTAGAATTATAAATGTGGCTCGCAGCTGATGTCACTTCAATTCACATCATGCAGATCCCATCAAAACAATGCATCTTCCGTGAAATAATTCGGCATCCTCAAGTAGCAGGAAAGGGGCTCTTTGCCTATAATGTGCGCCTCTCCTTTATTTTAATATAACATTAAATATGCACAGTTAAGCACTCAAAAGTCAGGAAATGAGAAATGCAAGGCTCATAGAGCTTTAACTCTGCCTCCTCGAGGATATTAATTATGTTGTCATCTTTTATCAGATCATTGCATACTGTTTCTTAAATAATCTTTTTCCGCAACCTTTCCCACATCCATGCATTCCAGAGCAGCCCCGGATGGCTCTGCTGGAAACCACAGGGATTCATAATGAGGAGAGGACACACTGAAGGATTCATGTTTCCGTTCTGCCTTGGACTTCCTTGGCTTCCCAGCGTTAAAACGTGCAACTTAAAATGTTAAAATCGTGCTTGGTTTTCACTGTTGTTCATCCCAGGGCTGCAAAGTGTTGGAATCAGAATTGCGGGATGTCCTGAGTCAGGAGGGACCCACTGGGACCATCAATCCAACCCCTGGCCCTGCGCGGGACACCCCAACAATCCCAGCCTGTGCATCCCTGAGAGCATTGTCCAAACACTCCTGGAGCTCTGGCAGCCTTGGGGCTGTGACCATTCCCCGGGGAGCTGTTCCAGTGCCCGACCCCCCTCCGGGGGAAGAATTTTTTTCCTGATATCCAACCTAACCCTCCCTTGACACAGCTCCAGCCATTCCCTGGGTCCTGCCCCTGGTCACAGTAGAAGTCCGTTCAACTTCACCCATTGTTCCCCCCTCTGTACTGAACAACAGCGTGTTGAAACTGGTCCTTCCCAGTGCTGAAACACATTTTAGGATGAAGTAATAATTTCATTTTATATGGTGAAATTTCCTTTGTACTTGCAATATTATATATAATGTATAGATATATGACATAGAAGTATTTAATATATAGATCTCACATATAAGAGCATCTTGTCTTTATCTACAGACTAAGTTTCCATACGGAAGGGGAAAAAATTGCAAATTTTGCGCTTAATGATGGAATCAGAGTATCCTGAGTTGGAAGGGACACACAGAATAATGACGGGTACAGAGAGGCCTCTCTTCAGGAAAGGCACAAAACTTCCAGTCCTTGAAAATTAAATATTAATATTCCACCTCCTTTTTGTTTCACGGTGTCTTCCCAAGACCTGATCCCATCCCACTGACTTCCATTGGAGCTGAACTGCTCCCTGCAGAACATCTCTACAGGGCTGGCAGAATTAATCCCTCTTTTCCTTTTTTCCCTTTCCTCTTGTTGTCCCCTCATGGAATATTTAAGGAATAGAGCACACAGGCAAAACAACGGCTTCCCACCTCCATGCTGGACTTTTGAGGTGTCACTAAGAATTACAGACAGGCTCTTCCTCCAGGAGAGCCCCAAACCCCAACAAAAAGCCCAGGTTTGTATTGGGTAAATTATAAATGAGCAGGAATATTCTCCTCAGGGCTGCAGGAAGAGCTGACAGCCTCTGGCAGCCAGGTGAGGTCCAAAGCTGGGGGATGCTCCCACTCCCCCCCAAAAAAAGCAGCTGCACAACCTTATGGAGTTTTTTTGCTCCCCGAGGGGTGGGTTGGATGCCGTTACAGATAAGGTGAGTTATCATATGGCTGATTTGAAATAAGTGTGGGTCTGTGCATAAGATTAACTGCATTACAGCAGCTTTCAAATCACCATGACAACCCTGGGTTTATAGGCAAGATGATTTTATGGATATATTTATTTATACATATACATATATATATATACATAATCAGCAAGATGTGGATGGCCCTTGTTGGGATAATGAGGGATGATGGCTCTCTCTCCCAAGGAACTTCCAAACTGAATTTGGCAACCCAGGACACAGACCATGGCCATTCCAGGCAGCTGAGAGAGTGGAAAACAGACCACAGGTATTTTCCGCAAGGATTTCAAAACTCAGCCAGATGAATCCACAGTGTCCACACATGTGATTTCTTATCTTTTACCAGGCTAAAGAGTGGGAAAAAAACCCCATCTCTTCCTCTAAATACTGCTTCTCAATGACATTTTTCTCCCACATAAACAGCTGAGTTGCAGGATCGTTTATTCCCCTGAGAGCAAGGTTTGGTTGGAGATTCCAAAAGCTCTGGAAGCGCATTGCATCCCTGGCCTGTGCTCCAGGCATGTGGCACAGATAACCAGGTTATCTCCCAGGCAGGGAAATCCCAGGCCATTTCCATAATTTATAGATGAGCTCAGCTGAATGAACCCGACACAAAATTGTCACCGTCTGTTGAACAAACTGTGTGGAACTGTTGAACAAAGGGACATTTTCGCATCTGGCATCACACAACAGAGGCCCCACACGAGCAGCTGTGCAAAGCTGGGGCTGGTAATCGTGTTTTAGCACGAGCATTTCTGCTCAAAGGTGTCTATTCCCAGCCTAACTCCAACCAAACACCATCCCTGCTAATACGTGTGTAAAGGTAATCTAATAATATCTTTTCTTGCAGAGGATGTTTACAAGAAACCCTTTTTTTGCTGGAGAAATCACTCACTGATTTCTGTCTCTCACAAAACGCACCTGAGACCTCGCCATGGCCCAGGGGCCTAAATGTTCGGGCCCAGCTCGCAGCCATCCATTAACCTCTCTCAGGCCCTCAAGATGGGTTTCCACGTGCAGATTCCACACTGGGAATGCTCCTTGGCCTGTGCTGGCCTCTCCACCGTGGCCAGGAATTGCCTGGGATGGTGCCAGAGCCAGCCCCACTGTGCCAAGGACGTGCCCAAAAGGCACCGGTGTGGATGGGCCAAGGGGCATCTCCACAGCACAATTTAATGCACAAGGACAAGTCAGGCTGTGCTTCAGGCATTAATTTCCACTGCCAGAGGGCAGGGTTAGGTGGGATATTGGGAAGGAATCTTTCCCTGTGGGACTGGGGAGGCCCTGGCACAGGCTGCCCAGAGAAGCTGTGGCTGCCCCTGGATCCCTGGCAGTGTCCAAGGCCAGGCTGGAGTAACCTGGGATAGTGGAAGTGTTTCCTGTGCATGGCAGGGGGTTGGAACTGAATGAGTTTTAAGGTCCCTTCCAGCCCAAATCATTCTGTCATTCCATGATTTACACTGGGCTTATTTCCCACTCCTGATGCACAGAGCATTTCTAGATAAGCGATGGTATCTCAGTTCCTCCGGATGATGCCTTTCCTGGGTGCTATTTTTTCCACTAATGTGTTAAACTATTGAAGCATTGCTACACTGGGGGAGAGGGGGAACGGGGAATAGAACTATTTTAAAACTTAGCTCTTCCTTCTCTCTGTAATCATGGCTCTCTTCTGCTTTTCATTGCTATGTACAGCTCAGTATCCAGGCAGTTTCCCTCCCCATCTGCCACGAGGAGCTGCAATTCAGGGAATTATTTCAGCATAAGATGGCTGCTCTCAGAGAAAAGAAACACATCCTGTGTCCTACCCTTGGATTTGGACTTCTTACGTCCTTTTCCTTTCATCTGAAAGCAAAGCCCTTCACTCTCCAGGGATGCCATTGCTCTTTATTTGTGAGCAGATGCAGCAGCTACGAAAGGAGGATGTTCCTGCTCTGCCAGAACTTCACTTTTTGGCTGAAGGGACCACAAAGGGAAATTCTAAAACTTCTGTTATCCACAGACTAACTGGTCTGAATGTCTTGTGAACACTTGTGCCACCGAGCTTCTTTAAGAGAAAAGGAAAAAAGCTTCTTCGCCTCAAATATCCCTGACAATAAACAGAGACAGAACCTGTGAAACCATCAGGGTTTGCCTCGACTTCCTGCTGTAAAACCTCAGACCCTTTGCAAAGGGCTCCAGAAAGTTCTCAGGCAGCTCCACCCAACCCTTGGACCTGCTAACCTGCCCCGTACGAAGCTAAATACATTTTACCGCACTGCAGGTGCGGGTTGGAAAGGCAGAACCACTCAAAACGCACGAAAAATTCCACATTGCAAACATGGAAACAGCTCCAGAGAGACAGAGAAACTCTTCAAAATAGCTCCTTGATTCATTAGGAACAACAGCAAGGTTGACACATCCCCCACGTTTCATCCCACCCGTGGATTCATTACAGGCACCAGAGAGATGCAGGCGCTGAGGAACCGAATTCCTTCCCCCACCTTTCTTCCCCACAAAGCCTCTCGCTGGGTTTTATCTGTAACTTCAGCAACAGCTTGAGTTGCTGGGGAACTTGACAGGGTGATTTATCATAGCTTGTTGCATTTTTCTCAAAACACCCCAAGCAGATGATATTATGATATAAAAGAGGGGGGGGGAAAACAAGATGTAGTCATTGTACATGACAAAAGCTCATTATTAGGGCATCACAAAACAAAATAGAAGAAGATTAGGGGCAGATAACGACAACCAGTGCCGAAGA
This sequence comes from Cnemophilus loriae, assembly GCA_013397755.1. NCBI lineage: Eukaryota > Metazoa > Chordata > Aves > Passeriformes > Corvidae > Cnemophilus > Cnemophilus loriae. The sequence continues at coordinate 233,422 of VZTF01001995.1, forward strand.
CAGACAAAAAAAAAAAGAGAGAAAACCAGGCAACTGAATGAACAAAAAAGCATAAAAATAGGATGGGAAGGACCTCTGACCCAGCATTTCCTAGAGGCAGGTTGAGCTCTACCTGTGTCAGTCCCAACAGATGTTTGTGAGAGTCCACGGCAACACCCTGTGCTAAGTAATCACCTGCAAAAATATCACTGGAATTCTGAAAAGCCCCACACTGAGCCACAACTGCTGATGAAACTGAATTTAAGAGGGAAGAAATAGCTTGCCATATTGCAAAGGAATAGGAACCCTTTGGTGATACAGAAAGAGCTGACTCCACGAATTCTGGGGGCTTGGGGAGGGGGCCTAGGAAAGAAAATGTTTCCTTTCTCTCCAGAAGTGTCTCTGCTTTGGAATATTCTCCTCTCAGCTTGCTTTGGGATATTACATGTTCACGACATCATTTTGCAGCAATATTAGAGACAACAATACCAAATAAATAGATCTGAAAAGTAAAATTAAAATGTTGTCCTTTTGTTTTTTACACATCCATCTGGGAAGGGCTTCAAAACATCCAGGAGAAACACAAGGATTCTGGAAATGTCCTTTGAATCCCAGAAGTCTGGAGGGCAGGGTGGGTTTGAGCTCGCATCTCTGTGGGCTGCTTTATTTATTTGGGGTGAAAGCCAGTTCCAGCTCCAGCTGTTCCATCAGACCAGCTCACAGTGCTCATTTCCTCATGGAGACCTGGACCCCATCTTTTATGAAAGGCTGGAAAATCACAGAGCTACGAGTGAAGAAGCACTTTAAAAGCTGTAAGGCAGAATAACGGCTGGGTGACCTACAAAGCAGAGTCTGCTTCTGGTGCTTATTGCACTAAACATCAGGGAGAGAAAAATAAATCTTTTCTTGAGCGAGTGGCGAGTCCGAATGAAACAAAACCCTCCCCATCCACCTGAAAGATGCGTCACCATCCACCTGAAAGCCACGATGCTTGAAGGTGAAGTTATCCCTGTGTCAGGGCCAAGATGACACCCAAATTCAGCTTCAGCCCTCGATGGGGTTACACAAAGCTCTGAGCCACTGCTATGAGCCACTTGAGAGTTCTTCATCCTTCGTTTCATAAAACCAATTTCACTGGAGTCAATGCAGCTCCTCAAAAAGGAGAAATAGGCACAGAAATGTCTAATCCGTGACCAGCACCATCTCCTGTAGGTGCAGGTTGGCCTGCCCTGATTTCCCACAGCACAGGGGACAAATGGTAGGAACCACAAACTTCACAGCTCTTCCTTAAAGTCTAGGGAATAAATTCTTCTGAATAGGACATGACCAGATGTCAATTAAAGCAGAAACAGCACAGAACCACAGAGACACAGAGACACAGAATCACAGAACCACAGAACCACAGAACCACAGAATGAACTCAGTTGGAAAAGACCTTTAAGATCATCTAATCCAACCTGTGACCCAAAACCTCCTCATCAACCAAACCAGGGCACTGAGTGCCACGCCCAGGCTTTTTTTAAACACATCCAGGGATGGTGACTCCACCACCTCCCTGGGCAGATGATTCCAGTGCCCAATCACTCTTTCAGTGAGGAATNGTCAGGTCCACCTTTGATCTCTGCCTCAAGCCCTCAGTTTTAAGTCACTCCCCCACCCATTTTCAGCCACATTCCTTACTTTCTGCCTTGATACATTCCTTTATCATTTGCCCAGACCCACATTCCCACATTATCCTCAAGCTGCCAATTCTTGTTTGGAGCTAATCTATTTCTGCACCTGTGGGCAGGTAATTGACAACATCAGTGTTTCCTTTCTGCAGCTTCTGAGCCACAAACCCTCTACAAAAGGACATGTTAGGACTCTATAACAGATATTTAGGAACACAGAAGTTGTAGGCATGAAACATTTTGTCCCTGTATTTAGAAACCTCCTTTACTGAAGTGTTGGGTTAATATAGAACATTACATTTTTATTATGAATATTATTATTATTAATTTTATGTATCTGCCTCTATGCTCCTTTGGAAGGTTTCTATAATAAATAAAGGACTGGTCTCTGGTCTAGAGATCATAGAATCAATCCCAAAATGTTTTGGGTTGGAAAACAACTTAAAGCCCATCCCGTTCCACCCTCTGCCATAGGCAGGGACGCTTTCCACTATCCCAGGTTGCTCCAAGCCCTGTCCAACCTGGCCTTGGACACTTCCAGGGATGGGACAACTGTCCTGGTTCTGTTTAAGGACATGCAAACAAATACTCCAAAAGAAGAGGCCACATCCAAAAGTCAGTTTGGTACCTGGCACATGCTGCCTCAGCCCCATCTGGGAAAGGCTCCGTTAATTTGGCCAAAACTGTGTCAGAGGCTTTACTAAAAACCCTGGGCCAACATCCGAGCCCATGTCCTGGCTGCATGTAGGTTCCTAATAGAGATGTATTTCTTAGGCTCCAGCTGGAGCATATTAAAGGCAGGGGGTATGTGGGATCCAGCTCTGCTGGGCCTGGCTCACAACTGGGCTCAGCTCAGCACAGCTGGAAGTCAGTGATCCTGCCTGGTGTCAGCTCAGCTCCTGTGGGCTTTGTTTTTATCCAAAGGACATTGCCAGCACCCACTGCATATGCTGAACATAATTAAAGCCTCTTTCTTCAATTAAACCTTTTGTCTTTGTCTAATAAAGCAGAATTCGGTCAAATCTCTGCATAACGCAGGGAAATGTGTAAACAAATGGCTCAGAGAGTTCCTGTGCACATGTGGGTCTTGCAAATTTGATTTATTTCCTTTGGACCTTTGCACTGTGGTCAGGCCCTGGCACCGCTGCCCAGGGCAGTGCTGGAGACCTCATCCCTGGAGGGATTTAAAAGCCATGTGGCACTTGGGGACATGGGTCAGTGGTGGCCTTGGCACCTGGTCATGGGTTGGACTCGATGGTCTTGGAGGTCTTTTCCAACCTGAATGGTTCCCTTATTCTATTTAGAATATAGCAGTCGATTGCAGGACACTGAGCTCTCTCTGAGGCCTCTGTCCTCAAGCCTCTCTCCACTTTTATTTCAATTTTTTATTATGATTTCGTTCCTTATCACTGTTAATAGATATGGAATCAAAATGTCTTAATTACAAAATGTGCCTGGATTAAAATACCATGAACAAAACCAGTTTAGGAAAAGCTAGAGGGAACTGTGTCCTTTAATCAGCCAGTTTATTAATAATGTAAGAAGTTCTCTCAAAGTTCTCTCAGGGCTCATGACTTCCTGATGGAAGATTTTGCTGGAGGGATGTGAGGGGATCTTGTGCTCAGTGAGCCAAACTACGCTTGGGGCACGAGCTGGACTGCTCAAGAAAAACATTTGAAACTGGGCTTTGTGTCACCTTCAGGGGGGAGATGTTTCAGCCAAACATAAATAAGTAATTGCAGAGCCCATGGGAAATAAAACCATAAAATAAATACACAGCAGAGAGATTTGTCCACTTCCAGACCAGCAAACTCTCAGAGATGCTCAGGAAGTGCTTCTGAGTTGCCCTAATTAAAGGGAGATTTAGGACGTGGCCATCTGTAAATCTGTTTTGTCAAGATCAGGCGTTAATGCAAAAGGAAAATAATTTGGAGAAAGCTCTTGGCTAAAAGCTTCCTATATATACCCACCTGTTCTTCTAAAGGTTTTCTACAGCAACCATCAACAAAGGGCTTTTAGAGCAACAGCAGAAATGTGCAGAAATGTGGAAGCCATTATATTTTCTTGTGAAAAAATGAATTTTGCCTGGAAATGAAAACTTCAGTGGCAAAGCTGCATTTTTATGAAATATTCTCGTTTTCCTAAGAAATCACCATTTTTAAACTCTGAATTAGGGTTCTTCTGGTCTTCTGTGTGCATCACAATAATGTTCACCTTTGTCATGCTTTTAATCCCCATCTTTTCCCCTCCCTTACCATCAAAAATAATAACAAGGAAATAAAAGATGGCCCTGAAATAATGAAAATGTAGCGAAGAACCACATCTTTTATTACAGGTCAAAATGGGGATAACAACAAGGTAAAGACACAGCAAAATGTGATTTCCTCCAAAACGGTTTCACAGTGGAAAGATCAGAAATTCCATTTCATTTCTGGAGAAGTGTAACTTCAAAATGCCAACGTCTTCAGAACTTCCCCCCTCCTTTCCACCTCCCTCCCCCAAAATAGCTCAACTAAGAACTCAGAGATTGGGAAGAGTTGCATTAGAGAGAATACACTGAATATACAGCAAATACAAACACACGCATGCACCGAACATCTCTGACCAGCCCCAGGTCTCTGGCTATGAATTTCCCCTTTCCTTCACTAAATTGATGAATTTCCTTCACTTCAAAAATGTTTTTGCCTTGAGGAAAGTGTGGCAGGCAGCAGGTGTCTCCGTTTTTCAAGGAAAACATGAAAACCTCTCCAGGAAGAAGGGCTCAACCACTGTTTTCTGAACCACACCAAGGAACTGATTCAAACTAAAATGAAAATCAGCAAAAAACCCAAGGAAAGCCTTTTTTTTTTTTT
>VZTF01001995.1:237968-395087 GCA_013397755.1 Cnemophilus loriae
TTTTTTACAGCATGAGGAGTCTTTTGATCTGGTTTCTTGCATGGCCCCATCAACTACTTCTCTGTACTGTAAGACTCAGCCATGGTGCACAACCTTTCTGGACAAACCAGTCCATGGCTTTGCTAAATTATCACAGAAACAGGAATTCAGGAATTCAGGAATTCAGACACAGGTTCTCGAGAAAGGTATCCAGTGTCCTGATAAAAATATCAAATCACTTTGTCCCTGCCTTGAAGGCCACTGAGATTGTTGGGGGTTTGGGACATATCAGACAAAGGAGGGGCTGAGAATTGGGTTCCGCCAACCAAGGGAATGCTGATGGAGAACCTTCTGCTTTCTTAGACTATTAAAGAGGGGGTACAGAAGACAAAACCAGACTCCTTCAGAGGTGCAGAGTGGAGGGCTGAGAGGCACAAGCTGGAACAGGGAAAAGCATTTCACTCATTCAAAATTCACCTGGACACAGCCATGAGCAACCTGAGGTATGGTGGACTTGCTTTAAGCACAGGCTTGGACCAGAGAACTCCAGAGGTTCTTCCAGTCTAAAATGTCCAAGTTTCTACAATCCTAGCATTTAAATATCTTCAATTTTATTATCCCAGGGTGCTCCAAGCCCTGCCCAACCTGGCCTTGGACACTTCCAGGGATCCAGGGGCAGCCACAGCTTCTCTGGGCAACCTGTGCCAGAACCTCACCACCCTCACAGGGAAGCATTCCTTCCTCAGAGTTAATCTAAACCCATCCTCTAATATTCTATTGTATCTAATTTCCATTACTTTCATTTCCAAAAGGATCCAGAATTGAACAAAGGGTATCAATGACTGTCTCAAAATCACAAGAAATTCCAAGATCCTTTACCTGTTTCTCCTCAATACCTGCCTCGTGCCATGTCTGTTACCTTTAGATCAGACATAAGGCAGCAGCTCACTGATTAAATCATTTTTTGTTGGATTCTGGTTATTTTTCCAGGATATTGACTCCACAACTTGTCTTCTCCATGGCTGAACACCTGCACAGTCTTTGTCTCAGCAAACTCTACATGACATCAATGCTATTTTTGTGGAGAAGGTCAGGCCCTGACAGGTACAGAGAGCACAGAACTTCTGAGGTGCAATTCAGCCCACAGGCCCCGTTCTCAGCACGGGAGTTGAACATTTGCTGAATTCTACCCTCCCACAGGCAGCGTCTTATGCAGGATGAGTCTCTCAGAGGGAAACAAATGAATGGCTTTTCTCAGACTAAAAACATTCTCCACACAGCTGAGATGCTGCCCAAGCTGAGAGAGGTTGCACTGAGGCATGAAAATGCACGTGGGAAAAGTTCTCTGCGGCTTTTGTCCTTCAGTGATCCTCTCTCCATTGTTTTTATGAACATTTCTACCAGCTGCTTCTCAGTGACATCACTGTCATGGCTAAATCTGACCTCAGCAGCTTCCTTTGCCCAAGTTTTATCTATTTTAGTCTTATAAATGGCCTATATACAGACCTAGAATTAATTCTGACGGGCTTTTCTTTTTTTTCTGTTTCACAAAATGGACGAGTCCATTTATATCAGGATGGAAATGAACTTCCTACCAATTACATCCTTTGCAGCACTTCCTTTCAAAATGACATAATTCGGATGACAACAGTCTGAGAGTCCTCCATGCATTAACTTGGGCACCACACCAAGCGCAGGGTTGTTCATTGTGCCTTTTTCTTTAAAAAAGTTTGTTTTTCAATTAATTCACCTACCATTCCTGTGTTTCCTTGGTTTCTTATGAATAAACCGTACAGGGGTTATGGACACTAATATTTATATCTCCAATATTTTTGTTGATACATTTCTTTGGGCTTTAAAAGCTTGAAGTTTTTTACAGAACTGGAAGAAAAATATGATGTTTGATTTTCTATGGATAACTCCATCACTGATGGCAACAATACTGTGAAAATACATTGACTTTCACTTCTTTTTCCCTATAAAAAGTTCTTTAACAGAGAGACGTCAAAGAGATTAACAGTCAAACACAGATTTATCTTCCAGAAACCTGAAGGACTTGGGTTCTCATAGCCTGAGCCCACCTAAAAAGTCCAGAACTTCTCCCAAAATAAGAACAGATTTTGCCAGGTGCTATTTCTTGTAGTCCCTTTTTCCTTTTCTGCCTGACAGTTCCAGAGCGTTTTTGGTGGCTGACCTTCAGCTTAGGCACAAAGAAGAAACCACAAGATTTGCCCGTAAATGCATTTACAGATAAATGCAAATCACAGAACATGATCTAATCCTTCATCCTCGGTTTTCTAAAAGGGGAACTGTTTTCAAGTGTTTCTGTGAGGGTTTAAGAGCATTGGATAGCTGGAATTCAATTCTGATGAAGCGTCTCCGAGACCTTGGACAAGGGGAAGCAGATTTTTTGCTAATCCTCAAACACAGCTGGCAGGTGAAAGGATTAGCAGGGGCTGAGCTTCTCAGTATGAATGAGGGGAGATGTGACACATCAGCAACCAGAAAAAAGCAGGGTTTGTGTCGATGGCTTTAAAACACCTACTTTGCCTGTGAGTAGGTTGAATGTGCCAGCCTGAAGCCCTACATGGGTAATTTTCCCTGTTGAGAACCATTTTGGAAGCAATTTGGGTATCAATATCCTCCACTAGTTTTTCTGGAGCTGCACTAAAGTCACATCTCCCAGCTTGAGCCTCGCCACCCTCAAGCCCTAACTGAAGTTGTTTGCTTGAGTTTTAGGAGTAGTTTTAGCCTAAACCACCTTTTGTGAGACCTTTGGGAGAGGAGGCACTGGAGGAAATTCACTGAATACCTTCACTACTGGATCTCTTTGTTATCCTGCATTCCCACCATCTGTTCCTTGAAAATACTTCCTACTTCTCATCTTATAGAGGAACCAGAAGTGGGTTTGGAGACAGGACAATCTTGTGCTGTGTGACAGCAAACACTTGGCCTAAGTGGCTTTGGGGCTTGTAGTGGCTACTGAAATGTGAGAATATAAAAATGCAGGAAGTTCCAAAAGCAGAGTCTGGGTTCTTGCCCAGTTCTGAGCAAACCAAGCAAACCTTGGGCTGCTCCAGGTCCCTGTTTAGATTTTATACCACCTAAAATGCAGGTGCCTGGCATGAACTCAGAGCACTTCAATTAAGCACATTTCAATCAAGAGACTTCAGCTACCACCTAGACTGGCAAAAAATGGGCCAGCTCCCATTTGCTGCCTGTGAGGCCCAAAAAACATGGCACAGCTACAGTTTTTTTCCTTCCCAAACCTACTGGTTGCATTCAAAGAGCCAACTGGGAATAGCTCCCTGTCTGTCCAAGTTTTCTAACCATGCCTGGTCACTGTCCATGTCCAAATCTGTCTGACTGTACCAGGAATCCTGATATCATTTTAATAGTGTAGAGAATGACTTTCCAAGTGCCCAAAGCTCTGCTTGGCTCTTCAACAGAACAATACTAACTTGGCCCCAGGCACTTCTGAAGAGTAATTCAGAGTTCTAGGCATGAAGATGGGTCAATCCACTTGATTTGAAGCTTAAACATCTGAATGAAGCATTTCCACTATGGATATCCAGCCCTGACTTGGAATACAAAGTCATCTCCTGAGGCCAAATGTTAAACTGAAAAGAGCTCAACCTTTTGAAAATCAGTGAAAAAAATATCATTTCAAATGCATCTGTTGGGTCCTGGTGGGAGAAAGACCCAGTGTGTCATTTCTGGAACCAAAAATGGGAAGTAGCACCTATTTTAGTAGGATTCATTTAAAATACAGTCATAGGATCATGGAATTCCAAAATGGATTGGTTGGAAGGGACCTTAAAACTCATCTAGTTCTAACCCCTGTCGTGGTCAGGGACACCTTCCACTACTTCAGGCTGCTCCAAGCCTTGTCCAACGTGGCCCTGGACACTTCCAGGGATGTGGGAATTGCAGGCAGGTAGTTCTAGTTAATTTTTTAGGTTCAGCAGAAAGGTGGGGAAAAATTGCCATTGAGTTAGACTGACTCCAAACCCATGCTGGGACGTGTTGGATCATTCCCAGGAGGAGCTGCTCTCTTCCCATGGGCAATGGATTGTTTAGGTTAAGGCCATTGCTTTTAAACAGCTAAAGCCAGGTAAGATCAGTCCCCCTCTGATTGCTTAAGTAATCAAATTGATGTGCTCCTGTTCTCTGGTCCAAAACATAAATTCCATGCAGGTTTACGGATCCCGGAGGAGATGCTGCTGGAAAGGAGTGTTCCTGAGTGTTTAGCATGTATCAGGCACCACAGAAAAGCCATCTGACTCTTGCAGGGTCCCCCATGCCGAGATGCAGACACGTCAGTGCTGTGATGATTCCATTTGAAAGGATTAATTTGCTGTTAACAAATGGATATTGCTCCAAATGCACCTTCCCCACAGTTCTGGGAGATGAGAAGAATGAGCCTGCTATTATCCCGTGTGCTGGAATGTGCACTTATTTTCCCCTTTTTACAAGAACGAAATACATTGGGAATGCATCTTGTGGGCTGACATTTCCACACATTCCTATGTCTGTGTTCCTGCACCTTCCATTACTGAAAGCAACTGATTTAATTGGACTTGTCACTATCCATGATTCCTTCAGTAATGAGGATATTTGCAGCACATCGCCTAGAAGAAACCACCACACTAAAGCAACTTTTTAGGGCTCAAGAGATTTTAGAACCACGTGGAAGGTTTGGAGGAGGAGAAAGAGACAAGTGAAAATCTGTTGGTGTTATCTGAACCCTTTCTTCACTGCCTTTCATAACAGGCCACAGGCTGGATGTGGTGACAGACTTTTCCAAGCAAAAATATTGGCTGGAATTATGGTTTAGATCACAGGAACTGATCAGAGGGACCGTGGTCGGTCATCAGATTCCTCTTTTATTTAGGAAGTTTTACAAGCAAACATCACCTGTGGAGACCTTCACTGCAGGTACAGAGTGGTGGGTGTTGTTTGAGCTCAAAAGACTTCTCAGGGCATTGTCACTAAGATAGAAAATGGTACCACTGGCTTGGAAGGAACCTTAAAGATCACCTGGTTCCAACCTGCCCCCTGTGGGCAGGGATATGTCCTAAAGTCTCATGATTTATTATAAAACAGCAGAATGTGTTTCTCATTTTTTAGTAGATTCATTATTTTTCCTCACAATGACTGGGATTAGGGAGTTGGGTAACTCAGATCTCCACAAAGTTAATACTCTGCTCCAATGGCAGGCACTCATCTGTTCTCCTGGTGACCAGGGGCAGGGCCCAGGGAACACACAGCTGGAGCTGTGTCAGGGGAGGTTTAGGTTGGATATCATGAAAAAGTTTTTCCCTCAAGTAGTGGTCAGGCACTGAAGAGGCTTCCCAGGGAATGGTCATGGCCCCAAGGCTGCCAGAGCTCCAGGAGTGTTTGGACAACGCTCCCAGGGATGCACAGGGTGGGATTGCTGGGGTGTCCTGGTCAGGGTCAGGAGTTGGACTCGATGATCCTCGTGGGTCCCTTCCAACATCCTCAGGATATTCTGTGATTCCATGAACTGCCTCATTAATTCACAGCTGTTTGTGTAGTCTTGAAAACCGCACACACAAATTGCACACTGAAGGCCAGGAACTTGTGAATACTTAATTTTAACTATTTGAAGACAGAGAAACTGAGGCCCAAGAAGTGTCTGACTCAAGAAAAAGTCATAGGTTACCAGGCTATCCATATAAACCAGTCCTGGTCCCGCTGCTCCAACCCATCAGCTCCTGTGAAATTTCCTGTCTGAAAGAAGGAACAGGTTGCCCAGAGAAGCTGTGGCTGCCCCGGGATCCCTGGAAGTGTCCAAGGCCCGGTTGGACGGGGCTTGGAGCAACCTGGGATAGTGGAAGGTGGCCCTGCCCGTGGCAGGGGGTGACGTCCAACCCAAACCATTCCATGATTCTAAAGGAGTTTGCCTTTTCAAGGTTAAAATTCTCAGCCTTGCCATCTCACTCCCAATCAGGTAACCAGCAAATTCAAAACTTTACCTCTCCAACTTTCCCCCCTGACTACCCTCCCCGCTCCTTTCCGAGGCACATTTGGTATTTGTTTTGAATCCTGGCCGATTTTCAGTGCGCAAAACCTGATGCCGAGAGTTACTTGATATTCCGAAGGCGTTATTTTAAGATGAAACAATGTAAATTCTGCCTCGGATGGCAGATGGCTGGCAGTTCACTGTTTGGCAAACCAACTGGTGGGGTATGTTGGAAAGTCGGAGCAGCAGGTAGTACAGCTCAATTTGAAACGACCACAGATGCTCGGAGAGGCGCGGGGGAAGGGCGCAAGCTGGTCAGGAAATTAAGAACAGTAGTCAGAGCTCACAGGGGAAAAAAAGAAAAATTAAAGAAAAAAAAAATAAAAACGACAGTAATTAGCTGAAAGTTTTCTTCTCCCAATCAGCACTTTTTGTTTGGGAGTTAGCAGAGATGAGAGCGAGCGCTGTCGCGATTCACGCGAACGCGGTGCTCCCGCGCTGAGGGCTCCTTTCTGGGCTGTGCCCTGATGGCTTTAAAGCTCTGCACCATTCACATCCCACGTGAGGGCTGTGGGTTATACAAGCCTTGTGCTGCTCTTTCCAGAGGGATGAACACCATCCCTGCTGTCCCAGCTGGCCGGGTGCTTGGCCCTTGATGCAGGCCTCTGGTGCGTCCATATGGATGTAGGTTGGACTCGATGATCCTGGAGTTCTTTTCCAATCTTAATCATTGAAGCATAGACTCACAGAATAGTTTGGGCTGGAAGGGACCTTAAAGCTCATCCAGTGCCACCTCTGCCATGGGCAGGGACACCTTCCACTAGCCCAAGTTGATACAAGCCCCATCCAACCTGGCCTGGAACATTTCCAGGGATCCAGGGGCAGCCACAGCTTCTCTGGGCAACCTGTGCCAGGGCCTCACCACCCTCATAGGGAAGAATTCCTTCCTAATATCCAGTCTAAGCCTACTTTCAGTTTAAAACTATTACCCCTTGTCCTGTCATGCCAGACCCTTGTAAATAAACTTGCTCCATCTTTCTTGTGGGCTCCCTTCAGGCACAGGAAGGTCACCCCAAAGCTTTCTCTTCTCCAGGCTGAACAATCCCAGTTCCCTCAGCCTTCCCTCACAGCAGAGCTGCTCCATCCCTCTGATCATCCTGATGCCTGCTCTGGACTCTCTCCAGCAGCTCCACGTCCTTCCCGTGCTGGGGCCCAGTGCTGGAGGCAGCTCTGCAGGTGAGGTCTCACCTGAGCGGGGCAGAGGGGCAGAATCCCCACCCTAGGATTCCGTAATCTCTGCTCCCATCCCTTCCCACAGTGGGAGCCTGCCCTCCCCTCGCCGTCGGCACCCACTCCGCCACGAGACGGGAGCTCGGCACCCGCTGCCGGTCTTTCCCAAATTGGTAACTAAGTGGGATGAGCCGCCCTTTGGAGGAGCCCAGCTTTTCCGCAGCTTTGGGAGCTCAGAGGAGCTATCTCACTTCGTGGTAGCTAAAAGTAGCTCTGCTGGATCCCGATGCAAAGGGTGGGAGCTCTAAACCAGAACTTTGCTCCAACTGTGGAGTGAAACTTTACACCTCCACAGCTCAGCTGACCTGATGCCAAGGGCCAGCTGGCACGGGCTGGCCAGGCCCATGATCTTCTGTGCTCCAGAACTGGGAAGCAGCATCCAAACTGCCTTTTGGGAATGGTCTCTGGCAGGTGCCAGCTCCCAAAGTGTGCTTGGGAAGGGTCTGGAAAGTTCACCAGCGCCAAAACTCCGCCAGGATCAGCTGAGCAAGAACATCCCTGAAAGTGCTCAAGGCCAGATTGGCCAGGGCTTGGAGCAACCTGGGATTGTGGAAGGTCTCCCTGCCCATGGCAGGGGGCGGCATGGGATGATGGCAGGGAGTGGAACTGAATGATCTTTAATGTCCCTCCCAACCCAGGCCATTCCATGATTCAACAGTAAAGGCTGGAAAAGACCTCCAAGGTCATTGAGTGATTCCACCACTGCCCTGGGCGGCCTGTTCCAATGCCTGACCACGCTTTCAGTGAAGACATTGTTCCCAATATCCAATTTAAACCTCCCACAGTGCAACCAGAGGCCATTTCATCCCATTTCTTCCCAGAGAGGGCAGATAATCCAGCTGTAACACAGGCTGAAGCTCTCCTGTGAAAACTCCTGCGGGGTCAGTCTGCTGTCAACCTTTAGTCTTGACCTCACCTCAACCTTCCCACAACCCAGTAACACAAAGTGGTTTTGGACACACTCCTCAACTCTTAACACCCTGCAGTAAAGAAGCAGCAGTAGGGAAGAACAGCTCATTACAAGGGAGCTGTTAATTAACTGATCACATGCTCCAAAACTCTGGATCCACATTCACGTTTTTCCTACATGATCATTTCCAGCCTGGATGCTTCCTCCAGGTATTTTTGAACCATGCCCACGTTGCCTGCTGTGTATCTCTGGGTGCTAACGAGCTCTGAGTGGTGTTCAGTTAAAGAAATTCCACTCTGAGCCAAGTGTATTGAGGTTTTCTTTACAATTAAGCAATCAACAAAATCAGGAAATGCCACCTGCACGCTTCCCTCTGGCCCCCAGACAGCACACATGGATCCTTTCCTCTTGGAAAGGGATTGGAGCAACCCAGTCTAGGGGAAGGTGTCCCTGCCCATGGCAGGGAACTGGAACGTGATGGTCTTTAAAGCTCCTTCCAACCCAAACCATTCCGGAATCCTGCAGTCTTGCCCAGATTTGTTCTGATCCAACTCCCCAGAAATGAATGAAGTTATTTGTAGGAGGAAAATCTGGTTTTTAAGGTGAATCTGCCGTTTTCTGCTGTCTGTAATTTCATGGACCTCCCTCCAGTGCTGGTTTGTTTATAAGAGTAGGCAGTACTCCTCCATGGATACTTACTCTGCTTAACATCACCTTAATCAACTTTAAATGATCTTTCCTCCCTCTAACGTGTGGATTTCAATATTTCAGAGAGCAGCAATCGTGCAACACAAAGCTCTACAACCCCTTTCTGCCAACAATTCATGGAAATTAAGCAGTTAAGCACAAAAGCAATATACCTGTGAACACACACAAATTGCAGACTGGCAGATGAGGTAATTAGATACAGAGTTAATTTATATGAAAAAACTCGGCAGAGCTGGATATTTCCTCAGCTGTACATTGGTATTCCACAACATTCACATGTAGATTATATAGGAGTCCTGGACTGCTTTGCTAATACCATACTGGATTTTTTCTGAAAATTGTAGAAAATGTAAAATTGTAGGAAAAAAAATGTAAAGAGCACTGGATTACTTGGAAACCTGTCTGCAGTCTGGAAATTAAAGATTCCTGTAAACCAAAAGCAGGCAGGGGAAGCATTAAGGCTGCTTGGGAAACGCGAGCCTGAAATGACGCCTGAATGTTGAGATGTTGATGCGAGTTCTTGATGTTATTTATTGAGGGAATTTCACAAGGGTTTGGCACCCCAGATTAGAGAGCCAGAAAAAGGGAATATCATTGTTTAAATGCTGGAGGGAAGGAATAATTCACAGGGCTCAGCTTCGGGCGTGGGGGGATTGCTGATATCCTTCAACAACCTGCAGAGAGAGGAGGCAATTCCAGGTGTCCAAGTCCCAGCACTTCTCTCTCCATTAACTGCAGCAGGAAAAGGGACAGCGCAGCCGGCTGAGTTATCTGCCCATGTTTGCCTCATTTTTACCCTTTTTTAAAGGAGTTTATTGGACAATATTGACCAGTAATAAACACCACGAGCATCACTACTCCCTATTCATCTGCACCACAGAGAACCTGAGAATTATTCCTACACACCCCCAGCTTCCCACTGGCTCTAAAATAAACCACTCCAGCCATCTCCTGAGTGTTGCATCACCTTTTAAAGGCCTTGTCTTGGGTCTAACACTATTAAATTTTCTTTATGGGAGCTGGAAATAAACACAAAACCATTGCTGATAACATTTGTGAATGACACAAAGTTTGACATCATAATAAGTATTAAGGAGCGTGAGGTGGCCATAAAACCAGCTCGGATTCCTTGGTACATTAGGCTCAATCAGCAAACCCATATTTTAATATATGAGTGTGTGTTCAGCTAGGAGAGCAGGAAAGCAGGAATGGAGAGAACAAAGGATTACATAATGGAAAATAGCATCTGAAAGTAATTTAGGGGTCACAGTAGCCAAAAAGCTTAGCACTGGGATGCCATTAGGCTGCTGTGATGAAAAGCACTAATGCAATTCACGGCCATGTACGCAGCAGAGGAGGAGTGGGAGGAGAGAGTGACTCGGTTTTCATTTACGGCAGCATCGAGACTAATGCTGGAATATTAAATCCACTCCTGCCAACCACATTTTTAAAGGATGTTGAAAAACTGGGGATGCTGTGAGAAAGGCCTACAGTAGGAATGGCAGGACTGGAGAGCCTGTCTTTGGTTTCCAGGTGGCTTCAAATTCTGCCTGTCCAGGAAACACAAATTATTGTAGGACTGCAGAATGGTTTAGGTTGGAGGGGACCTTAAATTTCATCTCATTCCACCCCACTGCCACGTGCAGGGACACTTTCCACTGTCCCAGGACACTCCAAGCCCCGTCCAATCTGGCCTTGGACACTTCAGCTGTGATAAATCTTCCTCTGGCAAAAGGAAAAGTGTCTGATCTGTGCACACAGGGGAATTGATGAAAATTTCTAAGATGAAAAAAATCCCAAACCCTGTCGGATTTGGTGAATGAGGAGATGATCAGTCCCAGAGCTTGGTACTTCATCAATATTTGACCATCAAAATTTGAGAGCAACAGTTAATGAGGCAAATGAAAAACTTAATGTTACGTGTACAAAGATGATTAGGATCCAATTACGGTCATCAAAAGAAACTGCCTGGGAAATGAATTCCTTAAATGTCCCGAGGAAACCAGGGAATGCTGCCATCCACTACACTGACATATGCTTGGGACTCACGGACTGAATTCCCTGATGCCCTTGAATGACAGATCACAGAATATCTTCCTAAAGAATTTGAGTGATGCCCAGGATCGGGCTCAGACCCCTGAGTTCAGGTATCCACATGGACTGGGATCACACACTGACATCCAGGGTCAGCCAGATGCCATCCAGAGGGACCTGGACAAGCTGGAGCAGTGCCCCATAGGAATCTCATGGATTTAGCAAGACCAAGTGCTGGTGCTGCACCCGAGTCAGGGCAACCCCCAGGATCAACCCAGGCTGGGGATGAGCAATTGGAGCAGCCCTGGGAGAAGGACTTGGGGGTGCTGGTGGGTGAGAGCTGGACATGACCCAGCCCAGAAACCCCCGTGGGCAGCAGGGGAGGGACTTGGGATTCTGGATGGCTTCCCACTGCCAGAGGATCAGGTGAGATGGGACATTGGGAAGGAATTCCTGGCTGTGAGGGTGGTGATGCCCTGGCAGAGGTTTCCCAGAGAAGCTGTGGCTGCCCCACACCTGGAAGTGAACTTGAAGACATGAGATATCCCTTCCAATTTTATAGTAACTGTATGTTTAATTGGCCCATTGCTACAATAATTCGTAACAAACTCAGAAATATGGGCAACCTGAATATTATGCTAAGAAAACACTGCGGTTTGTCATGAACATCTGCCTATTTTGGGTTTCATTAGGTGAGAAAGAAAATGGTTTACAAGAACAAGAGCATTTGCTTATCTTTCTGGGACCTGCACAAATCTGTCTCAAAAAACTTAAATTAAAATGGTTTGTTAGAAATCAGGTTCCCTCTTTCATGCTGTCATCTTCAGCATAGAAAACACATCCATTAGGTTCCCTTCTTACTTTTTTTTAAGATGTTTGCATTCGAAAGTGAAGAGAAGAAAACACAGAGGAGCGGATTCCCCCCCCTCCAATCATGAAAACCAACAGAGCACAGGCTTTGAAGAGTGCAGCTGCAATGACAGGATGACACCCTGTGACAGTGGTAGTTGGCAAAGTTTCCTAAGGGGCAAAGAAGTGAGGGAGGGGATGGAAAAATAAGGCAGGATGGGAATTACCTAAACAGGATTAAGGGAATATTTTTTTAATTGGGAAAGGAATAACAGAATCCCAGAACGGTCTGAGTTGGAAGAGACCTTAAAGCTCACCCCACACAGGCAGGGACACCTTCCGCTATCCCAGGTTGCTCCAAACCCTGGGAATTTTCTGGTGGGAGATGATGAACACCTCGTTTTCCTATAACATTTATCTTCCCTATTGCTTTGAGATACACACGAAAGAAAGGGCTGATCATCACCCAAAGCCTCATTATTTCTGTTGTCATTACTCAGGGTCCAGGGGTCTGTCCAGCTCCACTCCTATTTTAAGAGCAGGCTAAGAGGCTTCACTCCTATTTTATTGCAATTTCGAGGCTCAGCCTCTGCCTTTAACACCTTCCCCTAAAAAATATCACCCCCAAACTCATGATCCTTTTGCACTGACATCTAAACCGGCACTAAGGGAAGTAAAAAGAAATTGCACTTGAGGTTTTCATAAGATGAAAGGATTTTTCTCTTGAGTCAAGGACAACACAAAGCTGTCCTTTGGAGAGACCCAGCACAATCCCCTGTGTGTCCAAAGTCCCCTGTGAGTGCCCAAAATGCAGAGTTCCCTCTGCTTGCAGCCCCCAGTGAAGGCTCAAACCCCACTGGTGCCACAGGTGAGACCTGGTTCAGTACCACATGGGCAGGTGACACAGAAGTGATGTCCCCAGAACACAGGGCAAAACTTCAATTTCCATTTCCAGACTCCCTGCAAACCCCAGGGAATGGATAAATTGCCTCTCCTGCTGCTACCCATGCCATGCACTTGCAAGAGATTTTTTTCCTTGATTCAGTCTATTAGAGATATACAGAGTTTAAAAGTCCAGAGTCAGCACCTGGCTCTTGCAATTGGGCATTTATAACACACAGGCAATGGCCAGAAGCTATGAATTACTGATAAAAGTAGAGTTGGTAGGAATTTTTTTTTCCTTTCCCCTGAAGAACTCAAATAAAATAAAATAGAAAAAAATCACATTTTAATCTATTCTTACCCCACTGATTTTTCTAACTGTCATGAAAAAAACAAAAATCCAGATAATGGCTGTTTATACAGCACATACACACATCCATATGTCAACACACATATACACAATCAACAGTCTAAAATGGATTTTTGAGAGGCTTCAGTATCCAAAGATTAAAAAAAAAATCATCCTAATGAGACAATTTCCCTTAGTTAAAAGCCCACATTTTTGGTCAAAAAGTACTTCTCTGCAAAATATTCAGGGAAGTCTAATTTAGGGCTCTAATTTGCTGATGGCTGAAATCCTTTCTAGTCTCTTTTTTTTTTCCTTGAAATCTGAGTTTCATATGTAAAAGAGATAATAAGACTTTTCTTTTAAGGAATATGCCTGGAGCTGAAAGCTTTAAATTTAAATCTCAGGAGCTGTAACACTGCTCTATCCAAGAGGGGCTCGTGGTGAATGTAGCAACACACACTTTGCATTTATCCGAGTGGGATTCAGTGTGGACACCAATCCAGCATTTTTGCTGTGGCAGAGGTAGGGAAAGAATGGGATGCAGAGAGGAAACGCTGCCATTCCAGCGTGAATCCACCCCAGCACTCTCTGACTGAGAAGAAGGGAGAAGGGAAGGCTGCAGGGAGAGCTCAGAGCCGCTTCCAGTGCCTAAAGGGGCTCCAGGAGAGCTGGAGAGGGACTTGGGACAAAGGATGGAGGGACAGGACACAGGGAATGGCTTCCCACTGGCAGAGGGCAGGGATAGATGGGATACTGGGAAGGAATTGTTCCCTGGGAGGGTGGGGAGGCCCTGGCACAGGGTGCCCAGAGAGGCTGTGGCTGCCCCACACCTGGAAGTGAACTTGAAGACATGAGATACCCCTTCCCATTTTATAGCAACTGCATTTTTAATTGGCCCATTGCTACAGTAATTCATAATAAACTCAGAAATATGGGCGAGCTGAATATTGTGCTGAGAAAACTGATGTGCAAACTGTTCACTCTCCCCAGCCTTTACAACTGGATATAAACACAGGATCCAAGAGGTGTTTGAGGGGGGAGCAGGGACCACCTGGGACAGCACAGAGTGATGGGACAAGGGAGAATGTTTTTACACTAAAAGAGGAGAGATTTAGGTGGGATATTGGGAAGGAATTCCTGGCTAGGAGGGTGCTGAGGCCCTGGCACAGGGTGCCCAGAGAAGCTGTGGCTGCCCCTGGATCCCTGGAAGTGTCCAAGGCCAGGCTGGACAGAGCTTGGAGCAACCTGGAATAGTGGAAGGTGTCCCTGCCCATGGCAGGGGGTGGAAAGAGATGATTTTAAGGTCCCTCCCCACCCAAACCATTCCATGATTCTCTGATTGTGCCACATGATCCCAACAAAATAAAACAGCTGCAAAGAGCTGCCCAGATGTAAAGTCCAAGTCCTCCGAGAGCTGTGGGGGCCCAGCTTGGCTGCAGCATAAATGTGGAGGAATCTCTGTCTGTGTTCCAGAAAATGCCTGAATTATGTTTGCATAAGACTCTGACAAACAGAATTAATACACAAAAGGTGAATGAAGTCACATCTCTGCCACCGAGTTGCAAAAGCAATCTGTTAAGAACACAAAAGGAGAGGCTTTTTCTTCTTTTCTTTTTTTTTTTTTTTTTTTTTTTTGCATTTGCAGCTTTTATTTTTAACCCTAGGAATGAAAACAGTTTACATCTCTTCCTGTAAGGACTGCCCAGGCACAGGACTACTCACTCCTTCTCAGACAAGGAGTCAGTCTGCATTCTTTTTGTTCTCTGTCTGTAGAAACTTCTGGTTTATTGATAATGTGAGGGCAGCGTAGGCAAATAAAAGGTATTAATGCATCTCTTTGTATCTGGAAAGACATAATGCCAACCATGTTCCCTCTCTCCACAAAGAACCCCCCTGGAAAGTTCTGGTTTTTTATATTTCTATGTATATGCTCTTGAGAAACGAAGTAGACACAAATGCATTTTCAGAGACTTTCGGACTCGGTGTCACAAAATCAAAGTGAGAATGATTTCAATAACATCACCCAAAGCCTTCTCATTGTGGTGGCAGGGAACCATCCCTTGTTAAAGGACTTACAGGGAGCTGAGCACCTATTTAGACACCATTGTAAATGAAGACAATGCATTTATTTCATTGCTATGGTTACTAAATCAAGTCTGAAGTATAGAAATATGGTGCACAAGGAAAAAAAAAGCATTAAGGAAAATAAATGATACACTGCTTTAGAAATGCAGAGGGAAGATCAAACAAACAGGCTGCACAGTTTAAGAAACAATTAATTATTAGAACTTTCACAACACATTCGATATGATCTCATTGTAAGCTGATTGCAGCTATTCTTACCCCAGTGTTATCTCATCTCCTCACTTGTACCCATCTCATCTTTTGTACTGCTGCTGGTGTGGGAAAAGCTGCTGCTTTTTATCTGTGAGCTGGGGAAAACGAGGAATCACTGCAAACCTAAAGCTCTGTGGGGAGGTTTCTCCTGGGATGGGCTGGGACAGACCAGCTCCTCTTCTCTGGCATCTCCACGGGATGTCTGGCAGAAATGGGCTCCTGGCTGGGCTGAAGGGCAGCACAGGCTCCTCTCAAATGTCTGGGCATAACTCAAAGTGTTTCCTGGGGGATTGCTCAAATCACAGAATCATAGAATGGTTTGGGTGGGAACGGACATTGAAGATCATCCCGTTGCACCCCCTGCCATGGGCAGGGACACCTTCCACTATCCCAGGTTGCTCCAAGCCCCATCCAGCCTGGCCTTGGACACTTCCAGGGATCCAGGGGCAGCCACAGCTTCTCTGGGCACCCTGTGCCAGGGCCTCGCCACCCTCACAGGGAACAATTCCTTCCCAATGTCCCATCTATCCCTGCCCTCTGGCAGTGGGAAGCCATTCCCTGTGTCCTGTCCCTCCATCCCTTGTTCCAAGTCCCTCTCCAGCTCTCCTGGAGCCCCTGTAGGTACTGAAAATGCAGAAGCTCAGAGGGCCAGCGGGTCAGAGCTTCCTCTCAGTGACACATTCACAGCAGCCAGAGTTCTCCATCCAGCCTGGACACAGCTGACAAGGGATTCTTGCCCAGCCAAGGGAGCGGATCTAGGCCAGAGAGGTGATCCAAAAGTACCAAGATCAGATGATTAACCAACAGAAATGGTCAGCATCACATTTTAATGCTTGGAAATGCTGCAAAGCTGCACTTTTTGTATTGTCCAATCAAGGTGTTTAAAAGGTTTTCTGAACAAAAATGAAGAAAACTACTGGCCAAGACTAGAAATCCCTCTCTCCTTTCTTTAATGACACACAGTCAACAATTTAATTCCCCTCACTCACCCGCTGGGACATTGCTGGCTCCAGAGCTGCCAGTCAAATTCTATTTGGTTCACAGGACTCTCTTCAAAACAATTCCAAATTCAAGGCTAAAAATGCTGCAGTCAAACTCCTGGACAAAGTGGATGGGAGGCACGGGGATGACACTCCAGGACAGGATGTACAGAAGCCAGGATTAATCCACCTGACACTGTGCTGCCGACTCCTCAAAGCAAATCCAAACAAATTCAGGACAGCAGTTGCAGGAACAGCCTCTCTCTTATTTAGGCAAAGCCAACCACTCAGGCCACTGTGTGCACTTGGCACGCTGAGAAATCT
The DNA here is from genome assembly GCA_013397755.1 of Cnemophilus loriae. Taxonomy (NCBI): domain Eukaryota; kingdom Metazoa; phylum Chordata; class Aves; order Passeriformes; family Corvidae; genus Cnemophilus; species Cnemophilus loriae. Next base: position 254,597 of record VZTF01001995.1, read on the forward strand.
CTTTGCCACAGCCAATTAGGAAGAGATCTGATTAATTAGGACTTCTTCATCCTTCTTTTCTGACCAACGCACACCAATGGATTATTTAGTGCATTAAATGGGGTTGTTCAGCCACGCTGCCTCAAAGAAGAGCTCTTGTGGGGCCACTGAATAGAGCCAAGAAGATCCAGATGGAATTAAAGCATTTAAATGAATGCTGTTCCCACACAGCCCAGTGCAGGAGCACAGCTGTACCCCAGCCATGGCTGTAAAAGAGGACAGGCTGGCTCTACCCTGTCACTTAATATCGTGCCACAGCTCCATGACACGGCACTGGCATGGCTCCACGGCGCTGGCACAGCGTGTGACAGTCATTGTCCCCGTTAGATTCCAGAGGAACGTGTCTGAAATTCCCCCAAGTGGCTGAGGAGCCTGAACTTTGCTGAGTTTATTGGGGCTGAGCAGATTGAGTCTCTGAGGGTCTGTAGGAAAGGCCACTTCCCACTCCGAAAGGTGAGAAAAGAGGAGAGGATGGAATCAAACTGATAACAAAGAGACAGAATGAAATTCCTTCTTTTTATTCTCTGACACAAGATGCAGTTACCAAAAAGAGACCAGAAACAAGGTAAGTTCAGATCTATGAAAATAACCTTGTTGTATCCCCTAGAGCCCCTGGGATCTCTGCTCACAGAGATCAGCACTTCCAAAGTCTCCCTAGGAAACACAAGTGAGCATCTCAGTGAAAAACAAATTGAAAACCACTTTGCTGAGGTATTTCTGTCTGACTGAGCGTTGCACCAAACCATGTAATTTCCATGAAATGGAAAATAACTGCCTGGTGACTCGCAGTGAGGAAAAGTGTGGAGAGTAAATTGCAGGAACCAGTAGTGCTGGTGGATGAGGCACACACAGTGGGCTCGGGAGCTGGGAGCTCTGCTGGGTCAGATTTTGGTGGGCTTGGGAAGTTTTATGTGTCTTTGTGACACCTGGGGACATGGTTTAGTGGTGAACACCCTGGTGCTGGGTTAATGCTCGGACTTTGTGATCTTGGAGTTCTTTTCCAGCTTTAAGGACTCCGCGATTATATCTGGTCAAGGAGAGGCAAGGTCAAGAGCTGTGATGAACACTCAGATCTCTTTTGATAAAATCTGCGAACCTCGTCTTCATCTTTGCTAAGCCTTGTTGGGAACTTGCTGCAGTCGCTCTGTAAAGCCATAAAGTGGGATAAAAAGCTCATGGAATCACAGAATCACAGAATATCCTGAAGGGACTCACAAGGATCATCGAGTCCAACTCCTGGCCCTACAGAGGACACCCCAACAATCCCACCCTGGGCCTGAGGGCATTGTCCAAATGCTCCTGGAGCTCCTTGGGGCTGTGCCCATTCCCTGGGGAGCCTCTTCAGTGCCCCACCACTCTCTGGGAGAAGACCCTTTTCCTAAAATTCAGCCTAACCCTTCCCTGCCTCACCTTCATGCCATTCCCTTGGTCCCAAAGAGCTTAAGTAAAGGCAGGCAATATGAAAGGAATCAGAATCCAGAATTTTATTAGCATCCAAAATCCAAAGAGTCAAACTGAAACATCACGAGACTGAAGGGGGAGAAACAGCTCTACAGAGAAAGAAATTGGTGCAACTTTGAAACATCCTTTAGCAGAAGGCGACAGAGAATCACCTTGTCCTATGGAAAAAGTTATGTGAAAAACGAGCCATTGGAGCCTGAAAGTCACTCATTATTTTGCTTAAATGAGCATGAGCGTGTGTTTCTCTTCCTGGAGGTGGCCCAAAGGAGCAGCCAACAAGTGCATGGAGAAAATTCCAAAGACTCTGGCACAAAGTACTGAAAAAAAGAGGTTTCTTTGGAAGGTAAACTCGCTTTCCCAAAGGGGATGAGTAAGCAGTCATTTCCCTCGCAGGCAAATGAAAGCTTTCAAAGATGTCATTCACAAAACTGCCCTTAATGGGAGAGCAGAGTGACTGAATCCAGGCAGGAAATTAAGAAACGGAGCAGGGACGGTCATTTTGATGAGGAGACTCAAAGAGAACAGAAAAAGGAAACAAGGGGCTGTGCAGTGCTGTTATCTCCTTTGACTGGGTCCCATTAATACGAGTCATTTAAGAGAGTGATGAAAAGAATGGGAATCTTTAAATAAAACACAACTTTTTCAAAGGCATAACTCTGAGTTTCCAAATTTCTCTTTCCAAATACGTCCAAATACATCTCAGCAGGACAGACAAGCTTATGCTGTATGGATTATTCAGTGACAGGGGTATTGTCATGGAAACACGAGCATTGTTCAGAAGAGATCACCAACTCCTGCTCTCCCTCCATATCTTAATAATAGATTTTTTTAAAAACTGTTTTTTTATTAAATCAGTGACAGACTGTGGACCCAAATCTTCTCCTGTATCCTGTATGGATTTCATCCTGGATTTCAGCTGGTTTGTTTCTCATTTACAGCCTGACTGCAGCGGTGGCCCATGGGCACAGCCACAACCCACAGGAAAAACTGGTGTGGTTCAGGAAGGAAACACAGCATCCCATCCTTTGCATGGATGGACACAACTTTTTTAGTCTAAGAGCCAGTGAACACATGACAGACTTGAAGAACTGAACTCAAGCCTCAGGACGTCTAATAAAGTAAATGAAATGGGATTCTCCTCCAGAAACTTTGAACTTGGGCATTTATGGGACGGTTTCTAAGACCCATTTGAAAAGAATAACATCTTACTTCAGGATATAGCTCGTGGAATAATGGAATACCCTGAGTTGGAAGGGACCTACCAGGATCATTGAGTTCAACTCCCTGCACAGGCACGCCAACAGTCCCAAACCGTGCCTGAGAGCATTGTCCAAACACTCCTGGAGCTCTGGCAGCCTTGGGGCTGTGACCATTCCCTGGGGAGCCTCTTCAGTGCCCAGCACCCTCTGGGGGAAGAACCTTTCCCTGATACCCAACCTAAACCTCCCCTGACACAGCTCCATGCCTAAACATACACATCCATAGACAGTATTTGAGACGGAAAATGGCCACGGACTTTATGGCTCTCAAAGACTTGCAGATGTGGCCCTTGGGGACATGGCTCAGCGGTGGCCTTGGAGGTGCTGGGGGAATGGTTGGACTTGATGATCCTGGAGGGCTTTTACAAAGTTATACAGGTTTGTGAGTGGACTCTGGTGACTTTGGATCGTCTCTTAATCTGTGCAGGCTTAACACTGGCTCTTCTCCACCTCTTGGGCCCAGCCAGCCATCGCTGCAACCCCTGACAGGCATGAGACTGGGAGGGATGAAGGCAGAGCCCACAAAAAACATAAACAGGAAAGGCAGGAAGAGGAAAGTCTGGAGACATTTGGGTGAGAAATGTATAAAAACTGCCAGGCTGGACAGTGAAGCAGATTTCATAGAATCATGGAATGGTTTGGGTTGGAAAGGATCTTAAAGATCATCCCATTCCCCCCCCTGCCATGGGCAGGGACCCCTTCCACTATCCCAGGTTGATCCAAGCCCCGTCCAACCTGGCCTTGGACATTTCCAGGGATCCAGGGGCAGCCACAGCTTCTCTGGGCACCCTGTGCCAGGGCCTCCCCACCCTCACAGGGAAGAAGAATCATTCAGGCTGGAAAACACCTTTAAAATGGAATCAGAGCCTTTGACTACAACTTACTTTTCCAAAGTTTTCTATGAAACGCTACAAAATCTGATCCTGTGACTGAGTGAAAACACCACTGACTTGCACCAGTGCAGGCCCAGAAAAACCAAGCACAGATTTATTTCTCGGTTGCATCTGTGTGGCTGCACCAGCCAGATGCATTATTTAAAAATGCAGGAAGACGGTTCTGTTTAATCATTTTGCACACAAAATAGTTGGGATGATGGGTATTGTTACTTTAATGGCACACGAGCACCCTGAAGGCTGCTGGAATGGTCACTGATGAGCCTGGAACTGGATTTTACAACAGCGAAGCATGAAGAGCAGAGTGAATTTTTAAAAAGAGCGAAATCTATAGTCGAGCACCCTCTTCCACCTCCCTCCACCCCAAGCCCCTCAAACCCCGGGTCTGGCGGTTGTTCTGATCCCTGGAGTTTGATGCATGTTTGATTCACAGACTGCAGCATGTCTGCACCAGATGGCCCCGAGTTAATGAACACAAACTCATCACTTTTACTCACGAGGGAAATGTGCAGCTCAATCTGACTTGTGCTCGACAACTAAAAATATTTGAGTATTTTTAGTGAGCATTTTACTGTGACAAAATGGCATTTGAGGAAAGCAGTAAAAGAACACAGCCTACCCAACAAATGGACTTGCACAGATGAAGAGCAGCACCGCTGCCTTTCGCCCTTCTCATCCCAGCTAACATATTCCCAAACCTTCAAACTGGGAGCAGCACAGAAGGAAAGCTGTAAGACCTGGGCCTCCTCAGGCACCATTTGCAGAAAGTCTCTTGGGTTTGCCGAAAGCAGGATTGGGATCTGAGTTTGTTCACTCAGCAGGCTGGAAAGGATACGGGTCATAACCTCAGCATAAAACAAAGGGAATGCCTGGAAAACCCCAGAACTGTGATTATTTATGCTGGTTAATGATCTGTCTGCTTGAGGTCATGGAATCCTGGAATGGAGTGGGTTGGAAAGGACCTTAAAGCTCATCCCATTCCAGCCCCCTGCCATGGGCAGGGACACGTCCAGCTTTCCAGAGTAGTGCACAAGATAGAACTCCATGAGAACATAAAACATGTGCAAAAACCAGCACTATGCTGCCATGATATCCGGAAGATTTTTCTCCAAGGAACCAAGAGATGTTTGTTAAAGGATGGAACCTGGATCCCTCAGACTACAACCCAAAAATGGATCAACTCTTTCCCTTGGAGTCAGCAGGCACAAAGTCAGGATGGCAAACACGTGGCAGGAGCCACATTCCCGGAATTTAAAGGAATATTTGTTTCACTTTTTACTCAAAAAGCTGTTGGGTATGCCAGCCATTTAATGGAATTGCAGCTGGAATGTGACTTCCTGACTACTCTCAAGCATTTGATTTTACATAGAATTGTTAAGGTTTGGAAAAGCCCTCAGAGATGACCGAGTCCAAGCATTCCCCAGCACTGCCAAGGCCACCACTGACCCATGTCCCCAAGTGCCACATCCACACCGCTTTTAAATGCCTCCAGGGATGGAGATCCCACCATTGCTCTGGGCAGCTGTGCCAGGGCTGGACAACCTCCTGGTGAATAAATTGTTCCTAATGACCAACCTAAACCTCCCCCGGCACAATCTGAGGCCATTTCCTTGTCCTGTCCCTTGTTGCCTGGTAGAAGAGAGTGACAAGGTCCCCCCTGAGCCTCCTTTTCTCCAGGCTGAGCCCCCCCAGCTCTCTCAGCTGCTCCTCACCAGACTCATGCTCCCACACCATCATAAGATGCAATTCCTAACAAAACCATATGGAAACCTCTGGAAACTTGTCAGAGGCACTGCATGTTGATGTCTCAGAAGCAGAACACAAACCCTTCAGGTGTGCAATTCCAGCTCCACAGCAGTATTCCCACAGAGCATGTGGATTGTCTTGACAGCTTTTTTCCCTCTCTAACTACAAATTTTCCCAACTACTCCCATTCCTTTGTACACTGGTGATAAATGATGAGTTATTAAAGAGCAAAGTACCAATCTAACATCAGTGTCAAGCAGGATTTTCCCAGTGGCTGAGGTGATAAAAAAGAGAGAGGAAAACCAGAGGATGCTGAGAGGCCATTGTGGTCTTCTAAGGCATGGAAGAATTATCCAAGGGAAACACACATCAAGGTCCCATTCACCACTAGGTGCTGGAGGAAATCCCAAACCAAGCTTTGCTTCCTGCTCTCTGTGCTGCCTCGGTCAACTTTCATCTCTTCTACAGCTCTCCACTAAAATCCATGGAATATTTGCTGTTTGCCATGCAGGGGTCACCTCCCATCAGGGGATTGCACCATGGCAGGGCAGGAGATCCCATCTCACCAGGATCATCCAGGAATTACTGCTGGGGAGCAATCTCACAGCCATCACAAACTGGGCAGGATGCACAAACTCTCCCTCTCTCAGGATCTCTGTTCTCTCTCTCACACACACAAATCAAATAATTCTAAAATTTGCTTTAAAGTGAAGCAAAAGCAAGCACAGAAACCTTGATAACCTCGATATTTTCTAAGAAACAGAATTTGCTTTCTGGCTTGCCCCACACAAAGTCTACAAAGTATAATAGAAATAGTGGAAATAAATCTGGTTTAGTCATCTGAGGGAGTCAAAATTCAATTCAGAATGAAATACTAATTGTGACTTCACCACTCTGATCATTCCTGTTGATATGCACTGTGATGCAGTGAAGCTACAACCTGGACACGTTCTCTGTTTGGAATTCTTTCATTCGGACTCCTCTAAAGACCCAAATGGCTCTAGGAAGTACTTATCTCATTTATCTCTCCTCCAATACAAACTTCCTGATGTGCAAATTGCTTGCTCTCCCCATCCTTGTAAAGTTGTAAACTGGATATAAACATGGAATCTGAGAGGTCTTTGAGCAGGGAGCAGGGACTGGGGACTGTCTATCACCTGGGACAGCACAGAGTGGTAGGACAAGGGGGAATGGTTTTACACTAAAAGAGGAGAGATTTAGATGGGATATTGGGAAGGAATCCTTCCCTGTGAGGGTGGTGAGGCCCTGGCACAGGGTGCCCAGAGAACGTGATGCTGTACCTGGATCCCTGGAAGTGTCCCAGGCCAGGTTGGACGGGGCTTGGAGCAACCTGGCCTAGTGGAAGGTGTCCCTGCCCGTGGCAGGGGGTGGAATGAGATGGTCTTTAAGGTCCTTTTCAACCCAAACCATTCCACGATTGTATAAAGTTACCGACATTTCCCACAGAGTAATTTCAGCTCCTCGCAGAGCAGGATTGCTCTGCAGTGCTGGGGTCTCTGCCATCAGGAAAACTCAGCACATGTTTCTAAGGCAGATTTCCCTGTTCACCTTCTCATTCTTTCCTTACTCACCCCACTTTTAAACACAAGCTGAGGCAAAAAATGATATTTTAGCCTATGCCTATGCACCATTAAAAATAGGCATGCAGCACTTCCCATGCATAATTCATTCTTCCTGTATTTCCAGTCAAGACGTCTTCACTTTGCAAGTGCAAAGTGACAATTCTTGCAGATTTGGGAAATAATCCTTTACATCTGTTACAAGCTAGCAGACACCATTTGGCAAGTGTTAAAAAATACCATATAGGACCAGGACTGCGGTGTCTGTTTGGTTGGGAGCACTCATGGTCTGAAGTCTGTAGGGAAAAAAAGCAATGGCTTGAATGTTCTTTCCTTCTAGCAGATATATTCCAGTTTTCCGGCCATTTAGCCCTCTTTGTGTGTTATATTCTCCTTATTCCTCTCTCTCTTTCTTATGTATCAGGGAATATCCTGAGTTGGAAGGTGCCCACAAGGATCACTGAGCCCAAATCCTGACTCTGCACAGGACACCCCCAAGAATCCCACCACGTGCCTGAGAGCACCATTTCCCTGGGTTGCCTTGTTTTGCAAATTTTGGGTTGTTTTTTTATTTCATTTTTTTACTTTTCCAAGCTGACCCTTCAGCCACCTTTATTATGCCAGAACCAGAACAAGTTCAGTTCAGTGCCCCTGGGCCTCTCCCCGTCTCCATTCCCTTTCTCCCTGCCTTTGCCACGAGCCCACGCTTTTCCATCAGCCCAGCCAGTCTCTACCCCTGCCTTCACTTCCCCATCTCCCTAATTTAGCTCTGCTTTTAAGTCTCATTAGCCCTGCCTCAAAGCACGAGGAGCAGCGCTGTCATAACAAAAGGAGGGAGCGCTCGCTCTGGCAGGGCGAGGAGCATCTCCCTGCATACTAATGCTGCTTTAATAACGCTGCCCAAACACCCCGAGCCTGTGCTCACAGCCTGCAGGCTCGGGAGGGGCTGGGAACGGGATCTGCGTGCACAGGAGGAGTTGAGATGATGGGTGAATGCACATTTCAGCCAAGTTTGCCATCACACTAACATCGCTCAGCCTCGACTCTTCTCCCCGCGTCTCGTTTGGATGTTTTCTCCTACTCTAACACCATCCTTTGCTCCCTGCACTTAAATTGTCTCCATTTGCATTCCAGTCCCTCTGCTGGAAGCAGGAACAGGAGCGGTGCCATCCGCACAGCTAAATAAAGCAATATATATTTAATTAAAATGGTGCTGACGCGGCAGCCGGGCTCACGCTCCGCCTCTGCTGCCGGCAAAGACGGGTCAGCAAAAACGTCCGCGATGCTCCGGGGACCCGATCCCGCCACCTCATCTGAAACTGCAAAGCTCCTTGAGCATCCTCTGAGGCTCCCCCTCGGAAAGAGCTCGGGACTTGCAAGCGCTGCCTCGGGCATGGCTGGAGGGGGCCCGGAGCACGCAGGGACCGGCAGAGCCTCGGCTGCGCTGCCCTAGGAGGAATTCGCTTTTATCGGTGTCGTGCTGGCAGAACAGCTGGGAAAAACACACACCCAGAGTCACAACCACGCAGGGTCTAAGAAGTCCCATTTAATCACGGAATCACAGGATGGTTTTGGGTTGAAAGGGATCGTAAAGATCACCTGGTTCTAACCCTCTGCCGTGGGCAGGGACACCTCCCACTGGGGAAGGTGTGAAGGGGAGGAAAACAGTTCTAAGTTTATTTCAAGTTTCAGAGGCGAGACTCTAAAACAGCTGGGTTTTTTTAAACAAGGGAGGGGGAGAAGCCACTCTCAACCTGTCTTTTTTCAGGCTGTATTTGAGGAACTTCAGACATGCTGGATGAAGCATATCGATTTTTCCATTTGTGGTTTTGATGGGAATTTAATTGCAAAGCGCTGTAAATGGGGGTTTGAAGTTTGTCTGCTGTGTGTCCCACAGGAAAATTGTGAAAAAAGGGTTAAAAAAACCCCAAACACCCAAGGATTTTTTTTTCTTACCTCCCATCTCCCGGAGTTTGAAATCCCAAGCACTTTATTCACTGCCTATAGACAGACACCATGTTTTGTCAGTACAGCTCTTCATGAAGGCTGCTGACAATTAATTTTTCATCTTTTATTTTCCTCCTTTTTGTGTGATTGGAAGTGGTCAGAAGGATTTACATCAGCAACACCTCAATAAACTGAAAAAGGAGGTAACAGCCCAGCCCTCTCCTTTAGGGTTGATTTGCTTAATGTGAAACAGCAGGGGAAAAAAATCCGACACTTCTGAAGTTGTTCCACAAACCCATCTTGGGTTCAAATATTCTTTATTGTTTCTAGATAAAAAAATGCCAAGGAAAAGCCTGGAGAAGGAAGGAGTGACAGGGTGGGATGGCACACGGAAGGATATTTCTAACAGCAAACAGGAAAGAGTGACACATCCTACAGATTTCCTTTACCTGTTTTTTAAGGAAAAATACCTGCACGAGGCTTTGGTGGTGTCACGGTATGAACTTGCCAGTGTGTGAAATGAGCTTTTAATTTAGCTCTGGCCCAGAATGTGAGTTTTTTCCCAAACTTCTCCCACTAGCTGCAGTCCTTGTCAGAGCAAGGCTGCCAATGGGAATGTGCTCTCCCAGAATTAGAGCCCAAGCTCAATAAAGACCTGAGCCAAGGGATAGCACAGCTGCCTGTTCATTTAGTGACAATTCCACATCCTTTGCTTCCTCACCTGGAAAAGTTTCCAGTTCAGGGTAGTAGTTAAATGTTCCCTTTATTTGCAAAGCCTCCAACAAACCTAAATGTGTTTCTGCATTTCCCTCGTCATACAGCGTTAGAATCACGGCATCATGGAATGGTTTGGGATGGAAAGCCCCCTAAAAGCTCATCCCATTCCACCCTCTGCCATGGGCAGGGACACCTTCCACTAGCCCAGGATGCTCCAAGCCCCATTCAACCTGGCCTTGGACACTTCCAGGGATCCAGGGGCAGCCACAGCTTCTGGGAAACCATTCCAGTGCTTCCCCACCTTTGTCAGCACCAGGAGATTTGATCTTTCAGCTTCCCAATGCCCAGGAGAAAAGGGTTGTTTTGTGATAGATCTGAAGAGGATCTCAACAAAATGAAAATATTTTCATCTGATAGTGACACCCTCTTTTCTCAACTTTCCAGAAAGCTCCTGGCAAACTTCTCCACGGAAATAATATTAATTAAACAGATCTATCAGTGGGATGCAGCATTTTTCCCTCTCTCTAAGCTGTGCACAAAATAATATCACGTCCCTCACAGCCTAAAGGTGGCACATGGAAATGGAACTGCATTATCAGTGCAGTGTGAGGATGAGAAAGCCATCACATGGCAGGCAGTCCCAGGGTGATAGTATCTGTCCCACATTGTATTATTTTGGGAGTAATAAACATTATATGCAGGAAAACACGATGCCAAAAGAAGCTTGGTCATCCCACAGAGCTTGTGACAGATGGCAATTCCAGCTCTATGATCAAAGCAACAATTAACCTCGTAGGTTAAAAAAAATCAAAGTGCATCTGCGATCCAGTTGTCCACATCAGGGATATGCTGGAATATTCAGCAGTGTTTTCAGATACTCTGATCACCTGAATTAAATATGGTTCCTGACAGGAAAGCTCTACTCCTGCAGCAGACACCATGGGCCAACCTAGTAAATCTAGGATTTACTTGATATCTTTGGCTAAATGGAGCCTGAAATTGGAAAACAGGATCTGTTCAAAAGACCTAAAACCTCTTTTGCATCCATCCACAGACTATCATTTTACTGCATGAATACAGTGCTTTTTATCCTATTTATTCAGTACCTGAAAAGGCTAATTTCAGTCTTTTAGCTGCTTGTGATCTATATTCCCTCTGAATTCAGTGGTGGAAATAAATTCTACGTCTATCATTTGCTGGTGAACTGGTTGGACTTTCTGTTTATGTCAATGTTTGTAATTTCCAATAGCATTTTTACACTGGAAATGATAAAATTAATTTTAAAAAATAAACATACCTATGTGTACATGTGGATTTAATATGATATTCTGGAGTGAGTCCAGAGGAGGCCTCAGAGATGCTCCAAGGGCTGGAGCCCCTCTGCTCTGGGGACAGGCTGGGAGAGCTGGGAATGTCCAGCCAGACCTCGGAGTTCTCCCTGGCCACAGAATTTGCTGATTTTCCGTACATTGAATCTTTTCAGTCCATCTGACTTTGCAACTTGTGACATTGCACAAACAGCTGGGAATAGTGGGACACACCAAACATAGGGCCCAGGAAACTGAATATTGATCAACCAAGTAATGGCTCCCCCAATTAATCTATAAATTCATAAAGGCCATGGGATGCAGAACAATGGCTTAATGCAGTGCCAGCTCTTTTAAATGGGGAGAAATCGAGGGGAAATGAGTTCATAAAATGGTAACACTTTGTAGTGATGGGGCCACACGTCTGGAAAACCCTCTCCTGTGTTATCCAGTTGGGTTCCCTGCCACTGGAAGCTCACATCCACCCTTTCCTGAATTTTGCAGGCCCTGTTACATAAATTTTCAGATTTCTCACCACTTCTATTCTGTTTGGGCAGTTGTTCCTCAACCCAGCTGCTCTAATGATTACAAAACATCTGATTTCCAATCCTAAACATAAAGATGGGCAATTTATACCCACCTGGATTCGTGCTACCATTGTTCTTCCCCCTGAACAGCTTTTTTCCCCTCTTCCTGATATTTATTTTTTACTATTTCTAAAAAAAAGTCTCTTTCCTTGCTCAGCTTGTTTGCTAGGTAACAAATCACAATCTTTTTGTAGTCAATGCTTCCACATTCCCTGATCACCTCAGTTCCTCAGTTCTACAGGAAATAATTTGGTCAACAGATCCCGGATTTACCCAGCATCACCCAGTGCCTCACAGTGTCACCCACAAGTGTCCCCAGGTCACAGAACCACAGAATGGTTTGAGTCGGAATGGACCTTTAAAGCTCATCTGGTCCAACTCCTCTGCCATGGGCAGGGGCACCTTCCACTGGACCAGGTTGCTCCAAGCCCTATCCAATGATCCTCGTCTGCTTGGATAATTGAAAATCTCCAACCACCAGAGAAATTTACGGGTTTTTTTGCCAAATATTCCATCCATTTTCTCAGCAGGCATGACGACATCCATCTGTGTGAGGTGGGTTATGTAGAGTATTCCCTGATTTCACTGCAATCCAAGGAACCAGTGTAAGTCCTTCCCATTCCCAGAATTCTGTGGAATGGCTTCATTCATCCTGGAAAATCCAGCGTGCTGAGTCATCCGTCAGTCACTCTGGCCCAGGTGAGCAGCTGGGCTCAAGTCCAAGCAGCCAGACCCTGCTGCTCCCAAGGGTCCGGTCCCACTGGAACTGCCTCCTGGGAACTGTCCCCTTGTCACCCTCAGATCTCTCCTGGGCTTTGGAGCTCCTAAGTGAGACAAGGCTAAAACCACGTCAGTGACCAGTCCAACAGCTGAGGAGTGTGCCCAGGGCAGGGCAGCACCTGCGCCCAGGCCAGGCCAGGCCAGGCTTAGCACATCATGGTCAGCCTGGCTTCCACCTGGATCCGTAACAGAGAATAAAAGAGCCCAAACTGGGGTCTAATAACTGCAGCTCACTCCATGACCCAGTTCCGGATGATCCTGCAGAGGGATCTGCTGGTAAACATTAGGTTGTATTCAGCTGCCCAAATTCAGATTCAGTGGATTTTGATCTCCATCCACTGACCCAGAAGCTTGCAGGTCTTCTCCAGATTCTTTCACCCTACACAGCCCCACACAAATGTCTTCAGATACGAAGAGTCACAAATTGCACCAGGTGCTATGTCAGGTGATCCGATTTTTCCTCTACCATCCCCTACAGAACTCCCAAGCCATGAGACACTTGTGTTCAAGTTTTAGGAACTGGAGTAGCTCATCCAGAGCGGATCATAAAGGCTGGAGCACAGGCACGTACTGGAATTTTGTAGAGATAAAAGGTTTGGGGGATTTACTTCGAGGCCCCACTAACCCAACCCAAAGAAGGAAGATGGCAGGAGAAAGAAGAAGGTGAACAGCCATGGAGGAGGAAAGAAAAGCCAGCGGGAAGGTGAGGGCCATGATGGAGCTGCTGGAGCGAGTCCAGGGGAGGCCACAGAGATGCTCCAAGGGCTGGAGCCCCTCTGCTCTGGAGCCAGGCTGGGAGAGCTGGGAGTGTTCACCTGGACAAGAGAAGGATCCAGGGAGACCTCAGAGCCCCTTCCAGGGCCTAAAGGGGCTCCAGGAGAGCTGGAGAGGGACTTGGAACAAGGGATGGAGGGATAGGACAAGGGGAAATGGCTTAAACTGAAAGAGAGTAGGTTTAGATTAGAGATTTTAGGAAGAAATTTTTGGCTGTGAGGGTGGGGAGGCACTGGCACAGGGTGCCCAGAGAAGCTGTGGCTGCCCCTGGATCCCTGGAAGTGTCCAAGGCCAGGCTGGATGGCACTTGGAGCACCCTGGAACAGTGGAAGGTGTCCCTGCCCATGGCAGGGGGTGGAATGGGATGAGTTTTAAGGTCCCTTCCAATCGAAACAATTCCATGATTCTAAGATAACTTGTAATGATTAAGACTATGCTAAAAGGGTAACACTGGACTTTCTCCACTCTGTGCATGATGTTACAAAACCACACTAGAAACGAAACCTGCTGACCACGATATATTTTGTGCTTTTATGCTCAGAGATGGAATTATTCCATTTTTGTCTTTTCCACCATGGGCAAATTCCAAAAGGACAAGCTGAAATAGAAAAACACTCGGTGGCATTTTTTTTTTGCGGGCTGCATTTTCCCACTGACCCAGCAGCATTAATAAACATTGCAGAGCTTTCTGAGGGGAAGATTTCCCATCCCCTCTATGCTCTACCTCATTACCTTTTCATTTTGTTTTGTTTGCTTCTTCCTGTCAGGATAAACACGAGGCACTGTCAGGCAAACAGAAGGTCGGGGGATGACATTTTTTAATGTTCGCAGAACAACCTGACCTCCTGCTCGTAGCCACTAAAAGGGAAATAAGGAAACTCCCTGTTTTAAGTCCTAAATGCTAACGAGGTTCTCTATTTGATTTGTTTCTCCTTCCCAGCAATACTAATTTCAAATGGAACCACTGACTCAATTAGCAAAATGTTGAGTTTGGTGAGACTTCGTATAATAAAATGTCCCAGTAACAAAAAGGAAGCCAGCAGTGGTTTGGTGCCAGTAACTAAATCCATTTTAATGGGCGATTTTAATTAAACAAATTAAATTAATGATGGCCTCTGCACAATGATGAATTACACTATTTAATAGATCACGGCTACGTGCTAATCCTCTTTTTAATATTATCTTCTAACATTGATCCACACATAGACACATAAGCCTCACATGAGCCTAAGCTCAAGAAAGAAAAACAAACAACTGGTGCAAAAGGGCCAAATAATGGAAAATGTGGGATGATCTTAGTTCCAAAAAAAATAATTTTCAGTTGAGGTTATGGCAATTATGCACCATTATGGGATAATGGAAACCAGGTGGAATCTACAGTGCCCTGTGTGAGGGGTTCAGGTTGGATATCAGGAGGAATTTCATCATGGAAAGGGTTTGGAAGGGGCTGCCCAGGGAGACATCCTGGAGGTGTCCAAGGAAGGCCTGGACGTTGCCCTCCGTGCTCTGGGCTGGGTGACAAACTGGGGATTGGTCACAGGTTGGACTTGATGACCTTGAAGGTCTTTCCCACCCTCAACGATTCTGTAAGGGGCAGGACCCACATAACTTTATCATCTTTTAAGGAGATCTAACTTTATTTTTTGGCTACGTTTAGAAGGCCAGGGTAGGATTTAAAGATTGGAATTGATGATGTTGGAGGTCTTTTCTGACCTAAATGATTCCATGATTCTGCGTGTGATTTACCCGATGTGACACCTCGAGGGATTCAAGTCAGAGCTGTGCCAGTTTACAGGCTGTGAAGCCTTTCTGCTCACAGAAAAAAAGGAAAAAGGAAAGGGAAAAAAGGTGTTTATAAGGACTGCTTATGATAAATAGAAATGGAATGTCCTTAAGGATGGCTGGGATTTTCACGCAGCTGGAAGAGGATCCATAAAACAGATGGGAACACAAGCAAGACTGAGGGTGAAACAGGGAGACAAGCGGTGCTTTGAAGTTGGGAGACAACCACAAATACTAAGGATCATGGTAAAGGCTCTTCTTGTGCTGTAGTCTTCCATAAAGAATCCAACTTGCCACAATTTTCCATAAAAAAAGCTGTTTTAGAACAGTACCAGAGCTCCACAGACACCAGACTCCAACTGATCTTAGAGGATTTATCATGTCATTGACAACTGCTTAGGCTGAGGAGATCTGAGGTCTGGCTTGCTGATAAAGACTCCAGGAAAGATTATATGGGATTAAATGGGAATAAGTGACAAAATGGAATGAAAAAAAGATGCAAGGTGCAAACACAGCTGGATAATAGAACCATACAAATTACAGCAGGAATGCTGAAGATGTAAAATATCCTTCACATAAGATGAAACATTTGGCCTTAGCATCCTGAAATTCCAAGGATTACAGGAAACGGAATAAAAACCACTTTTCAATGAACAGAAATAAGAGAAGAATGGACCTGAAAAGGACTTGTTCATCTGCCATAAAGAGAGCTCTTCAGGGTTCTCTAAAGCACATCCAGCACTAAATTCCCCTCACCCAGGCAGGAGCTGTCTCTCTGGAGATGTGTCGGAGCTCAGGATCGTCCGTGTGCCCACACACCACACACGGGCAGGGGAGGCACAACATTCCTGACAACCTGTCCTCTCCCAGGTGCTGGAATGAGGTGATCTTTAAAGTCCCTTCCAATCCAAACCATTCCATGGTTTCATGATTTACCAAGTTCATAATAATTTCTGGATCCCAGCTCCCATGAAAAAAACTGCTCTAAAATAGATTTATCTTTGCAATGGTGTGGCATAATGACATTGTGAAATCACAGAATTATTAAGGTTGGAAAAGCCCTTGGAGATCACCGAGTCCAACCATTCCCAGCACTGCCAGGGCCACCACTGACCCATGTCCCCAAGTGCCACATCCACAGAGCTTTTATGCCTCCAAGGATGGGGACTCCAGCACTGCCCTGGGCAGCTGTGCCGGGGCTGGACAACACTTTCCATGAAGGAATTGTTGCCAAAATCCAACAAACCTTATTCTAATTCCATTCTATAAAGAATGTTTGAACATGAAGAAGTGGGCTCTGTGTTTTAGTCAGCTCCCTTTTAGCTGAAGTTCAGAATCCTAGCTCAGAACCCTGGTGTTTGTACCTGAGGGGACGGAGGAGTGAAGAAGGCCCAGACAACGTGGCAGGATGCTAATTCAGGCTTCTTAATGAATTCAGAGCCAGAACAAATCAAAGAAGAACTGTGTTTAAAATTAAAAAAAAGAAAAACAACGGCTACAGGTGTAGATTGTGAACTGGCATTATCCTCCCTTGTTTAAAAAATGACATGGTAATTCTAATGACAAACTCTGTTATAAATAGACACTTAATTACAATATCTTAGGTCTGGCATCTGCAGTTTCACCATCTTAAAGGCAGAAGCCAAGGAGAGTTCGCTGCAAAACTGGAGCCCTAAACAAGACAAAAGGAAACGTGAAGTTCAACCAAACTCAAAATCTGCTGCTCTTCACACCCTCCACTTCACTGCTGTCCTGCAGGCACTTTTCACTGGACAAGAAAGGAAACGACCCTGGAATGTCCTGGCAGCTGCCGGCCATGGGAGAGGCCCACCTTGGGACACCCTCTCCCAACACATCCCAGCCCTCTGGCCAAGGGAGATTGAACATCCTGCACCCGAATCTGGCCACTTGGAGCATTTTTTTCCTCCTCTCCCTCCCAGTCCATGGGTCCAGTGGCTACAGCAGCTACCATAGAAACCAAAGTGCTGCTCTGCAGCACACGGAGCAGATGTCACACACGGAGCAGCAGGAACGGGAATGTGGAGAGGGGGGTGGATGCAGGAGGAGGAAGAGGAGGAGGAGCAGGAGGAGGAGGAGGAGGGAAAGCAGCATCACACGTTCAGAATGAAATGTACCCACCAGAGGGAGTGAGTCATTCTCGAAGTAAAGTGCAAAGCTGCAGGAATTTTTCCCCGCTGCTCTCAATGCACATCCGCGAACACGGACGTGCAAATCTCCATCCTTTGCGGGATGCAGGGGGGATGGAAGGGCAAAGGATGAGGAGCAGGTGGGGGTACTTAAAGCCTTCCTTGCCTCAGTCTTTAACAGCCAGACCAGTTGTTCTCCAGAGAGAAACAGGGAGCAGAATGAATCCCGTAATCCAAGGCGGTCATCAACCTGCTACACCACCAAGACAAGCCCACGGGATCCACCCACAGGTGCTGAGGGAGCTGCCAGAACCACTCCCCCAGCCACATTCCATCGTTTCTCAACACCCTGGCAAACCAGGGAGATCCCAATCCGCTGGCAGGCAGCAAATGTGACACCCATCACATCAGTGGACACACAGCCATCGTTTGTGGATGGTGAATCCATCACACAGGACAACAGGAAATGGCCTCGGCCTCAAGTTGCACCAGGGGGGGTTAGATTGGATATTGAGAATAATTTCTTTCCCACAAAGGTTGTCCAGCCCTGGCACAGCTGCCCAGGGCAGTGGTGGAGTCCCCATCCCTGGAGGGATTTAAAAGCCATGTGGACGTGGCACCTGGGGACATGGGTCAGTGGTGGCCCTGGCAGTGCTGAGATGGTTGGACTTGATGATCTCCAAGGGCTTTTCCAACCTAAACAAACCCATGATTCCATGATTCTAAACAAACCCTAAACAATCCCATGATTCTAAACAAACCTGCTTTTGCCTCTTGCACAGGTGCTTGACTCCCTTGTGCTCTGCTCTCCAATGAAAACTGTGATTTTCTCGTGATGTAAATTAATGCCTGACCTAAACCAAGTATCTGAGACAGAATTATGCCGTCATTTCCAAAACGCCCTTTACAGCTTTTTCCCTTTCCCCTTCTCTTTCCAGGATAGTGCAGAAATATGAAATTGTGTGAAGCCAACACATATTAAACATGGATTTTACATCAAAAAGTCACTCATATTTTAAGACCAGCAAGCCATAATACATTATGGCATGCTATACACTTGTAAATTGTTTGCTAATTCAAAATAAAAAATCATAACAACCAGTCTGGAGCCGTGTTTGATTTCCTTTGATCTTACTGTTCGGAATTAATCTCTTTGCTTCAAAGGCCTGGAGGGACAGGACACAGGGAATGGCTTCCCACTGCCAGAGGGTAGGGATGGATGGGATATTGGGAAGGAATTCCTTACTCTGAAGGTGGCGAGGCCCTGGCACAGGGTGCCCAGAGAAGCTGTGGCTGCCCCTGGATCCCTGGAAGTGTCCAAGGCCAGGTTGGATGGGGCTTGGAGCAACCTGGGATAGTTGAAGGTGTCCCTCCCCATGATCCTTAAGGTCCCTTCCAACTCAAGCTACTCTAGGATTCTACCATAAATAAACGGGATGGAACATTTGCCAAGCCCTCCTTCAGCTGGACTACGGGATGAATTCACAATTCGACACAGCTACAACAGCATAAAATGATAAAAACCTGACATCTGCTTCTCCAGACTGCAAATATTTCAATGCCAGCCCAACATCGATGTGTGTCCCTCCCAGAACTCACTTGGGGCACGTTCATCGGGGTAATGCCCATCTCCTGCTTTCCACAGCTAAATTTGAAAAGCACAGAATCCCCTTTTTGTCATCATTTATAAACCCCAGCAGGATAATTCTGCCGCATCTGATCCGTGAAATGGTGCTCTGGGAATCACACAAATACGGACAAATAACTGAAATTATACAAAACCTGACGGTTTGCGTGGCACAAAGAGAAGGGAAGAGCTCCTCATTCCCTGCCCTTGCAGGAGAGCTCGAGGCCACTAGAGGGCAATGAAAGAAATCAGGATTTCTCCAGCCCTGGAAAATCCCCTAATTTCGCACTGAAGGTTTCTCCTGTGATAATATATCACGGGATAATGGGGAAATATATTTCCTAGGATTGTTGGCACATAAAACAGCAGCCACATATATATAACGGCAAGAGGAGCTGGATGAAAAATCACCACCCGGGATATAATTAGCTGATTGAGATAAAAATAAAAAATATTACAGAAAATAAAATGATGATGATGTTAAAAGTGCACGTTTGTGTGTGCGTGTGTGTGTGGAGAAGGAGGAGGGATGCTACAATCCCTCACTGCAATTTTCCAACTCCTCTTTTTTTTTCCAGAATTTTTCTTTGGGTGTTTTAATCTCCACAAAACTTCATGGTTTGGGATGAAAGTTGTCATTGCTGGAGAAAACTGATTTTTCCAAATTTCTAGGACAACCAGTCAGCCATTTGTGATAAATCCAACTCTATTTATTAAATATTTAATAAATTAAGGTATAAACATAAATATTGTGTTTTCCATACTAAAAAAAAAATCTAGAATGGTATCTTTAAGGAGTGCAGAAACCTTGAAGTTTGGGTGTCCTTCAGCATGAAGCACTGGCCAATAAACCCAAATTTGTCTAATTTTTCAGCTTTTTGAGGAAAATGAGGCTTTCACATAGCCAGTAGATTATTAATATTGAAAATTTTAGAAGAGGGAATGAGCACCAGTTCCCTGAGCACTTCAAAAAGGAAAATAAGACAACACAAACACTGGGCCAATTTGTACGTGGGTAAAAACAAACAAAAAAAAACCAAACAAAAACCCAAAACAAACAAAAATTCTCCTCCAAAAAGAAGTGACATTCAAATGATATGGAATATAATTAGTGCCAATCAACGATTTTGTAGAAAACAGGTCAAATATAAACCCAACATCTGTTTTTGATGCCATTACAAATTCAGCTGACACAGGAAAATTTGCAGACCCAATGCAGTGAACATTTTGTGTTTGAGTTAATATCATATAATTGTTTTCATTTAAAAAAAGAAGTGCAAAAGTAGTATTGATATAGGGAACAATAACTGGATTAGGATAGACTTTCACCAGAATTGTTGTGGATTGCAGTGATCAAGGCTTAGAAATAATTTTAAAATTAGTGCTGGTACAACTGGGAGATCATGTGCAGGTCAGAGTTACTGCCCTGAACCACTGAGATCACTGGAATGGAGTTAAATTTCAAACTGCCTCCATGGCTTCCCTGATTTTTCCCTGACAGAATCCAAAACTCCCCCTTCACCCACTGTCTGGATACAGCTCTTCCTCCTGCCCTTCCCCACCACCTCACAAAGGGTCTTGATGTGTAAAAGAGTTTTTCTTCTGTGGACACTTTAAATACAACTCCTTTAAAACTTGAAAAAGACCTGGTTTCACTGAGCCAACCGAAAATAGCCAAAGCACAGGAGAAAGGAGCAGCCACAGTGGAAATACGTTAACCCCAAAAATCCATAGGAAGCTGTTTGATCAGGGAAAGGTCAGGATTAAATACTGGATTTAATACTGGGGATAGAAGCAGGGATTCACTGAAGGTGATTTCCCAGCTTTTGTGACTCTCCCTGCAACATAACTCCACGGTCCTGCCCTAGGAGGCATCTCAGGATGCTTTGGGCAGCAGGAAGAGGGAATATATTTTGTCCACCTTATGTTGGGTAGTTGGATTTACTTTCAGACCCAGGGAGTAAACGACACATAATAAAAGCCAGTTACAAAAAATACAAGTTTGTTTTTGTCTGCAAGGATTAAAAAAAAAAATTAAAAAAATAAAAAATAAAAAAAATAAAAATCAAAAAAAAAAGAAAAAAAAAAAGGAAGGTTTTTCAGAAACGCAGACCTGAGGAAAAAAAGTGGAAAAGCTGAGGACTGGTGAAAATGTGGAACTAGGAAGAAAAGGATGTGGGATGAGATCAGATGACAGAAGATTCCTCCCTGGGAGGGTGGGGAGGCTCTGGCACAGGTTGCCCAGAGAAGCTGTGGCTGCCCCTGGATCCCTGGAAGTGTCCAAAGCCAGGTTGGATGGAGCTTGGAGCAGCCTGGGACAGTGGGGGGTGTCCCTGCCCATGGCAGGGGTGGCACTGGATGAGCTTTAAGGTCCCTTCCCACCCAAACCGTTCTGGGATTCTGTGATCCCATGGCAAAACAAAAGGAAAGACCAGTCTACAAGAGATCTGTGGAAGTCAATAAAGGAGAAAAAAACCTTGAAGCAAAAAGATCACGAGATCAAACCAGGCATGACAATGTTGCTGGCTAAAGCATCCTCTGATTTTTCCTTCCAGGAAGTATTGACTTGTTTTCCCCAAAGCTGAGAGCTCTCTTTGATGGAATGGCACACTTCAAACACAAAATAATACACCCAAATCTATGACAGTTCTTTGGGCAACAAAAATACCCAGAGGAACCAAACTCCTGGGCCAGACTTTATCTCAATTGCATTACTGGAAATCCAAAGTAATTCCATGGATTCGAAGGGTGTTGCTGTGGATTTGCAGCTTATGGATGACCTGCACTGGGTCCTGTGAGGGAATCTTGAGAGTTATTTAAGCAAATGGTAACATCGGCTGGAAAACAACTTCAGCAGAGATAAACTGTCGATACGATTGGTTATCAACCATCTGGTTATCAAACCACGGGGACCTGAGTGTTTAAGTGGACCCTCCTATGTCCATATTCAGAGGCCTGAGCAGGATATTTTATAAATGTTGAGTATCTGTCATTTCCACATGAGAGCTTTGTGGAGCTCAGAACTTCCTGAAGTGTCATCATGCTCAGATACATTTTTTTGCCTTGTATTTCAGAGTTGCATAAACAGTGGGAAAGTGTTCCACGAGTATTCATTTGAATCCTGGCTCAGGCACACTTCTGTCCCCGAGAAAAAGAGGTCTGGGGAGTGTTCTTGGATCCCACAGCTCTGCACTAGGGGTAAACAAACTGTTTGGAGAGCAGAAGTAATGGTCCCATGCTCGTTAAAAATGCACATGTCACTTTAAAAAAGGCTTTTTCCTGGATTTTTAAATTTGGATGGAAACCTCAAACCAGGCCAATCTCTCTCCCCCTCTCAGTCCATGCAGAGAGTTCTGCTACAAACCTTATCCTTCACCTGGACATGGATGGATCCAAAGGGCAGAGCAGAATTAAGACACAACATTTTCACACGTGATGAGACTGAACACACCTGGAGATGATTCCTCAGGTTTATTTCCTGGAAATTTTGGCTTAGGTCAGTTTTAAGGGCTGTGTTTAACCCAAAGAGAACAAGAACAGCACCAGCTAATGACCACCATGTTCCTCTTACCTTGACCATTTTCTATTCTATCCTGTCCTCCCCATAACTAATCTCTCAGTTAAACTAAAGCCCTTGAGAGCTTCCTGAAGGAAGGAATTCCATCCTGTTCCCTGTAAATCCTGTGTACACTTAAACCACCCTTATTAAGATCATCATCACATTTATGTACCTGACATTTAATGCACTTGTGACACTTTCAGAGCGCTCTAACAGATGCACAATCAAGATCAAGAAATTCAAAAGCCCGGACTAGAAGCCCTTCAGAAGGATCCCAGATGCCACTGAACTATGCCAGAGAACATTTCCAGGGTGATGGGAAGGAATTTAACCTCTGTGCTGGCATCAGTGCACACTCCACTACTTTTCCTCGGCACTGGGACGACCCAGGAGCCACAGGAGAGCTGTGCCCAGCTGGAGGCCAGGTCACACAGGGTAGGACCCCTCAAACAACAGCTCAGCCCTTTAAATCTTCATCTTCTGAAGCGACGTGGAGATCTGCCTTGGAGATTGAGAATTCATCTGCCTAAGGACATGAAAATGGGATGTCTACACAAATCCAGCGTGTTTTTACATTAATGGCAGGCTGAACAGGGCAAGCCACACAAAGCAGGAAATGTTTTATTTACAACTCACTCTTGGAGTCAAATCCACTTGATATTTACATTAGTTTATTACAGGGCAATTTCTAGCATTAGTTTAAATGTCCAATATAAACTTCACATTCCCAGTGCAATAAAGCAAACAGCTCCTTCGGTGACCCCCACGACCTCCCAGATGAAAAAATTATTGCAAAATATAAACTATGGTTTCATCCTGCTGTTCTTGGTTCAAATTCCAAATGTGGGATCACCTGTATTTGCAACAGCCAAAGGGCCAAGTGAAATGCCCTGCCCTTATCAAGTGAAGACAACAAATGCAAAATTGAAAGCTATTTAAAAAAATAATCTTGCCTTTCTCAGCATTAATAAAATAAGCACGAAGTGCTGCATTCCAGCAGATACTCAGAACAGGAATAGCAGCAGGATGCACTCAGCACAGGATGGTGGCACTTCTCTGCCTCAGGGAATGCCCAGCCCCAGAAGTGTCCAAGGCCAGGCTGGACAGGGCTTGGAGCAACCTGGGATAGTGGTCCCTGCCCATGGCAGGGGGTGGGATGAAATGGGTTGAAGGAATCCACCACCTCCCTGGGAAGCCACTTCCAACATCTAATCACCTTTTCAAGGAAGAAATTCTCCCTGATGTCCAAACTAAACCTCCCCTGGCACAGCTTGAGTCTATGTCCCCTTGTCCTGTCCCTGTTCCCTGGGAGCAGAGCCCAACCCCCCCCGGCTGCCCCCTCCTGTCAGGGAGTTGTGCAGAGCCAGAAGATCCCCCCTGAGCCTCCTTTTCTCCAGGCTGAGCCCCTTTCCCAGCTCCCTCAGCCGCTCCTGGTGCTCCAGCCCCTTCCCCAGCCCCGTTCCCTTCCCTGGACACGCTCCAGCCCCTCAATGTCCTTCTTCTCCCAGAGCTGCCCCCAGCACTGGAGGTGCCCCAGCAGTGCCAGCACAGGGGACGGGCACTGCCCTGGCCCTGCTGCCACCCCAGAGCTGGCACAGCCCAGGTGCCTTCAGCCTCTCGCCCACCTGGGCACACCTGGCTCGTGTCCAGCCGCTGCCACCAGGACTCCCAGAGCCTTTTCCAGCCCCTCTGCCCCAGCCTGGAGCTGCAGGGAGATGTTGTCACCCAAGTGACACTCCCCGTGCCCAGCCATCACCAGATCTTAACCCAGCCCAGAGGGAACCTGCCCAGGCCATGGGCTGCTGGATTTTCCAGGAATAAGCCATGGGAGACGATGTCAAAGGCTTTGCTGAAGTCCAGGTACACACATCCACAAGTTCATCCTAAGTTCATGCCATTAATGCTTTTATGTTGCTGCCACTGCCATCAAGAAATGGATTAGGATTAGTTTTGAGAGATTTTCCTGCTGTGAGGTGCCCGAATTTTCTCAGAGTGGCAAAGTCAAATTTTCTGCAGTTACAGTAACATGAAAGGAGTTCACAACTGCTCACACAAAACCTCCTCATCCGTAGCCAAACGCAGCTTTCTCCGAGAGGGATGAACACACAAAGGGTATCTCTGCAGCACACAGAAGTGATTACAAACCAAAGAATGGCTCAGCTTATCAGATCAGCTTTGCTTGTCTCCACGAGAGCCACCACCATCAATCAGGAATCAAGTTGTTGCCATTCACAGCAGAGTGAAGCAGAGATAATTTGACACATAAAGCTCTGAATTAGACATAATTTGTGGAGGAGTAAGCAGGTGTTATTTTTTTATTGACTATTGTATTGCTTTAATAAAAACAATCTCATTTTAAAAGAGCTATTTAACTTCTCCCAGCCAAAAATCACATGAAAAACCATCTCCAAGGCAAAGCCTGTTCTGAATTCACACAGCACATCGGATAAAAACACAGATGAAGGTGGTGAATTCCCGCCGCCAGGCATTCCTTCATGGAATTAACCACTCAGAACTGCACATCCCAGAGGTCTGTAACAGCCCTTCCTCCAGCTTTGACAAGTACAATCCTGACCACTTCACCTCCTTGCAGGTTGCTGCTCCAAAGCTCATTGCTTTTGGAATGCTTTTGGAAACTCCAGCTTTTCAATCTCTTGTCCCTAATACCAAATATAAAGCTCTTATTTTTGCACCTGAGGGTTTTGCTGGTTTGTTCCCACATCATCCCGCAGAAAGCTGATGGAAGCTTCCCCAGTGTGTGCTCAAGGGCTGTGCTGCAGAGATTCTTGCATCTTCTACTGCCCAGTGCTAATTCACTGCCTCCCTTATTCCGTGGAATGCATCGATCCAAAATCTCTGCTCTGGAGCCAGGCTGGGAGAGCTGGGGATGTTCACCTGGAGAAGAGAAGGATCCAGGGAGAGCTCAGAGCCTCTTCCAGGGCCTAAAGGGGCTCCAGGAGAGCTGGAGAGGGACTTGAGACAAAGGCTGGAGGGACAGGACACAGGGAATGGTTACCCACTGCCACAGGGCAGGGTTAGATGGGATATTGGGATGAGATTCTTACCTGGGAGGGTGGTGAGGCCCTGGCACAGGGTTCCCAGAGAAGCTGTGGCTCCCCCTGGATCCCTGGAAGTGTCCAAGGCCAGGTTGGCCGGGGCTTGGATCAACCTGGGATAGTGGAAGGTGTCCCTGCCCATGGCTGGGGGTGGCACTGGATGAGCTTTAGGGTCTCTTCCAACCATTCTGTGATCCCATGGAGGGGAGGCACTCAGGGTGTTCTTGGAGCCTAAAACCCAGTGTTAGTGCTCGACAAAACAACTGCAAGGTCTGATTCTGAAAAAAACATAAATACTAACTTCCCCACGCACCCCCTTGATTTCACTCTTTGGATTACAATTTCCTTGATAATTCACTTGAAAACCAAACCCAGCCGAGCAACTGTATTGAAAATTGAGTAACCTCAGGTTCACCTGTATTAAAAAACCTCAGCTTCAGGCAAAACTGCTCATCCACAGTGATTTCACCAAGGCCTGGCCCTCATTTGGTGTTTTTCTGACTACACCTCCATTGTGTCACCGTTTAGCAGCAGCACTATTGTATTACAGTCTCTGTCACCAGCAGCTGACTCTGACTCCTGCACTCAGCTCCCTCAGCAGCTCCAGCCCCACAGCTCAATGTGAATTCAGTGCTCCACTGCCACTTCTCAGCTCTCAAAGCAGCTGCAGGAATCAGCAACAAGTTCCACAAGTTAAAATAGATGTGACCTTGCAAGGTACCTGGGCTCGGGGCACATCGAGGGTCTCGCTCACAGCCTGGTAATAAATGTGATTATTGTCCCTTAAAATTGAATCCCAGCATCACCGCAGTTGGAAAAACACTCTGAGATCACTGAATCCAAGCATCCCCCAGCACTGCCAAGGCCACCACTGATCCATGTCCCCAGCTGTCACACCCACACGGCTTTTAAATCCCTCCAGGAATGAGGAATCCACCACTGCCCTGGGAAACCCGTGCCAATGCTGGATCACCCATTGCAATGCTGGATCACCCTTTCTGTGAAGAATTTTTCCCTAATATCCAATCTAGACCACAACTTGGCACAACTTGAGGCCGTTTGCTCTCATCCTGTCCCTGTTCCCTGGGAGCAGAGCCCGACCCCCCCTTGGCTGCCCCTCCTGTCAGGGAGTTGTGCAGAGCCACAAGGTCCCCCTGAGCCTCCTTTTCTCCAGGCTGAGCCCCTTTCCCAGCTCCCTCAGCTGCTCCTGGGGCTCCAGCCCCTTCCCCAGCTTTGTTCCCTTCCCTGGACACGAGGAGCCAGGTGGAAAAAAACCCAAAGCTCATCTAGCAAACCCATCATTTTCTGTTGAAGGCCACTTTTAGGGCTCTTCCCAGCCCTCAGCTCAAGCCACATCTACGAGCACATGCACAATTATTCAGTGAACAAAAAAATAAATGACATTTTGATGGTTTTTTCTTCCTTTGCAGTGCCAAAAGACTCTGGAGTCACCCATGCACACTGCAGTTATTGTAATATTTGTTAGTCCTTCCTCCCTTGCTGCAGGCGCCACTGCTTAGCACGGAAAAATTGTGCCATTCCCACATTTTTATCCACGATTATCTGGCATGTGTCACTGCCAGAAAAGCTCGATATTTATTTTAAATTGCTGCCATAATAAGGGAAGTGGCTGTATTACATTTACATTAAAATAATGGAATGCACAGCATTTAATATGAAAAGGGATTCCTGAACAAATTGTTTGCTCAGTGTGTTTCCCACACAACCATTCCACCGCTCCTGCAATACCCCAGTAGATAATATTGGAGATATTGTTGTTAATAATACATGGGAAACACACATCCCTAAGGAATTTCAGTGCATATTTGCTGGGTTTCCTTAGCTGGCAACACCGTCCCTTCCTTCCCCACTTCAGTGCAAAAACAAACTCTACATGTGCTCACTTACAGTTGTGCCTAATTATATAAATGTACTAATTACACACACTTTTCAGAGTAGGTAAATTTTAAATGGTGCCATTAAGGAAATCTATTTGATGATGGAAATCTCTGTAATATCATATTGCAATCTCGCACATGGCAATTTTGCTTTCATGTCAGTAGTTATTTAATGACAAACAACAGCAGAGGATAACAGAGTTGGGAAAGCAAATTAAAGCTGCAGGATTTGCAGGGCGATGTTGGTCAGCAGATGATAAAAGAACAGAATAAAAGGAATTTGGAAAAGCAGTGGATCTAAGGTAAATAATGAGTAAAGAGAAGTTTTGAATGATAAATGTCTTCCAGAACCACCAGATAAATGCCTGCAAGACTGACTTATCCCCATCAGAAAATATATAAGTCACTGAGAACTTCATTTACACACACTGTCATCAGATCTGGAAATCACTTACCTGCAGTTCTGAGCACCTCTTTGCACTCAAAATAATTCCAATTGCAAGTAGGAACCAGCCCTAGGAGCTCACCCAGAGCTCACCCAGTCATACCCACCCTGGTAAAAAACAAACTGCTGCCTTTTGGGACCTTCTGGCTGATGTAAAAGGAGTTTTTTACTTTTAACATCCAATACACACCAAAACTCCTGGTTCTTTAACGTAACACCAGTGAGGTCATTGTATAATTAAATATAATGAACACTGATTTTCTTTTAGTATGACTTAAGCTTACTGCCCTGATGTCCCAGGTGAGTGGGTTTTTTTCATATAAATTATAATAATTTCTATTTTTCTGCAGCAGGATCTGGATTTTGCATTGACAAATTGGGCAGCAACCACAGTGCAACAACACTGCAGGATGCTCCTCTCTCTGCCTTTAGTTAAATAATAATGTGGCAGGGAAGAGACAGAATCCATCTTCCCCAGAAAATAGGGGAATGTTCTGTGTGCAGAAAGGGAACTGGTCGATCTTCTCTCACACAAACCCTTGTGTCACAACAAATACTCTCAGTAAGTCACAGGCTGTCACATCTCATCCAAGACATTCATGGAATGGCTTGATAGAAGCGTCTCATGAGCAGCAGGTGGGTGATCCTGAGCTCAGTTATTGATCAGGAATGTCCAGGAACTCTTGGATCTGGGATTTTGGGTACGCCCTTCAGGGTTTGGGGTCCAGAGAAGCATGAATGGCTTTAAGATCACAGATTTCTCTTCTGGTGAACCCACATTAAATAAATCCGTAGAAGAGACTCAAAATATCTCTGTATAGAGAACTACTTTTCTTTCTGCATGGTTATAAAATGACTCACACCAAAAAAAAATCCTAAAAGTTGGAATTTAAAGCAACTATGAGCAAGCTGGGCATTGGACTGAGGAGCTGCAAGAGCAGCACGGAGAGTGCCCAGCACAAGGGGTGATTCTGTGTTAACTGGTGACATCCTTGACCTTGTGCTCACAGGTGAAGCCATTCCACCCCCTGCCTGATGTTACCTTTTGATATTCTTCCTTGGATCTCAGGGCAGCTTCCATCTGGTCCTGGGAGAAGGCGTAGATGGCCGAGCGATACTGAGTGCCGACGTCGTTCCCCTGCCGCATCCCTGCGGGGAGAGAACGCACGGGGATCAGCCTCCCTCCCCTGCCTGAGTGCTGGGAGAAGTTCAGAACGTCCACACTTCACAGAATCCCAGGATGGGTTGGGCTGAGAGAGACCTTAAAGCTCATCTCATTCCAACCCCTTGCCATGAGAAACCCTTACACTAAATTCAGGATGTTCCACACGGCTGGATTAGCACAGTCTCTTCCATGCACGCTCAGCAGGTATTTTTAGGAAGTCCAGGTCTTTGGTTAAAGAGTCCTGAAGGGATTCAATGCTGATGTCTCCATTTAAATGCCATGAAAATGAAATATGAGCATTTTACAGTTTTGTTGCATCACACAAGAGTCAAATACAGACAGCAAACCTTAAATAATTAAGCCGCAGTCACTGTAATCAAGGCACTCTTAAAATACTGATTTTGAACCATGCAAATGGTTACCAAAAAAAATGATGATTTTACCAAGTACTTATAATTTTTCCAAATACTTTTGGAGCAAAACTGCTATTTTTGGGACAGGCTGCCCAGAGAGGCTGTGGGCTCCCCACCCCTGGAGGTGTTCAAGGCCAGGCTGGATGGGCAATTTCAGCACCAGGATTTTGTGGTATTTCTGCTGATATGTGTAACCCCCTCAAAAGACTTGATGTACGAAGTTGTTCGTGTACAAATTTGCAAAATATGGGATGGATTCTCCCTACAAAACTACAAGACACAAAGCAAAGAGATGACAACTGTCCCCTCGGGTGACCAGCCCAGCTCTGGTTTGGCACTGCAGTCCTGGGAAGCCACTGCTGCCTCTCATTCCCTTTCCCTTTCCCATTCCCATTCTCATCCCCATCCCCATTCCAATTCCCATTCCAATTCCCTTTCCCATTCCCTTTCCCATTCCCATTCCCATTCCCATTCCCATTCCCATTCCCATTCCCATTCCCGTTCCCGTTCCCATTCTCGTTCCCATTCCCATTCCCATTCCCGTTCCCGTTCCCGTTCCTGTTCTCTCCAGCCAGCTTTGCTGTGGATCATTCCATAAAGTCAAACAACAGCCTCAGAGCAGCTTTAGCATCAAGAATTATCTGGAAATGCGCTTTTGCAGCTGCATTGGCAGTTTTGTTATGCCTGCCTTTCCCGCCTTGTTCCCGATTTTGCATTCAAGAACACAACTTTCTGCCTTGCTCGAACAAAACGTGTTAATTTTAACTTTGTCTGGTGGTGTGGATGAACTTGAGGGAGTGAAAAAGCTGGAGTTTCCTGAGCAGAGTCCTCCCAAACAGCTGCAATCCAAGACAAATTGGAAACCATCAGGATTTGTGTTATGATTGCCAGCAGGCTGCAGAAGCCCCTCTGAGGATTCCCATCAGCTCTGAGGGTTGTGGAGATGAAATGGAAAAGGAAATGGATGTCCTGATACCCCCCTGGCAAAGGGCAGAGGGTGGACAAAGAGCCTGTGGTACTGGAGGGAAAAGATGCCATCCACTCACTACTCCTCATTAAATCACGGATTTATCCCTCTTGGACCCCCTAAGGCAACAAAAAAATGATTTAAAGGATAGCACAATAAACAAACAAAACTGGCTGAAATATTTATGGACAACAACACACAGAAATATTTTAAAATATGTATTAGGATGACAACTCCATCCGATGACCAACAGTTACATGAAAGAATCTGATTCCAAAACATTTTATGGAGTTTTCTGATGGTTTGGGTTGTTTTTTTAGCTGCTAAAATGTATTATTACCATAAAAAGAACAACAATGTTCTTCATCAATACTTAATGGTGTCGAGTGCCACCAGAGGATATTTTGCTGATTCCTTTGGAAGTTCTTCCAGGGTGGCAGGGAGCTCTGGTAAAGCCAGTTTGGGATAAAATGAAGACAGGCCAGGAGAGCTTTAGTTTTGCCAGGATATGTTAATGCTGATTGATGTCTGAGCTTAAGCATTAACATTCTACAAATCTATTTATTGCTTAACAAACTATTTAGCAACCAACTAGGGAGGGGATTACAAAAATCTGTCTAAATGGAGGATCACTACAGAGGGTGCTGGTTTCCAGCACGAATTTAGGAGTTCAAGTTTGGTGTGAGATAACATGAACAGTGCTCTGAGTGAAAAAATCAGATTATTTAATATCTGCCTGTGCCACCATGACATAGTACCAAGGAGCCAGTCAGCTTAATTAATTTATTGGAAAGAAGGTTAAGAGGAGAACTGATTTTAAATTAAAAATACATTTCTAGAGAAGAAAAAAAAAAAAAACCAGAGAAATGAGGCTCTTCAGTCTTGCCAAAGTTGTTTAACTTGGAAGGGCAACTGAAAGCCAAAGTATCCAAAATCCAGGTGGGAAATAAGACAACATTCAAGCAGTAAAGAGCATTTACCCCTTGAACAATGAACCTAAAGTCACATTCCCTTCCTGAGGGTTTCACATTAAGGAAATACATTTTCATACAATCATAGAATCATAAAGCAGTTTGGGTTGGAAGGGACCTTAAAAACCATCTCAGTCCACCCCCTGCCATGGGCAGGGACACCTTCCACTATCCCAGGTTGTTCCAAATCCTGTCCAGCCTGGCCTTGGACACTTCCAGGGATCCAGGGGCAGCCACAGCTTCTCTGGGCACCCTGTGCCAGGACCTCCCCACCCTCACAGCCGACAATTCCTTCCCAATATCCCATCCATCCCTGCCCTCTGGCACTGGGAAGCCATTCCCCGTGCCCTGTCCTTCCATCCCTTGTCCCAAGTCCCTCTCCAGCTCTCCTGGAGCCCCTTTAGGCCCTGGAAGGGGCTCTGAGGTCTCCCTGGATCCTTTTCTTCTCCAGGTGAGCACCCGCAGCTCTCCCAGCCTGGCTCCAGAGCAGAGGGGCTCCAGCCCTTGGAGCATCTCTGTGGCCTCCTCTGGACTCTCTCCAGCAGCTCCACGTCCTTCTGCTGTTGGAGCCCAGGGCTGGAGGCAGCTCTGCAGGTGGGGTCTCACCTGAGTGGGGCAGAGGGGCAGAATCCCCCCCTCCCCTGCTGCCCACGCTGGGGCATCAGCCCAAGATAGCAAAATTCCAAGAGTTTTACCATGCCAATGACTAAAGGGTGAAGTCAAGGGGGAGTCAGGTGTGTGATAACAACAGCCCCTCCTCAAACCCAAATGTTGGCTTGGGCTGTTAAACCACCCACGAGGAGCAGACATTGCAAATATTTCCCCACGGTGTAGCTTTAATGTGACCAAGGATCTAACCCAAATTTTCCTTTATTTTCACTTGTTGTTTAAATTATTTTGTATCTCAATCCCCTGCAATATGGAGCTGATACATCACCTAAGCCCCTAAGACTCTGAGATAACAGAATAAATTCCATGTGTACAGACATGGCCCAGTGCCACTGTTGCTGTTGTTATTTTCAATGAACCTCACATGGACAAACATCTCAGGGGTCCATCACTGATTTTTTAAACCCTCTGGCGAGTCTGACTTGCTGAGATTCACAACTCAACAAGTAGCAAACAACAAAAGAAATTCAATTTACTAAACAACTGTGGGAGGATGATTGAACTTAACGGTCTTGTCTTTAAAAAAAAAAATTACTGAATAAACAACCACCTCTGCTTGGCTCATTAAAAATTCCACAACATATCTGTGCTTCAACTCTTAACTAGAAAAAGGAATAATTCCTAAGAACATCAGCTGAACCTCTTCAGAACAGCTGGATTTTCCTAGGAAATGCTGGTTCTGTCTACAACTCTTCTGTGAGATGTCTCAAAGCCGTTTTCTGTGCAAAACCTGCCAGTTTAGGGATAGCTTTTAGGGTAGCTCCAGGAGATCAATCTTTTCCTCAAGGATAATAGGGAAATCTCTCAGTAGGA
The DNA here is from genome assembly GCA_013397755.1 of Cnemophilus loriae. Classification (NCBI taxonomy): domain Eukaryota; kingdom Metazoa; phylum Chordata; class Aves; order Passeriformes; family Corvidae; genus Cnemophilus; species Cnemophilus loriae. The sequence continues at coordinate 287,199 of VZTF01001995.1, forward strand.
CCTGAACTTCCTTTTCATTCAAGACTGAGATGATAAACGGGTTCTTTCTTAAACTTGGTAAGAAAATTTATTAACCCTGAGGAATCAGAGAATCACTGAGGGCAGAAAAGCCCTCTGAGATCATCGAGCCCAACCATCCCCTAGCCCTGCCAAGGCCACCACTGACCCATGTCCCCAAGTGCTACACCCACATGGATTTTAAATTCCTCCAGGGATGGGGACTCCACCACTGCCCTGGGCAGCTGTGCCAGGTCTGGACAATCCTTTCCATGAAGAAATTGTTCCTATCCAGCTCTATTTTAGCAATATCAGTGGGGCAAGACAGAGACTGGAAAAGGCAAATCCTGTGTCTCTGATCAGGTGATCAAGAACACATCCAGCAGGAACAGGAACAAACAGATCCCGGATGTAACAGCCTGCCACTCACTGGTGATGCCTGAGACAAAGAAAATTGGCTGATCTGCTGGGAACAGCCAGAAAATCTCTTGTCAAAGAGATGCTTTGATAGAGAGGCTGATTTTAGAACCGAGAGAAAAGCAGAGAATTTGCACCTCTCTGGCAAAAGACAAAAATATGCAGGGTTTAGATATGGTTGTGTGGTGCCAAAGTGTAAAAAAGTCCAAAATCCAAAAGCCCAAATCCTGTGTGAGCACTGGGCTGTTGTTGTAAACTCTTGTCTCTGGAGAACCACGGAAGATGAGGGCATCTGGAGCTCCAAATGTGTTCAGATGTTGGGCATGGATCGTATTCAGGAGCTTCCCCTTGGCTGACCAAAGCACCTCAGTGGAGCTCAGCCCTGACCACTCTGGAGAACATAAAATGTCCTCGCTGTGCCAGCAGAGCCCAGAGCACCAATTAACCACAAAAAGCCCTCAAGAGCTGAGCTCTGCTTTACGTGAAACGGAAATTTGTGGTGACAGGATGGTGGCTGAAGAGAACAGGGAGCTGTGATGGTTTCCCAGATCCTGCCAAAGGAACGATTCCCAGGCTGAGACTGCCATGGAATATAAACACACCGCCGCTAGGAAAGCTGCATTTGCTGAAGTGTGGATAACAGGCAAAGAAATGGCTCTAAAAATCCCTTTCTTACCAACACTTTGGTATCTTCCGATGCACCTGGGTGGGAATGACTTAGTTTTGGTCTTGTCCTTATTCTCTGGCATCAAAGCAATAAATGCTGGCTCTCTTGTGGTTTGAATGACTGGAATATGGACTGGAATATGGACTGGAATATGGAATCCCCATCCTTGGGAGTGTCCGAGGCCAGGCTGGACGAGACTTGGGGCAACCTGGGATAGTGGAAGGTGCCCCTGCCCATGGGCAGGGGTGGAATGAGATGATCTTTAAGTCCCCTTCCAACCCAAACCTTTCTGTGATTTTCTGATTAATAAAAAAACAAGATTTCCCAGTGCTATTTTTTTTTTCTTCAGAAACTGCAAACAAGCAGATTTGTTTCCAAAAAGCCAATGTTTAATATATTACCTACAGAAAGCTGGAGCAAAAGACACTTTATTTTATTGGCTAAATCAAGGAATTCTTTCAAAAGACTCAACCCTCTAATGACTTGAAAGTAACACTTATACACCACTCCTTATCTTCCCTCCATTTAAAAATAATAAAAAAAAATGTAATGGCATCATCCGTCAACTTTGCTATTCTCGGAGGATCCCAGCCATAATGGAGATAAATGGCTGAGGTTTCTTCGACTCTTCTCTGCCATCCAGTGAAATTTTAAAGGGCAGTTCATAGCTCTTATTTTTATCATAATTTTTCCCGTGATTTATAGACTTTTCTGCAGCTGTCACTTATTTTGTTATACCTGCAGCAACCTGAGGTACGGATTGGTCATTTTCTTCTCCCCAATCAATCCTTGCTGAGTTAAGACTAATAAAACTCCTTCTCCCAGCTCATCATATCATTATTTAGTAAAAATCAATTGCACCATGTCACCCCGGCTTGATGTCATCACTCACTCTAATGATTACATCCATACAGCTTAAAAGTTGCCAGGGGAAAGTAAAACTCTTTATGGCACACGATTAAAGGAGAAAAATGTTAATAGGAAAGAATTTTGTTACAGCGCTGTGCATTGAGAGTTCTGGATGATTTTCAAGGTGCTGTGGTGCAGGAAGGATAAATTAAATAGGAAAGAGTTTCTTCAGGAGGTTAAAAAGCATTAATAAGCTTGTACATAATAAAGAAAAGTTTTACACTGTCAACAAGGTTTAGAAAGCTTTCAATATAGAGAGTTTTTAGTGCCAAGGAGGAAACTCTGGTCTTGGTCTTCTTTTGGTGCCAGATGATCCTTGAGGTCCTTTCCAACCCAAACCATTCTGTGATTCGCATACCAGAAGCAATACTGCTCCTCTGACACTTCAAATATTTTATTTATATTTTTAAAAACTAGAAAGTCTCAAGGAAGACTTGGTTTAGAAGAAAAGTTCCCTGTGTAGTCATTATTTATTAAGTCCTTCAGATATAACAATGTATAAATGTATTTTTTGAATGCTCTTTGACCTTTGAAGGAAGTGCATCATCAACCTGAGCCCAGAAAAAAAATCCTCACAGGTTTGTTTGGGTGAGTGTCACAAAGCTTGAGTGGTAACTGTCACTAGCAGGCAGAAATGTTAATCCATTTCTAATTATTAACTGAAAATTCATATTTACCAGTAGCGCACAGAACAGATGAATAGAACAGTGAACTGTGCACATAAATCATCCTTAACGGCACTAAACTTCTTGTAGGGGACTTTTACTTTAATCAAACTTGACTTCACTTTAATCACAAGTTAAATGATTGGTTTTAGGCACGATTTTAGACATTTTCTATCATAAACAGACACGAAGCTCTTTCAGAGGTACCTTCTCTTAAAAATCTGCCTGGGAGCTGGATGTACCTCAACCTGCTGGAGCAACTCCAGAGGAGGCCACAGAGATGTTCCAAGGGCTGGAGCCCCTCTGCTCTGGAGCCAGGCTGGGAGAGCTGGGGGTGTTCACCTGGAGAAGAGAAGGATCCAGGGAGACCTCAGAGCCCCTTCCAGGGCCTAAAGGGGCTCCAGGAGAGCTGGAGAGGGACTGGGGACAAGGGATGGAGGGACAGGACACAGGGAATGGCTTCCCACTGCCAGAGGGCAGGGATGGATGGGATACTGGGAAGGAATTCCTGGCTGTGAGGGTGGGGAGGCCCTGGCACAGGTTGCCCAGAGAAGCTGTGGCTGCCCCTGGATCCCTGGAAGTGTCCAAGGCCAGGTTGGACGGGGCTTGGAGCAACCAGGGATAGTGGAAGGTGTCCCTGCCCATGGCAGGGGGTGGACTGAGATGGTTTTTAAGGTCCCTTCCAACCCAGAACATTCCATGATTCTATGAACATCAATGAAATTTTTATCAATATTTATTGGTGAAGCTGGAACTGAGCTCCCAGTTTAGACAACCGAAGCTGACCAAACACAGATGCCTCACTTGGGATGAGTCAAGTGCATTCATCAGAGCTGTCCCAACACCTGTGGGAGCTGAGCCCCTCCATGCCCATGGAAACACCTAAATTTAAGTGGACTTAGCTCAGCCTTTATCCCTCCTGACATGGCTTGTGAGACGAGCCTGCCTGCAGATCTTGAGAGTCTTCTATCCCAAATAAAATGCACGGAGCAGGGATTTCTGGAGGAGACTGGAGGACATGACAGAGGGCAGAAATGAGCTCCACATTTTCTAACTGCTGGAAAACAGGAATAATGCCCAAAAGCATCTGACATGGCAAAGGCATTTCTGTTTGGGCATCGGAATCGGGCCCTCATTGCCGATTTTCTTCAGGGATTAACTTTGCTGTGATGTTACCAAAAGCTGGACAACAACTGATCATGGGGAAAAATATAATTAAGAAATGCAGGGATTCAGACCAGTTACCACATGGGTTCAGCTATGGAACCACACAGATTTGCTGTTGTTTTCTTCATGTGCCTTCTCCTTTCTCTTCGTTTATCTGCTGTTCATTAGTGCCTCGCCTCAATTTAGGCATTTGCCAGCACTCTGAATCCAAACCCACTCTGATCCACCAGGTGCTGTTGCAATAGTAATAAAAATAATTAGTGATAATAAAAATAATAGTGTTGTCATTTGCTTTTATCATCAGATAAGCTCATGGGACACTGCTCTCTCAAAACACAGACAAGTGTGCTCTTATAAATATGCACAAGGAAATCGCAGGCAGAGAAAAACATTCATTCACTGAAAATATTGTTGTTCAGAAGAGAGTCGGCTTTGACCTCTTGTACCTAATTATACATGAAAACAAAGATTAAAAGCCTACTAATAATCACCATAAACTATGATTAATGATGCCACGCTTCAGTGCCTCAGATTTCCAGACCCACGTACAGTAAATTCGCTATTATATGAAGAAGAAAACAATGTTTGGTATCTCTTTGTTTTGACTTCATCTGTTGTTTTCCTTGCCTAAGGATTAGGAACAAGCCATCAAAAAATTCTGCAGAAAAAGACTTTCTGAGGTTGCCCTCTCCTAATTCTACAAACACATGAAAATTTAGGTGTTGTTATTCCCACCGCGTTCCCGTCAGCTTCACGGATACACCCACGGAATCATGGAATGGTTTGGGTTGGAAAGGACCTTTAAAGATCATCTTGTTACAGAGTCACAGAATATCCTAAATTGGAAGGGACCCACGTAATATTATATATATCATATGTATTATATAATTTCATTCTTCCCTATATCCAGTATAAACCTCACCTCCCGCAGGTGGATTCGCGTTTCCCACAGTATCAGAGTTTTCATTTTCAGTAGTGCTGGGGAAACAGTCCACACATCCTTGTCAGACGTAAAATAAAGAACCTAAAAGCAGTTGAAAGAGGAATTCAGAGCCCAGAAGGACTTTTGCCCTTGAGCCAGAATTGATTCAGCACCACTCACTTCAAAATGCAAAGCGTTCAGCCCACCTCAGCAACCACGGCTCTGGTTAATAATCCCCTTCATTAAGAAAGATGCTGGGAAAACAACATCTCCTAAACTGGAAATAGAGGTCAGGAAAAGTCTATTCTAATTTATATGGATAAGAAGAGTCTAACGTGCAAATTAGGGCATGGCAGCTGAAATTCCTGGGGATGCAAAGCAGCCTAATAACACCTATTTATTTTTAATGCCTGTTTAGTCCTGGAGAAACACAAAGAGTGGGAACAACGAAACACAAGATTTCGGTTCAGGAAGGAGATGAAGCTGCATTCTCAAAGTGCAACTCTAACAGAGACTTTACTACTTTAAAAAACCCACGGACCACAGGTATTTTGGAGGTGATTTTGGGCAAGGGACCAAATTTGTTGCTGGTGGGATGAGTCGGCATCAATCAACCGTCCCACCACTGGAATTTCATTGGAAAGAGCAGGAATTAGAAGAAGGCAACAGAAAGACCCCTATCAAACCACCCAGTTCTACTCTTGAGTGTCCAGCCCTGCAGGAACCACCACATTCATCTTTATTGTGTCCTGGCACATCGATTTCCATGGCTTTTGTTAATTTATCAACACAGAGCTGTGCTTTATTCGCTTCCTTCAAGAGCCTCCCAGCAATGTCTTTACCACTGATTTAATTAGCATCCTCTCCACTGTATCCTCCGAGTCATTAATGAAAATATTGAGGAGTATTGGACCAAGAATGGCTCCCTGAGGGGCTGGTAATTCTATTTTGAATATATTTAATATGCCTGGTGACAATAGATTTTGTATTTCTACTGGTTTTTGTTACACCTTGTAATAACACTGAGGCCATCAAGGCTCTTAATAACGTTTGAAATACACGACAAAAGTGCTTTAATCTGAGACTCACAAATCTCCCTCAAATTATAAAGGGAAGCGAGTTACAAAAATGTGAAGGCGAAACATAAAAACGGTTATATTTTACAAGGAGAGATTATTTTTTTCCCTTTAATCTCCAAATGAAGTTCCAGGCCTGTAGCAGAATACCAAATGCTGGTTTAGGGTGGCTGCAGCGTTTTTTATGTGTACAGCTGTTCTTCCACTGGTATAAGTAGACACATCTGCTCATTAGCAACACAATGTCATTTCTAGTGTCTAATTTTAATTATTTGCAGATGATAGATTCCTTATGCAATGTCTAAAAAAAGTACAGGCCCTCAAAGCTGGGGAGAAATAAACTTCCCCTCTGCAAGCAAACTGGGTCAGCACAGCGAACAGCAGATATTAATCTGGAGAATTCCTCTATCAGCACCAAGGCTAAATGCCAGCGTGTTTGGAAGGTCACAGGGAGGAGAAATGGCTCCTGCATTTCTTCTTTATCACGGATACACAAGACATATGGACTGAGGGATGTTCTGAACGAGTCTGGCAGGTGACGGGTTTGTTGTAGGACAGATGGTCCTCAACTGCTGGAAAAATATCAGCCCTGCTTACATTTCCTGCACAAACACGGGCAAGATAAGGACTTGTCCCTGACAGGAAAGGGGGAATGAGATTCCTCACAATGCCTTTGGTTCTCTGGGTATTCACAAAGGATCAACAAGGCTGGAAGGGAAATTCCAGAAGCCCCTCGAGGTTTGTCCTTCACCCTGTGGTCAGAGAGTGACCGAAACCGTGGAGTGCCAGCTTCCTCTCTGCCACTAACTCAAAAATCCAAACAGAAAGGCAGAAGAAATGAAAAGTGATGGGATTTGTGGACAACAGGGGCTCACCACAGGGAACTGTAGCTGTACCCGAGCTGTTTCCTGTGGGCTGGGAAGGATTGGGTACTTCTGAGGAATGTGGGGAGCAGAACCACCCAAACAAGCACCTGGTTTGGGCTGTGCTCAGGAAAGAACAGAGCAGAAGGAGGCAGTGGATTTTTCATTTCTCCCAAACACGTTTACACAGAATCACAGAACGGTTTGGGTTCAACGGGACCTTAAAGATCATCTCATTCCATCCCCTGCCACAGACAGGGACACCTTGCACTAGGTCAGGCTGTTCTAAAAAGAAATTCGTTTTGTTGTCTGCTTGACTTCTGTGCAGCCCATGAAAGCAAGAAGGAGCCTTTCTTTAAAGTCACCTTGGACTGGCTGAAATCTCTGACACATGAAGGATTTCACCCACACACAGGTCAGGAGAATTCCAAGATTCAAGTCCTTTAGAGGACTCGCATTTGCACCACACCAAACAATCTCCTCTGGTATCAGATTGATTTTTCCAAAGGTCTGGAGAAATAGTTTCTGACACCCCTCAAAGAGCAGCCAAACTTCCTGATCTGATCTAATATGGCACTTTCCTTCCTTACCAGGAGCACAGCGGGGTTTGGAACTGGCTCAGGCACTGCAGGTCAGTGCTGCTGCCAGAAGGGTGATCCCACCAGCATCCCTGCTCCTGGCAATGTAAATCCTGGCTGGAAACCACCTTTCACTTCCATTCATGCAGGGTTAATTTTCAGCCTGAACAGAGAACTTTGTGATTGCCGGTGTTCACACAAACAAAGAGCTTGTGTCGGGCTGAAAGGTAGGGGAGAGAGGAGAAAATCCCCCTTTTCCCCAACAGGAAAGTCAAAGATTACTTTAGGAAATTGTGACACTACAGAAAAGGCACAAAACTGATGGGCTGAAAGTCCAAGTCCCTCTGGACAAGCAGCAAGGAGGTGCCAGCAGGACCATGGTCAGGGTGCAACTTTAAGGACACAGTCAGGTTTATATCCTAAAAAAAACCCTGGAAAGTTCTGAGGACAGCCCCATTAAAAAACCAGGCAATACAGACTTTGCCCTACACCTCTGCAAACTTTACGAAATAAAATTATCTACAAAGATTTTTTTTTTGCCACATCCCATTCATCCCTCTTTTCTGTATCAATGACAAGGAAACAACATCTCGAGCACTTACAGAGCCATCCAGAGCAATCCTCTCACAGATCAGCTCACTCCTGGGAGAGCAGGAATGCTGAGCAGGGCACTGGAGGCTGAGCAGAGATGACAGCCATATGCCACTTGGCAGAAGTCGGGGGTTGTTTGTTGCTTTTTCAGTCTCCCAATTCTAATGAATTATAAAATAGAGCCTAAATTAACAGTCAGGAGGACTTTGTCAGGGCCCCACACTTCGGAGATGCTCATCAGGGAGGATCTCTTTCAACTGTTTGATTTGATCAAAGGTTCCTGCTTTTCAATTGACTTCTGTGCACTCCAGAGCTTCCCTAAACAAGAGCCAGGCTCCTTCCCAGGGACAATTTGAATCCCAGTGAGGTGTCAGTCTCTTCTAAAGGACAACTGCTTGGAAAGCAGGAGTTTTTGAATATTAATACACTCATACAATGATGAATGATGGGACTGGGAGTCTGTACTCCTCAGCAACTTGGTACCAGCTAAACTGATACTGAGAGGTCTTAATCTGCCACAGAATGTACATATTTGATATTTAATGACATCAGAACAATGAGACAAGTCCATTATCTCTGCTGGGGGTAGAAGGGATGAAATGGTGTTACCCCAAGTTCTGGAAAAAGATAAAACAAGCAGAGTTTTTATATTTTTGAGTGGGAGCTGTACTCAAGAAGGCCAGCGTTTGCTGTATGAGACACTGGATTCACCCAAAGATTGTGCTGAATTTCATGAATAAGAAATCTTCGAATTTATCTTAGTCAAAATCTTCTCTTTGGCAGACTGAGTCCTGCATTCCCACAAGGCTGCCTGAATAAAACTCACTGTGTGCACACAGCTCAGCCTCAAAGGAGAAAAACATCCTAGGTCAGAGAGGTAACTCTCACTTTCAGTGTCTTTACATAAAGCTACATTTCCCACAGCCAGCTAAAACCAGAGAATAGATACAAATCAGGGCAAAGAAACAATCCCAACTTAGATATCTTCTACCATCCCTACTTTACAAAACACTGAGATTTGACATTGGGACCTTGTGGTTCAGGCTTTTCTCAAATCAAGAAATGTGAATGAGGTGTGAAGAGCTCTGCAAAATTCTTGGACTGAGATTAGAATAACAAAATCACAGATTCACAGAATTATTTAGGCAGAAAAAGACCTCCAAGACTTCCAAGATTAAGGCCAATCTCCATCTTGTCACCAGCCCAGAGTACCGAGTGCCACATCCAGTCGTTCCTGGGGCAGCTCCAGGGATGGGGACTCCCAACACCTCCCTGGGCAGCTCCTTCCAAAGTTTGACAGCCCCTTCCATGAAGAAATTCCTCCTGGTGTCCAACCTCCCCTGGTGCAGCATTAAGGAACAATTAAAATACCCAGGTAAAGCAGCTTGTGCAAGGCTGGGGTGTGCAAAGCCTTCTGAGAACAACTCCATCTTCTCCAGGGGTAAAGTGACGCTCTCACTTTTGGCAAATTATTATTGAAGAACCATGTGGAAATTCTATTGATCCAAGCTCAGATGAAGGTTTAGGAGTGTTCCCATCAAGCACTGCAGTGCCACGCAGATGCCTGAGACAGTTGTGAAGGACTCGGGTGTCTCCACGGATCGGTGTCACACGGAGACAGGAGCTCAGCCCCAGAAGGAATTCAGCCACATTAGCGTGGCCTCCTGCCTGGGCTAATTAGGTGATGCTTCCCAGCTGCCAGAAATGCAGGAGTGAAGCACACATCTGCCACATCCAGCCTTCTTCTGAGAGCACAGACTGGAACTGCGCTCAACCTCAGTCGTATGAGGATATAAAGACATAATGTCATCATTTTACTTTGGTTTAGAGCCAGAAAGAATCATGAATTCAGCTGATGAGTTTATCTGACCTGTTATCACAACCACTGCACTTCATCCACATATCAGTGTGCCCAGATAATGAAATTCAGTCACCTTAAAGCCCCCAAGTTCTTCAGACACCTCCCTGTTCTCTGTGGGCCACAGGCTGAGCCCAACCAATGCCAAAGCCAAGACTACAGCCATGGCAAATGACTGAGCAGGTGGGTGTTGTCCAAATTATTTCAGCAGAAACCCGTTTCTCATACCCGGAAGGTGAAGAATCCCAAATTCCTGCCCATCAGTTCCCAGCTCTGGCAATCAGGATGAATCCAAACATACGAGCAAGACACATGCACCAAAATTGTCCTGATGTACCAAAACAACCAGTCCATAAGAGCCATGGAATCACAGAATCCCCGGATGGTTTGGGTTGGAAAGGATCTTAAAAACCATCTTGTTCCACCCGTGCCATGGGCAGGACACCTTCCACTATCCCAGATTGCTCCAAGCCCTGGCCAACCTGGCCTTGAACACTCCCAGAGATGGGCCAGCCACAGCTTCTCTGGGCAACCTGTGCCAGGGCCTCACCACCCTCACAGGGAACAATTCCTTCCCAGTATCCCATCTAAACCTACTCCCTTTCAGTTTGAAGGCATTCTTGTTTTCCTGTCACTCCAGGCTCTTGTAAATATTCCTCTCCATCTTTCCTGTAGGCTCCCTGTAGGCACTGGAAGGCCTCAGTGATGTCACCTCAAAGCTTCACTTCTCCAGGCTCAAAGAAGGAAGCCACGCCCTGGTGATGGCCAATTTCTGATAATCCAAAGAAAAAATCTGCAAGAAAAAGATCTAAACCCCAAAACTGGCAGGACAGGAAGGAAAACTCCTTCATGAGCTCTTCAAGCAAACCAGGAAGGCGCAGGAGTGTGATTTGAAGGTGATGATTGTCTTAGAATCAGACAATCCTGGCATGGTTTGGAAGAGATCTTAAAGATCATCCCATTCCAACCCCCTGCCATAGCAGGGATCTGTCTCAATGCAGAGCTCCAGGATTTTCAGGGATGGTGCGGATGAATTATCCCGCTCTAAGGGAGGGGGTTGGAAAGGGAGGCTCATAAATCAACAGCGTGGGCCACTGCACTCGACAGATTCTCAGGATTCCTTCTTCTGACTGGAATCAAGCCCCTCTTTTAAAATGATGGATTATCCCGTCTGAAAGACTTGAAAGGATGGTGATGGAAAAAGACTCCAATGTTTAATTACACTGAGGGACGTGGAGCTGCTTCATTCCACAGTGGAACTTCCCAAACTTCAGCTCCCAGCTACTGGAGCTCGTTCTGGTTTATCGGGGTCGGGTGCTCAACCTGTCACGAGGTTCCTGCAAGGACTGTTTGATCATCGTGTTCATGGAATCACAGAATGCTCTGAGTTGGAAGGGACCCACCAGGATCATTGATCCAATTCCTTGGGGTCTCCCAGGACAGCCCAACAATCCCACCCTGGGCCTGAGAGCGTTGTCCAAACGCTCCTGGAGCTCTGACAGCCTTGGGAATGTCACCATTCCCTGGGGAGCTGCTCCAGTGCCTGACCACCCTCTAGGGAAGAACCTTTCCCTGATATCCAACCCAACCCCCCCGACATGGTGTTCTCTCTCTTCACCGTGTCTATTCCCAGCACTGGGGCAGTTTTCTGGGCTCTACATCCCATTTTTTGTCCGTCTTCGAATCCTCAGCAATAATTCCATAAGATCCCTGGGATGGCAACAAAGGAACTGCACAAAATGTTCTGATTTCCTGCAGACAGAAAACTCCCGACTCAGGCCCTTTCCATACGGGCAGGAGCTGCAATAACCACTTTGGGCTCAGTGGAAGACCCTTACCCACAACAGTCCCTGGATCCCTCTTTGGGTTTCTCTTCCTCCCATTTTGGAGGTATCATCTGCAATTTTTTTGTTTCCCCGGTGCAGTAACAAGTGGCATAATTACGCTGGCTGTTCAAATATTGAACAATATTTGAATGCGCAGCGTTTCTGGGAAATGGGACAAGGGCTGAGGTTTACTGGGACTCTACAAACACTGACAGTGTTTCCTGCACGCAGTTTCCCGTTGCTGTTTGCACAGATGTGGGTCAGCGCAAAACCTCTGCCAAGAAGGATAAATTCAATCCAAAGGTTTGGATAAGGCAGATAGGTAGAATGATCCACTGGTGCCTCTGCACGGCATCTCTTAACGCTTTTTGTTCCCTTTTTCTAGTCATAAAATATCCTCAGTACCGTTGAAAAATGTAAAATCCCAAGTTGTGATGAAGGATAAAGGTGCTGGGTAGAAATGAAATAAAATAAAGTAAAATAAAACATAATAAAGCAAAATGAAATGAAATAAAGGAAAGTAAAACAAAATCTAAAAAGAAAAGAAAAGAAAATAAATNTATAAATTTAAAAATAAAATCAGATAAAACAAAATAGAATAGAATGGAATAATAGAAATTTTGAAGATGCAAAGAAATCCGCTTTAATTGAAGAGACAAAAGAAATTACAGAATAAATTGTCATAATCAAAGTTGAAGAGAATTTTCCATTGTCTCCCGTGCCACTCTGTGGGAATTTTCCCAGCCCAGGCAGCTGTAAGGGAGGAGGGGCACTCGGAGCTTCTGGGCTCCCATTCTCCCTCTCCCTCTCTTCCTCTGTCAATAAATGTCTGCAATCATATTCCTGAGCTCCAGTGTGATTTCAAGGTTCATCTCTTCCATGCAGCTCAAACACTAATTATCCCAGCTGTAATTAGTAAGATAATTAAATACTGGCTCACTCATCACTCTACCTTGTGTCGGGTCATGATTCTCCCAGAAGACCTTGAGCAGTTGCTCAAAGCTGATGTTTTGTGGCTCAAACACCACCCGGACGGCCTCGGTGTGCCCAGTTCTGCCTGCAAATTCAAAATAAAATCAGATTTTAGCAGTGACAATTAGCCAGGGCGTGCTCAGGGTTTTGTCTCTGAGATTCCAAGCACAGTCCTTCAGTTTTGTTTCATGTTTTCCTAAAAATACTTCGATTTAGCACCATTTATACCTGAGGTTTTTTTGCACAATATTTTATATTTATGTCAAATCTAATACATCTGTTTATTCAGACAGGGCGACTGTGAAATAAACCATGCAGAGAGATGAGAAGACAGGACAGTGATGTTATTACAGCAGTTTGTCAGCTTGAAGGAGAAAAAATGAATAATTCCAACAAATTTATAACTGAAATCTAGCAAAATATTTTAAATATTCTAAATAGAGCATTAAAATACGAAAACTTTTATGTCTAAGTTGTCTTGACTAGGTTTTGTTTCCGTGGAGATATGGATAATAGAACTGATTTTGAAATAATTATCATTACTATAAAATATCAATAATATTGCTGACAAAAACAAATGTCAAGGGTGTGTTTACACAAGATCACACAAATAATTCCAAACTGTTTCACAATATCCAACAGGCTCAAAAGAGTCAAAGAGAGCCTGGCTGAACTTTAAATTTTATGACAGGAGAAATACAAGGAAGATTAGCAGATGTTGCAGCACTTAACAAAACATTATTCCTATTTTTCAGTTACACTTTCAACAGAATTTTTTCATTTCTGAGGTGTTTATGACTCACAATATTAGTGAAAGATCCAACTTCAGAAAATCTGAAGGATCTGGCCACATAATTTACTCAAATTTTAATTAATAGCGAGATTGATGAGTGCTCAGACCTCTCACGTGAGTGTTCACTGCACAAAGTGAATTTTCTATTTTATATACATTATATATTTTATAATTTAAAAATCAGACATTTCTGTTGTCATTGCATATTCATGAATGGGGAACAAATCCTGTCCTTCAATTAAATCATAAGAAGTAAATATTTGAAAAATAAACTGGATGTGCCTTTTGGTGGGGACGTATTAAGCTCCTTGATCACATTAGGGAGGTTTTTATTTCATTTACACCAGCACAAACTCCAGATTTATTCCACTGATTTCAAAAGAATCAGGGAATTTCATGCAGGGTGAATCTGCTCCAGTGATGGGTCCTGAATGTGCTGTTAGCAAACAAGAAAAATCAGATTCTGTGAGTAACTGAGGAAGGTTCAGTAGACACATTAGGAGAAATTTGAATTTTAAAGAAAAATAGAGAGAAATAAAAAGGATGCCGGGAAATATGAAAGAGCCGTGATGGGGCAAAACGTGACAGCATTTTATCATTTAATGGGGCACCTGAAACAAAACCTAAACGAGGCACAGAGGGCTGGGCCAGCTGATAAAAGGGATTTGAAAGACCGGGATTAAATTTAGTCTGGAATGCAGAAGACTAAAAGAGGACACGTGGGATATCTGTGGTCTAGATTTGGCAAAATCAAATTGCTGCCTACCTCAGTGTAACAAAGATCTGCTCAGTGGGGTGAAAAGAGAATATCCAGGTTTCCTGGCAGCTGGAGTACAGCCAGGTGCCCCGTCCTGCGGGATGTCCCCAGCTGTGACCCAGCTCCTCTCTGCCTTTTACGGTGCAGGGAAGCACCCCATCACCTGAAGCCAAACTCGGAGGGTGGCAAGCAGGAAGGATCATCCATTCAGCAGAACAAAAATGCGAGTCAGTGAAAATTGGCTTAATAAGAAAGTGAAATCGTCTTCAGCAAGAACTGACGGCCTGCTCAGGTCAGGGATGGAATTTATCCCAGATTTTGTGGTTTAAGGCGGTCCATCAGCAAAAATAATGAATTTAGTGGAGCCCAAGTTGGGACTTTTGTTGTTGCTGGTGACAAAAAAGGAGAGGGCACGACCAGTGGTGTGTCCAGCTCTCCCAAGCCAGCATTGCACAGCTAAAAAGAGATTAAAGAGTGGCTTCTGACTTCTGAGTATTTTTATTTTTTGTAAGCCAACATGAAGCTTATGAAAGGTTTTTATCACTCAGGAGCAAATTGCTTGGCTAAGATGAACGGGTTTAGATCACAGGAGAGTTTCCTCAAGAACTCAAAAACAACAGAGGCTTTACCTTTCCTCCTGACTGAAGCAGCAATTACACCTTGCCAACACTGCCTGCTCCTGCTAATCCAGCAGTTCAAAGGATCAGCCTCCTTTTTTTCCCAGAATAAGGAAATAATGGTGCTCCTCTGAGAACTATAGCCTGACCTCATGAAAAATATCCTCAGATGTGTGGCTAAGAGACTGTTAGAATAGATTTTAAATCAATATTCACCCTCAGGGGAAAAGCAAGGAAGTAATGCTGCTGGTCCTACCAGATTCACCTCTCATTTTCCTCAAAGCCTTTCCACAATCCAGTGGATTTTCTTTCAGGATATGCTGTGGCTATTCCTAATACCATCTTGCCATTGGTGTCTTTTTGCATTAGGCTCGAACCTGACTGTGAAAACAGAATAATCCCATTTTGTTTGTGTCTCACACACTTGGTAAATCCAATGCCAAAGGAACACGGCATCAACCCAGCTCACCACTCCTCCGTACGGTAAAAAAAAAACATTGAAATATTTCTAATCAAACTATTTTTTTGTAAGAGTTCTTAAAATGGAGAGGCAGTAATCAAAGAGGAACAATAACCCCACTTGTTAACCAAAAAGCCGCGTGTCTTTAACGAGGAATTCAAAAGCCTGACACTGAGGAGCTGCAAGGATTTCAAATGATCACTGGGAGATGTGATTCCCTCAGTGACATCCAGCTCTCCACCTTAGTGCCTCCTTCAGAGCTCCTCCTGAAATGCCCATTTATATTGCCAGAGAGTCACCGTGTCCTCAGTTCACCCACTGCTTTTAATTCGCTGATCTTTAATATCCCACACCAAAAGTTTGAACGAGTATGAACATTTCTAGAACCCTCAATGGCTGGATCACGTTTTTTAAAATAATTCATGGAATTATAAATATAATTCCTTGTGCTGTTCACCGTGCAAATAGAAACCCGTTATTTATTGGAGCCATTATCAGATTTCCAGTGCTGGCACTCGGTTCCTTGAGCTCTGGAAGGGGTTTAACCACGGAAGAACCTCCCTGCAGATGGGAAGACTTTATTACACCGAGGCAGGGAGGGCTGAGTGCCAAGAGCAGATTGTCTGTTTATCCTGGATCCATTTCCCACTTAGAAAACACGGCCGCTCCCGGAGGATTAACTCCGGCGAGCTCGTTCCGTGGGGATTCCAACCCTGGCAAAAAACGTCCCCGCAAAGAGCAGGAGAAAAAGACGTCTGAGTGACACCTTTTCAATTCCTTTTCTTCCTAATAGCATTTAGATTCTCACCTTCTTAATCATGTCCCAGGTGAGTGCCCAAGCCGAGGGATTAGGGAAGAGAACTCATTCTTTTGAACTGGCTGGATCCAGGGAGCGTTTAATTATCTCCGGCAAAGCGGAGCAGCTTCCAAGGGCTGGCTGGAGAGCTCCTCACCTGGGAGTCGCCCAACAGCCACGGGGGCTTCACCTCCACCTGCTCCTGCCTCGGGTGAATTCAATTCTACAACGCAAAAATTCCCAAACTACTCCCTCCTGCCTCGATTCTGCAACAAAAAAGGACCTGGCTCTTTTGAGAAATAAGGTCCTGACTCCAGTAAATCACAGAATCCCAGAATAGTCTGGGTTGGAAGGGAGCACAAAGATCATTTGGTTCCATTTATTTGTACTCAGGCCCATTTAACAGCTCTTCGTTACAAGAATGGCCCAGAGTTTGAGGAACAACTGATCCATTACAGCTCCTGCTCCCAGTGTATTCCATAAAGAGCAGATACGACTTTTCACACATTTTCAAAGAGTTCTCAGAAAATAACTCCCTCTTTTCTCACCTCTTCCCGGAATCCCTGAACTGCCCCTGTAATTGTCACACCAGCAACAGAACCTCTTTGAGATCCCAGAATGGTTTGGGTGGGAAGGGACCTTAAAGCCCAGCCAGTGCCACCCCCAGCCATGGGCAGGGACAACTTCCACTGTCCCAGGGTGCTCCAAGCCCCATCCAGCCTGGCCTTGGACACTTCCAGGGATCCAGGGGCAGCCACAGCTTCTCTGGGCACCCTGTGCCAGGGCCATGATGCCAACGTGGAATGTAAAGAAATCAGTGACCAATCTCCAGCACTCACTGATTTTGGAGATTAACCAATTTGTGCTATCCGAAGTCTAGGCCCGAGTGAAAACGCAAAATACTACCCAAAAAACAAGTCATGGGAAGGTCTTTTGAGCACCTCTTTCTCCAAACCAGCCTGGGGATTTTTATCAAGTCGTGGTTCTCGCTACTAAAATTTCCGGCCCCTTCCTATTCGTTACATACACAAACCAAAGGTTCAGCACTAAAACACCGAGACCCCACATTTTGGGTGACCCCTTCCCTTTCCTTTTCTTCCTTCAAATCAATGAGGATGAAAAGAATGGAAATAATCTCAGATCCAGAGATTTTTCAGAAGAGTCCGTTAGAATATTTTTGTTTGACTTCTTGCCTAACACTGAGAGAATTTCATGGAGCAGGCCCTTATTTTGTACTTCTACTCCGGCACTAACTTGTGGCTAATTTACTTTACCTCCTTCTTTATATTTTAAACAACTTTAATGACTTTGCCAGCACTGAACTAGGAGATAGTGCTTGGTTTATTAACCACTGTGAATTTCTGCTTTAGAAAATATCATTCTTTAACTTCTCAGTGTGATCCACGCTCTTTTTTTATCCAGTTTTATCAAAACATGTCAATCCTCTCCAGCAAGAAGCCAATTTATCACTATGGGTCGGCCAGTCCTGCAGCTCTAAATCAAAAGAAATTGTCCATAAATTCTAGAAACTTCCAGAAACTTCTGCCTGGACCACAGAAAATCAAGTATTTTCTAATACCTACAGACATCAGCTCATACAGCAGCTATAATGCGGTGCCTCTGAAGAGAAAACGTTTTAAATGTTATTTATTTGGTTTATTAGAGGACAGGTGAATCACCCAGTAAATGAAAATTCATAAAGATAAGAAAATTTGCTGATAGAACAATGAACTGCTATTTCTGGTGCCTTCTAGGATCACTTCATTTTTTACCCCTTAAAAACAAAACTAAGAGAATGAAGCTGCCAGTGAAAAATGGGGTTGAACATGCTGTTACTGTTATCTTTTTTCACAGAAATTCTTATATTTTTCAGTAAACTACCTGAATGAAATTAAAGAAGATTGGCAGTTTTCACAAAAAATATTGGTTTTTTTTCGAAAAATCTGCCAAAGGAAAGTACTAAATGAACCTGTTTCTTATTTGCAAGTATTTAAAATTTCTGTGGCAGAGCTGTAAAAACTTTCACTGTTGTTTGCTAAAATCCTGTGTGTTCTCTAGCAGCAAAATGGGTCTGATAAACAGAATATTGACTGGTTTTGCTGAACAGAGTACCTGGAAGCAAGACCACTGCTACAAACCCTTTTTATTTGTAAAATGGCTGTAGAATGAAGAGTCAATAAAAGAGGAAAAATGAATTATATAAACCTGTAGGAAAAAAGGAGATGGCAAAACTTTCCTTGTTCAGTGTACTTGTTACAGGTTATATTTTTATAGGCTGAATGTCCCACTCCAAGCCCTTAAAAAGGGATTATTTTAGATTCCCTCTGGCCTGGTCCTGTGGACCAAATGCTGTTCCCAGTTGGAATGTGCTCCTAGAAAAGATATTCTGATTTAATTTCAGCCAAGTGAAGGGAAAATGTTGAAGATGGGCTTCTAATTAACACCATGGTCCTATGGAATACAGGTCTTGTCAGCCAAACTCCATTTCATCCTCCCATGAAATTACAAGTCTGGCTGTAATAAATGTGGGATGTAATAGCATGGATGGAACTTAGGCTTTATTAATGCATTTGACTTATTACTTCGTGACTGATTAAAAAATTAACACTCCCCCGTATCGATAGTGCACGTGTTAAGTGGATTAAGAATTGTCTAAATTACATCCCTCAAAAAAAAATTGTCCAAAGGGAACAAGGCTTGAATGGCAGCATTTTTATCTGTCCTCTGCAGGGACTGCTACAGAGCCTGTTGCTCTTAAAGCCCTTCATCAGGAATTTGAAAGAAATATAAAGTCTCAATTTATAAATTCTGTGGATAACTCAGATGAGGAGCTGCTGGGATGGTCTTACCAAGCCATTTCTTGCTGCGCTGGGGCAACTCAGTCAAAAATGTATTAAAGAAGTCAGAGGTAAAATCTCTGCTGAAGGGAAAAAGTGACACCCGTGGTACCTGCAAATGGGGAACAATCTTTGAGGGAAGGCTGGAAACAAACACGGAGTTTGATTGCCATACTGCAATAAAAGGAACCAGGGGCTGAATTGGGATGTCAGAGGGAAAAGGGGTTGTAGGAACAGCTCTGGTGAGATCAACCCTGGCACTAAGAAATCCTGAAAAGTCGTTTCAGTGACAGCCACCAAGCGCCGGATGAATTTACCCTTTCCAAAAGAAACCCTGGAGGTTTTTGACTCAAGGAGATGAGCAAGGCCTCAGGAAGGGGATGCAAACGGGGTCATTGAGAAAGCAATGGGAAGGCAGAGCAAGAGCGGCAGGGGTGGAAACCACGGAATTCCAAATGGAAAGCGGCTTTTAGATATTGGTATGGAAGATGGTCACCACTCAGTTGTAGCACTGGATCTTGGGGTGCTCCTCTGAACCTGTGTCCCATAAACCACTTCTTCATTTCCTGACTTTTTCAAATCAAATCAGATTTCCTTCGGGGAGAGACACTTCAGTCAAATATCAGCTAAACTAAAAGGAAAAAGTGATAGGTCTTGATAAAACAGTAACTCGATGAAACATAATGATCTATAATATAAAAATGTCAAATTAAATAATGCAGGGAGCCCTTACCAGCCTTAAAGGCTGGGAATATATGAGTGAATTTTCCCTTTCTCCTTTGTTCATTTGGCTTTAACGAAGCTTTTCTGTGCCAAACTCATCTGTGCAAAGAGTTGGGACTTTTGAGTTATCTTCTTTTCATCATGGTTGATGAGGAAGACTCTGACCCAGCTACAAGTTCTATATCATTTTTATATAGTGGAGTTAAAATCTTTTAGCTACGGAGTTTGGAACAGAAAAGCTCCATATTCTCACTTCAAAAAAATTCTCATTTAAAGCCCAAATTTAACCCTTAACTGACACATCCGATGGATGGAGCCTTTACATTCCAATAAATTGCATTTCCTGACAAATGGCAAAGGTACTCCCTGGAAGCTGGATGGGGCTTGGAGCCCAGGGAAGTTGTGGCTGCCCCTGGATCCCTGGAAGTGTCCCAGGCCAGGTTGGACAGCGCTTGGAGCAACCTGGGACAGTGGGAGGTGTCCCTGCCCATGTCAGGGGTGGGACTGGATGATCTTTAAGGTCCCTTCCCACCCAAACCTTTCTGGGATTCTATGCTTTAAATTATCACACTACAGGAAAGATTTAGTGACTGACGGTTTTAGATTCTGTGTTTGGGCAGAATTCACTCTTGAAAACTCAGCTGAGGTTCCTGTTGGATATTCTGGGCTGAATGAATTGTTTCCTCGGAGGAAATCATGGAAACACAGGATGGTTTGGGTGGGAAGGGGACTTAAAGATCATCTCATTCCACCCCCTGCCAAGGGCTGGGACACCTTCCACTGTCCCAGGCTGCTCCAAGCCCCGTCCAGTCTGGCCTTGGACACTTCCAGGGATCCAGGGGCAGCCACAGCTTCTCTGGGCACCCTGTGCCAGGGCCTCCCCTCCCTCCCAGGGAACAATTCCTTCCCAATATCCCATCTATCCCTTCCTCAATAGCCCAAATATTGAGTTTTACCCATTTGCCTCAACTGTGACTCGTTCTGAAGCAGGCACACGGAAAACGAGAATTCCCTTTCGGCTGGAAAGGGAGTGCTATCCCAGGCCACAGCAGAATCAGAAGACCCAAATCTTCAGAAAAGACTTTTAAGAGATCATTTCTTGCCAAAAAAAGGGTGTAATGTGCCAAACCAAAGAAATATTGGGGGTCTGCTCTGGTACAGAAAAAGCTTAGATGGAAAAATGAACAATAAATACATAAAAAACATACCTGGAGTTAGTAACCCAGCTTCAGTTATAAAGGGAATTCTTTTAATGTCAATAGAACAGAAAACAGGATTGATTTTTTTTGCTTAAAAGTTTACAGCTTTTAGCTGCAAAGCCTCTGTGCCACTCTTATGCAACACAAAGAATTTCCTTAAATAAACGGGTGTAAGGGAAAGCAAAGAATAACAGGGATGTGAGGAATAGGTCATGCACTGAGAAGAGCTCTGAAAAGGGATAAACGGAGGTAAATATTATACCTGGGGACATCCATTAATAGCAAGCTGGAGAGTTGGAAAATATTAACTGATCTGGAATTTAAAAAACAAGAAATGAGAGTAAGATATTCTAATATTTAATATTTTCTATTAGAATAACAAAAATTGTAGTTTTCTCCTTGTCTCTCTAGAGTGAATCCACGAAGAGGTTACAGCTCGGAGGAGATCTCTGAATAAAAGGTTTGGTTTCTGAAATGGGACAATTCTGATTCCTTCTGAAGCTGGAAACCACCAAACAGCTTAGAAAAAAATGTGCAGATATTAATGCCTGAGAAGTGCAGACCAGAATGCCAAAAAACAAGTATAAATTTCTGTATTTGTACTCTGAAAGCTTCTCCTTCACAGCTGACTTTTATTAAACTGCTCTGACAGTTCTATTATAAACATAAATAAGATTGGGATCGTCGTTTCCCTCCTGATTTCCCCAAAACAAATCTGCAAAAAGCAGTAGAGGCAACCTGGTTTCACCAGAGAGCATCGAAGTGCAAAGAGAAGGCAACAGAGCGAAGTTTGTGATGATAAACAGATACTCAGAGGGCAAGAAGGCAGCTGGGATGAAAATTCAGAATTCATTTGTGCTAGAGAAACACTTCTAAGTCCACCAAAATTAATAAAAGAATTCTAGAAAGTTCTAAAAATGCCCAAGCAACTATTTGCTGAAAAAGTCTTCAGCAGAAACTATTAAAGAGATTCAAAAGACAAAATTTTGACAATTTATATATCTAGAACAGCTATAAAAGACATGTAATTAATTAAAATTATATTTAATCATTTCATTTACAGTACTTTGCCTCAAAGAGCTTTCAGAATCCTGCTATTTCTTTTAATTATAAATTACAGCCATTGCCCTGCTTCAAGTGATATTCCTGCAAGGTTATTGAAGAAAAGGGCTAAAAATTTGCCCAGTAAAGATATTAAAAATTGAAGTAGAGATATTAAAAATTGAACTAAGGTCAGAAACTAGGAAATCAGGAAGGTACAGTCTTGGTTGGGTGGTACAAGTGTCTGCAAAGAGCAACAAAGGAGAGTTCAAATCAAAAAAGGTGAAAAAATTGGTTGTCTGGTTGATAAAAAGATATTTAAAAACCCTGCAAAACTCCGGTAATCAAATGAGTTTGGAGGCAGGAAATCAACCTGGGAATTCATTTTCACTTCAGCTCCTTGACTGTAACTTCATTTTTCCCAACCACCTTCACGAAGGTCCCTGCAAGGAGAAGAATTTTGTTCCACTCCTGGCATCATCGGAGGCTCCATTCTGGAATATCCCATTTCCGACTCTGGAGAGAGGAATTCCTCATTCCTGGAATCTGAGCACAAGCCCCCACTTGGTGATGAAAAGAATTTTCTCAAGGACTGGTGAAAAATACGCTCCACAAAGGCCTCAAACACCAGCTGAGAGACTTCTACAGCTGCACGACCCAGCTCTGAAACCAGGTGTAAAACACAAAGCTCAGTAGGTCAATCACTGGCCTCTAATAAATCTTTACAGATATTTCTCCTTTTTTTGTGGCCAACCTTTTAGACATTATTAATTCTCAGTTTTAATGAATGGGTGCGCCAAAGCTTAACCTGGAGAAGTCACGTAAAATGAATTATTACCATGATTAATTATGCTGGGATAAGCCAATAAGAGCAGCCTTTGTTTCAGCCACTAATACAATTAATTAAAATTACTTCCAGTAAACAGTGCAGTGCTACCCACACAAAACAAAAAGTATTTTTGCTTTTTTCTTTTGCTAAAATGTAAATATCATCATTCACATTAGACCAGTAAAACCATTTATCTCCAGTTTAAGCCTAAAGAACATTCATTGTATTTAATTATCCATTATTTCTGTTCAACCAGTCCCAAATCCAGAGTTTTCAGCTACAGATCGCTTGTTATCCTTTTTATATTCCCATTTAAAGGGGATCATTTCAGCACAGCAAAGAAGAGATTTTTAACTCAAGTGAAACCAGTATTCCTTGACATTTACTCATCCAAAAGGAATGACCAACTCGGATGCCCAAGAGTATTTAGAAGATAAGGAGAAAAAAAAATATTGTTAATTTATTTTTTAAAAAACCCAAAACTCAGGGAATTACTATATGGAAATAATGTGGATCACTGTGCTCTCATTTGTGGATTTGTACAACCCTAATACTTGGAGAACAGTTGGAATTTAGGAACATCGACTCTGGCAAAAGGAGGAGCACAAATTTCCTTTCTCACAGCTACCACTCCTTGGAGATTTTCTTTTCTCATATTGAAATGAGCTCTGGTTTTGCTGCACTGGAAGATCCTGTGGCAAAAGCTGAGGTTACATAAATCTGACCCGAAATAAAATCCAGTTTTATATCACTGAGGGGAAAATGCTTGACATTATTTATCTTCTTAGGATATCATGGAGTCACAGAAGGGTTTGGGGTGGAAGGGAAAATAAAGATTATCTCGTTCCACCCCCTGCCATGGGCAGGGACGCTTTCCACTGTCCCAGGCTGATCCAAGCCCGGTCCAGCCTGGCCTTGGACACTTCCAGGGATCCAGGGGCAGCCACAGCTTCTCTGGGAAACCTGTGCCAGGGCCTCCCCACCCTCACAGGGAACAATTCCTTCCCAATATCCCATCCATCCCTGCCCTCTGGCAGTGGGAAGCCATTCCCTGGGTCCTGTCCCTCCATCCCTTGTCCCAAGTCCCTCTCCAGCTCTCCTGGAACCCCTTTAGGCTCTGGAAGGGGCTCTGAGGTCTCCCTGGATCCTTCTCTTCTCCAGGTGAACACCCTCAGCTCTCCCAGCCTAGCTCCAGAGCAGAGGGGCTCCAGACCTCTGAGCATCTCCATGGCCTCCTCTGGATTCTGCATTTTCTTTCCTCAGCAGGGATAGACAGCCCAGCAAGTGACAGTGGCCATATCCCACAACATGGAAGGCTCCAACTCGACATTTCAAGAACCTCTGTCAGCAGAAGACCAATCAGTCCATAACCTCCACCCTGGAGTTGTTCCTGACTTGGCTTGACACAGCCCCTGACGGCCTGACTGAGCGTTGAAGATGGTCCTGCTTCCCATGAGAGCTCGGAGTAAAGACTTCCATCCCCAATTTCCAGGATCCTACAACTTCACTCTACTTACGACCACAACTCACAGCTCATTCTCATCATTCTCCATCTCAAATCAGAGATTTATTTGAGGTGAATCAGACCAGTCTGAACACACCAAGAAACTCCGGCATCTTCATTACCTTTAGCAGAATTTAGGACTGACTTTACTTGCAAATAAGCAGTCCTGGGAGCTGACCCATGTGCTGGGAGCTGTCCCAGGCACTGGGAGTTGTCCCACATACTGGGAGCTGTCCCACATACTGGGAGCTGTCCCAGGCACTGGGAGTTGTCCCACGTACTGGGAGCTGTCCCACGTACTGGGAGCTGTCCCAGGTACTGGGAGTTGTCCCACATACTGGGAGCTGTCCCACGTTCTCGGACCTGTCCCACATACTGGGAGCTGTCCCACGTTCTGGGAGCTGTCCCACGTACTGGGAGCTGTCCCACGTACTGGGAGTTGTTCCACGTACTGGGAGCTGTCCCATGTGCTGGAAGCTGTCCCAGGCACCAAGATTAGCTCTCTTCAACATTTCCAGGCAACTGCGATTAGATCTCTTCAACTGTCATTTGTTGGAATGATCACTCCAGGGTATTGAGTCATCCTGTAAATGCCTCTCTCCCTACACGTGTAGGGCAGGTTGGACGGGGCTTGGAGCAACCTGGGATAGTGGGAGGTGTCCCTGCCCATGGCAGGGGGTGCAATGAGATGAGCTTCAAGGTCCCTTCCCTCCCAAACCATTCTGGGATTCTGTCATTCTATTCAATGGTTTTTTGATTCCATGATTACACGTATGAATTTGCACAGCTGGAATTCCTGAGTTGGGAAATAAGCCAGGACAAACCTGAACCCTCCCCATGAATGGGGTTTAAACGTGTGAGAGATGGGCCCCCTGTATTATGGGTCATATAAGAGCTCTCACACACTCCTTCAGCACCTGGAATGGTTCTAGGATCAGAAATGGATGTGTGCAAATAATGATAACAAATTAACCTCTCTTATATTTTATCTCTTCCTAAGCCTTCCAGAAGCCCCGGCTCCTCTATGGCCTGGCCCAGCTGTTATCAGTCACATGAGAGACTCTCCTTTATAAATCTTGTACATCAAATGCAGACTTAAAGATGGGATTAAAAATAAAAATAATAGGAAAAAAAAAACAAAAACAAACACCAACTTGCATTTAGCAAGCTTATAATGAAAATTAAAAGATACTAATAAATACTGTGCTTATAAGCTGGTCTAAATCTATCCAAAATGCCCCGCAGTGAAGTCTTACATCAGTTATTATTGAAACATTAAATGCTTTTCTTCCAGGCTTCCAGCAATCAATTTAACTTTCAGTCATCTTGTCCCCATATGTGCTGCTCCTGTTGATGAAATGGCTATTAATAAAGGAATAGATGGCTATGAATTAAAGCAAGCTCTACTTAATCACATTAATCCAGAGTATGTTAAAGGCTTCAATTTTCTAAATAATTTTGGGCTTAATGCCTCTGAGATGGGCAGACTGCTCTATTGATGCAGCATCTGGTCCAATTTAAGCTGCATTGTGAAGGAGGAATTGTTAGGCCCTTGCAAAAATAAGGAAGACTGACAGTTTTAGGGATGCAACCAAAACTGCTACGGCTGAGACAAAAGATCCTGCAAGATATTGAAAAAGGGCCCGCGACAATTAAAAGGCAGCCCCTGCTCTGCAAACGCAGCTCCAGTGCTCAGTGAATTGTGTATGATTAACTTACTCCTCCTGATGGGATGAGCACTCCACACACTTCACCAGCGCCGTATTTTCCAGTCATTGAACATCCAACAGCTGCTGCTGTGAAATATGTTCACTTACCCATTACATTGGGATACCAATTAGGGAGGAATTATTTCGAAGGGGATGGCACCACCACCACTATCCTTGCAAAAGCAGAAATTTCTGGCTTTGGGATTTTTCCCACCCCCCACCCAGAGTATATTTTTTTTATTATTTTTATTATAATTTTGGTTCTGTAAATGGAGGAATTTTACAATGAAATAAGATTTGCCTTGGCTGGTAGCACTGAAATGCTGCTGCATTCAACTCAGATACAAAAGAAAGTATTTTAAATATTTCTAGGGGGAATAAAAACCTTCACTGGAGAACAGGTTTAAAATGTTTTTAGAATATTTCTGTAGGAGAATGATTTTTAAAACCTATTCTTCATAGAAGGTTATCAATGAAGGAGACAACATGGTACAGTCCAACCATTTTTAATATTAAAAAATAATATTACCTTTGCTATTACATTTTTATTCTATTTAATATTAAAATTACAAAAGCTTTAGGGGCAGATATTTTGTCAGTAACTCGATTAGAAATGAAGAGTAACTCCAGTGAATTTAGTGAATTTTCACGCGATATGTAAGGACTGAATGAAGCCAGAAAGTCCCATCCTGCAGAGCTGTAAAGATCCATCCGAAACCTTATTTCAGTTAAAATAATGTTGAAGTTAAATATACAGAGCAGTTTGGGGGGGCAGACATTGTATGCAGTTTGTAATATTAAATATTGCAATATCTGGGCGATTATAAAGTGTCCAAAGAAGATTTTATATGACACTCAGGAGCATCTGCTTCATCTTACAGGACCTGAGAGGAATCAGAACTTTAAAAGAGAGATTAAAATTATGTAAAATATTCAGCTACATAGTTCCTCTTCAGCTAAATAAAATAATTTAGATGTATAAATACCAAACAATATCAGCTAAAATTCTCTATGACTCCAGGAGATAAAACACAGCTTCAGAGTTCCCCTTGCTGCCTGTGCTTTCCTCCAGCACTCAGTCCCAGAAAAATCCATCTATCCATAGATTTCAAAGCCCCTTAGAAGATGAGATAAACTATCTCCGTTTTCTGTGAGGGAGGACAATGGGCAGGAAGAGCTGAAGGTCACCCAGGTCGGCCTTGGAGCCAGGAATGAAAGGGAACGAGCTGAGTCTCCAGGTACCAGCGCGGCTGCCCCTGCTCCTCCTCCCATCCTGCTCCAAAGGGCTGCCAGGCAAGTTCCAGCACGGAACCACTGCTGAGGAACAGGAGATGCAGGAGCAGCAAAGGGGAGGAAAACAGATCCCAACCCATCCCCTGAGACACCTGTGCCACCCCCGGAATGGAATGGGAACGTCTTCTGCCGCAGCCAGGGAGAAGCTCCATTCCTAGGAGGGCTTTCAAAAGGGGTTTTATGACCAGCAGGGGAGGGAGGGATTCTGCCCCTGCGCCCCTCTCAGGTGAGACCCCACCTGCAGAGCTGCCTCCAGATCTGGGGCCAACAGCAGAAAGATGTGAACCTGCTGGAGAGAGTCCAGAGGAGGGCACAGAGATGTTCCAAGGGCTGGAGCCCCTCTGCTCTGGAGCCAGGCTGGGAGAGCTGGGGGTCTTCACCTGGAGAAGAGAAGGATCCAGGGAGACCTCAGAGCCCCTTCCAGGGCCTAAAGGGGCTCCACAAGAGCTGGAGAGGGACTTGGGACAAGGGATGGAGGGACAGGACACAGGGAATGGCTTCCCACTGCCAGAGGGCAGGGTTAGATGGGATATTGGGAAGGAATTCCTGGCTGTGAGGGTGGGGAGGCCCTGGCACAGGGTGCCCAGAGAAGCTGTGGCTGCCCCTGGATCCCTGGAAGTGTCCAAGGCCAGGCTGGAGGGGGCTTGGAGCACCCGGGGACAGTGGAAGGTGTCCCTGCCCATGGCTGGGGGTGGCACTGGATGAGCTTTAAAGTCCCTTCCCACCCAAACCATTCTGGGATCTCAAAGAGGTTCTGTTGCTGGTGTGACAATTACAGGGGCAGTTCAGGGATTCCGGGAAGAGGTGAGAAAAGAGGGAGTTATTTTCTGAGAACTCTTTGAAAATGTGTGAAAAGTCGTATCTGCTCTTTATGGAATACACTGGGAGCAGGAGCTGTAATGGATCAGTTGTTCCTCAAACTCTGGGCCATTCTTGTAACGACGAGCTGTTAAATGGGCCTGAGTACAAATAAATAACCACTTGTCGTGCCGGTGATTTAAAAAGAACTCATTTCTAGGTGTAATTCTATGGCAACAGCTTTTGTACAGCACTCTTTGACACTGCAGAGCTCCTGTTTAACAATTCAAATGCAGAAAAGATGGGAATAAAGGAGGCAAAAAGCAACTCAGTGAGATCTCTGCTCGCAGCTCAATTGTTTTGATGAATTCTGCCCTCACACGTTATATGAACATCTCGTGTGCAGACAAATCCTATTTCATGGGAACAATGGGCGTGCATGGAGAAAAGTCTATTATCATATGGAAAATAAAGGAATTAGAGGAGAATCAGAGGCGATAAATAGATGAATATGCAGGGAGACACTTGGCTCTCCACTCCTTTGGTCTGCAGGATTTGCCTTCCATATCTGCTGTGACACCGCTTATTCCTGCACTCCGTTGGATCAAAACTGCCTGGCAGAAAAGCAGGAGCAACAAATGCAGTTCTGCTGCAAAGCTGTGCCATTTTTAATTCATTGTTTTATTTTTCAGAGCTGCCTGAAATAGTCATTCCTCAAGCAGGCCATAGAAATTATTCTCTTTATTATGCAAAGTTCCTTAAATCTCAACTGCTGTATATGAAAGATGCTGCTAATCTTTGGAGACTTTGGGTGGGAGTCTGTGAATTTTTGAGAAAGACCAGGAAAAGTATTTTGCTCTTCCTGGTTAATTAGAACTGGAACAGCGGGAGCTGGTAGCAAAATACTGCCCCATTTTGGTGTGACAGCCCTTGGTTCAAACACCTGCCCAGGGCATTTGGAGTCTGGATCCCAAAGGACTCTCAAAATAAGAGACAATTCTATTGAAAGCCTCCTAACTCCAGGTTTAGAGGAAATGCTCAGGAAGCACATTCCTTACATGTCCTGGTAAAGCCAGGCCACTGCTGAGACACAAATGTGAGATTATAAAGTCATAAAATCATCAGGGTTGGAAAAGCCCCTCTGAGATCATCAAGTCCAACAATTCTCCAGTACTGCCAAGGCCACCACTGACCCGTGTCCCCAAGTGCCACATCCACATGGCTTTTAAATCAATCCCTCCAGGGATGGGGAATCCACCACAGCCCTGGGCAGCCCCTTCCAATGTTTGACCACCCTTTCTGTGAAGAATTTTTCCTAATATTCATTCTGAACCTTCTCTGGCACAGCCTGAGGCTGTTCCCTCTCCTCCTGTCCCTGTTCCCTGGGATAAGAGCCCGACCCCCCCAGCTGCCCCCTCCTGTCAGGGAGTTGTGCAGAAACACAAGGTCCCCCCTGAGCCTCCTTTTCTCCAGGCTGAGCCCTTTTCCCAGCCCCCCCTGCTGCTCCAGCCCCTTCCCCAGCTCCGTTCCCTCGCCTGGCCACCAGGAGCCAGGTGGGAAGTTGGTTTTCTTCTACTGCTTGGGGCAATCTGGGCAGGGAGAAGAAGAAGAGACAGAAAAGAAAGGTCCTGGAATTCATTCCCAGGGTTAAACTCTGGACGGCTGCACCCTGCAGCAGCTTCAGCCAGGTACACCGTGGGAAGCCAAATCTCTGCTTTTCCCTGTGCAAGAATCTCATCTTGTTTGCTTCTATTTCCATATTTCGGATTATTTGGATTATTTGGATTATTTGGATATGGATTCCATTTTCCCCTTTGGATTACACATTATTGCACATTCAGAAGAAGAAGAAGGTCTTCTCTCCACCCAAAATCTGACCTACTTAATGCAAACTGGATCCCACTTTCTTTGTGCTTTCCAGCCTAAATTCAGCTCAGACTAAAGACACCAGATCCCAGCCTATACTTTTCCATTTCATTTTAGCTTCACCTAAAGACGTCTGACCAGCTCACAAAGGCAGCTGGGACATGAGGGAAGAGCTCATTACACATTGCTCCTGTCTTTGAACACCTTTGAACACCTGCAGAAGGGCTGAACTGG
Organism: Cnemophilus loriae; assembly: GCA_013397755.1. NCBI lineage: Eukaryota > Metazoa > Chordata > Aves > Passeriformes > Corvidae > Cnemophilus > Cnemophilus loriae. The sequence continues at coordinate 317,163 of VZTF01001995.1, forward strand.
CCCTGAACACAGAGCAACGAGGCAGGAGAGAAAATGAAACCATTCGTTAAAACAAAATAAATGAAGCGGTGAAAAATAATGGTCCCATCTGCACCTAGCACTGGTTCAGGGTCAGTTCTGCTGGAGCCAAAAATTCAAAGGGGAAGGATGGAATAGAAACCTGGCCACCTCCCCCACCATCCCCAGCTCATTCAGAAAATAATAATAGTAATAATGTCAATATTTAGCACTCTTGCAATGCTTTGTAGCTTGAGTATATTGCAGAAACAGGACAGAATCAGAAAAAGTGGAACTTCTTTTTCCAAAGCTTGTTTGCTCCTTGGTAGCCACGTTTTTATCTTATCATCATATTAACAGGCTGAGAGAAATTTCTTCCTGATGTAACACCATTACCATCAGCAGAATTATGTCTAGGATCAGTTTGACCCAATTTATTACTTTTTTAGCAGATGTGAGAGTGCTATAATGGTGTTCCATTTGACTTGGAACAAAGAATTTTCACAGCATTCAGCACGGGGAATGACATGATTAAATCCTGTGTCCTTTCCAAAAAAATTTAAACCATTATAACACAAAAAGTGTTAAATAAGTGAGAAAAAGAAAGGCAAAAAAAAAGGTAAACAATGTGTAATTATGACGGTTGATGATGATTCAAACTTTCAGTTTAGCCCATTGTCACCTCTCAGGATGAATAAAGCAAATCTGTGGCCAGGATAAATCAGGATCTCCTTAATCCCGAGTCGTGGATCACCTTTTTGCTTTCTACAGCTCGCTGAGAGGAGGGTGCAGGGAGGTGGTGTCAGACTCTTCCCCCACATCACAAATCCCTGGATGAGACAAAACGGCCTCAAGCTGCCTCAGGGGAGGTTTAGGTTGGATTTTAGGAACAGTTTCCTTACGGACAGGGTTGCCACGCCCTGGCTCGGGCTGCCCAGGGCAGGGGTGGAGTGACCATCCCTGGAAGTGTCCAAACAACGTGCGGATGTGGCACTTGGGGACATGGTTTGGTGGTGACCGTGGTGGTGCTGGTTGATGGTTGGACTCGATGATCTCAGAGTTTTTTCCAGCTTTACGGATTCCATGAATGGAGGCCATGAAGTACCAGCAACAGGAATGCAGCTCTGCTTTTCCTGGCTGACAAGATCCCTGAGGAGAAGGACCATCCCCAGCCACGCCATGCTCCAGCTAAACCCCAGTAACAGCCTGGGAACCCAAGGACAGCAGAATTAAAGCTGCTTTCCACTCCCTCCCTCTCTACTCCAACCCAGGCAGTGACATCTCTGTACACACTGAAATCATGGATTTTCATATTAATTAAAATTCTCCTAAGCTTTGATTTCTCCAACTGTCTGCACAATCTGCTGTCTTTTCTCTTAGTCTAACACAACACTCTGGGAGTAAAGGACCTTCTTTTTTTTCCTTCTGCTTTCCCCACCAGGGTCCCAGTCCATGCCAAGTCCAGCTTTCAGAACATTAAACCCACTTTTTTAGCATTTTTGTTCTGCTGCTGCACTCTTTTAGCAGAAAGCAAAGCTTTGCTTGACTTTATGGAAATGTGACATTAGGAGAGAATCACTGGAAGGCATTTCAGCTACAATTAACATTCTTCACTCCTCAGAAAGAAAATAAAAACAGCTTCTAATTGAATCGCTTGACTGAGTAAACACTGGATTAAACCAAGAGGGGAGGGAGCAGACGAAAAACTCCACTTGGACAAATGCTGGGATTGGGGTTTGTTTTCCCAGGAACACTTGAAGTGTGTGGATGCACTGTGGTTATGTGTGGGAACACAGACACCGCCACTGCCACGATGCTTTTGTGGGCTCAGTAACAGGCACAGAAATGCCTCCAGGCAGAGAAACCTCATGATTCCTTCTTGATTCTTCCCAGCCAGAGCACTCCTAGGATCCACGGGTTTAAAAGGGTGGTTGGGAATGTCAGTACAGACAACACACCTCAGAAGGACTGAAAACAAAAGCAGGGCAGTGCCAAGAGTGCACTGAGCTACTCAGAGCAAAATATTTCCTGCCAAGCACAAGTCTGGGAGTAGTCCTGGCTATGTAGAATTGTGGAATTAGAGCGGTTTGGTCTGGAAGGGACCTAAAAAGTCCCACTCCCTGTCACGGGTAGGGACACTTCACCATCCCAGGTTGCTCCAAGCCCCATCCAACCTGGCCTTGGACACTTCCAGAGATCCAGGAGCAGCCACAGCTTCTCTGGGAATTCCATCTCAGCCCCTCACCACTCTCACAGGGAAGAATTCCTTTTAATATCTCATCTAAACCTACTCTGTCAGTGTAAACCCATTCCCCCTTGTCCTGTCCCTCCAGGCTCTTGTAAAAATTCCCTCTCCATCTTTCTTGTAGGCTCCCCTCAGGTACTTCTGTGTATTCCTTTTGCTTTTAACGAAGAAGCTGCTTTAGAAGCCAAACAGGACGATCCTTTCAGATGATTTATACGAGCTCCAAGAGGGCTCTGTCCAAGGCAGGCAGCTTCTCCTCCTTTGGAAAACCAGGTTTAAGGTCAGACACCCGAGACTGGTCACTTTGTCCACATCTCCAGGCTGAAGTGACCTCATCCATGTGGAAATCAGGTTTGCTCTGAATACTGCAGGAACCAGTTCACCTTAAGGTCCCTCCCTAATTCCAGGAACACCATTTGGCAGACTCAGCAAGTGGCTTCGTAGCTTATTTTTACTTTACAAGTGTCTCCAGAGCAAAAACAAAAAGTACAAGAAGTACAAGAAGTACAAAAAGTGAGGAACCCCCACTGGCCACCACAACAACAGTGAGCTTTTTGATAACATCATTTTCACAAACACACCAAACATTTCTAGTGCTAGTGGCCACAGTTCACATCACAATTTTAACCCCGAGTAGATGAATAACAGCAACTATTTGAACTACTGGGTAAGAAAAAACACCTCCTGACAGCAGCCTGGTGTGTAAGTGATATTTTCAGACCTCCTATGGCAGATCTGTCCTTTTTTCCCACATTACCTTGTTTTTTCATCACTTTCCAGCTTACCTGTTGCTCTGAGCCCTACTGACGGTACAAAGGTACTATTCCATCACTATGGAATACTCACAAATAAGGGAAGAATATCAGTAAAGCAAATTTTTCCTTACTCCTCAGAATAAACACTTAATTCCCAGACACGCTGATTTGTAGCTGCCAAGAATCAACCTTTAGCAAAATATCCTTTAACAAGTTCTCTTTGAAACTTCCTGCACAGGTTCAGCACCGGAGGCAACGAACCCCCAATTTCTCCTCCTATTTGTGAATGCCAGGAATACAATCATATCTAAGACGTGGATAAACAAATTAATACGGAAAAGGCCATCAGTGATGATTAAAGACTAAATCATTAATACCTGGAGGCTGGGAGGTAAATGAAGACAGAACTTGGTCTGGTTTGGGTGGGAAGGGACCTTGAAGCTCATCCAGTTCCAAGCCCTGCCATGGGCTGGATGCTGCTCCCTAGACCAGGTTGTTCCAAGCCCCATCCAGCCCAAGTCATGCTGACTTTTGCTGGAGTAGATCCTTAGATCAGCTGCATCCTTGGTGTGAACCAGCACAGCAGATCCATTCCAAACAGTCCAACATCCTCCCTTTCTTTCATTCCTTTCCTGAGATTATCTATCAGAGAAATTTCCAGAAAAGTAGCTTAAATAAAGAGAGGATGTGGTTCCTGAGTGAAGGGCAAAATAAACCTTTGAGTGACCCAGTTATGCCAGCAATGGCCAAGGTATTCCATTAAACATCCTGGGGCCAGGGAAAGAGTGATCCACCCTCCCTCCTGCTGCTGTTGCAGGAGCAGCCAGGTCCCAGACAGGAAGACACAATTTTTGGAAAGGGTTTTGACGTAAATGAGTAAAAACCAGCAGGAGTCTCAGTGGTACCTCAGTTATCTTTTGTCAGAAGTATTTTGGGTGCCTTGTGGGTTATCCCTGGCGCTCGGCAGGCAAAGATCTCTGCTGCAGTGTTAAACAGAATTAACTGAGTCCTACAAATCATTTAAGAGGGGGTTTGCACCCCATTATTGTGGGGAAGTAGCCCACAGATGGAAATGGTGGAATTTCTATCGCTCTGGGCATTCAAATAAAAATTGGATGAGTCTTTTCCACTGCTTACACCCACGGCTTCCAGCCTGAGAGATACAAAGGGATGGATTCTACCTTGCAGCAGGTTTTGATGTTTCATCCAGAAGTCTGCAGGCACCATCCTAATCCCACCATCTTCTCTAATCCCAGCTTCACAATCTGCCCTTCTTTTAATGCACCAAAGCTTCTGAAAGGCTTTTGTCTCTTTTGTCTCTCTGAAAAGAATTCACCTACAGTGGACGTGCTCAAGTCTTAGCCAACAACAAATCCAAGAGGAAATCTAAGAAGTCCCCTGACCTCTGGTTTTCCCCAAAATCCTTCTCCAGATATCCTTCAGACTGCTGTTGCTGCAGCGCACTACTGCCATGAAGATCCAGAGGTTTTGCCTTTCCTTTCAGTGGATCGAGCTCTTGTCTTCCTCATGGACCAAATTTTCCTCACCTGGAGGAAGCTCAGGTGAGAGTGTGAGTGTCTGCAAATGTAAGACAGAGCACAACTTCACTATCATAATTTACTTATTCAAAACTGAACTACAGCAGTCTTGGGCACAGCTGAGCAAATAGAAGCAAGTTAAACTCCTGTGGTTTGATAATTTCATTATTCATCCAACACCTAGAAACTGTGCAGGTCACTTGCAGAATTATTCAAAATCTTAATCACCTCAGTGAGACAGGACTCAATTTCCAAGTTTTTCGACACCAGCCCAGGAAGGTGTTCCATAAAACAAGCAAGTCAGAGCGGGTGATGTTTGCACAGAGTAATTGCAGTGCTCTCCCAATTTCAGGAAAAATACATTATCAGACATATCCACACTGACACCACAGCACTGCAGCCCTGTGCCCGAATGGAAGGAAGATTTCACCTGGGAGAATGAGCAGCAGGAGCAGCAAAAGAACGGGAACACAACCACAATAAACAAGAAATGCAGGGAAAATACAAACACGTTCCATCACCTGCTTTAATTCCAGAGTCGTGGCCTCCCAAGAGCTGTAGCTGCTCCCTGGTTTCATAGACAGTGGCTTGGGTTGGAAGAGACCTTAAAACTCATCCCTTTCCACCTCCTCTGCCATGGGGACTATCCCAGGCTGCTCCAAGCCCCATCCAACCTGGCCTGGAACACTTCCAGGGATCCAGGGACAGCCACAGCTTCTCTGGATAATGTCAGGGCCCCACCACCCTCACAGGGAAGGATTTATTCCCAATATCTACCACCTGTAGCAACCACTAATTCTGGGAGCACAGTTTGAGCACAGGCTGGGGAACTGCCTTTGTAGCTTATTTTTTCTTTACGAGGTCTCCACAGCAAAAAACAAAAAGAACGAAAAGTAGGAACCCCCCGCTGGCCACCACAACAGCACTGAGCTTTTTTTATAACACCGTTTTCACAAATACAACACGTTCTGGTGCTTAAAAAGAAGCAGCTCTGTGCTGCATCTCCTGTTTTCAGGCCCAGTGACACGGGGAACATCACAGCCCAATCCTGCCCACAGTCTCCTGTGAAAATGAAGCTCCTTTGGGAGATTCCTGTAGGCTCCAGGTCAGAAGATTTTGTCTTTGACTTGCTCTGTAATGGCTCTTTCAACCTCTGGGGCTCCCACATTTTCATCTTATATATATCTTTAATAAAAGCAGGAGAAGGCAAAGATGGAAACAACACATCTCAGTGGAATACAATTCAAATAAAGTTGTTAATAATAAATAATATATTTGGTATTTATACTGCTGCTACAACCCAAGCCTGGGACTGTGGGCAGTGCTGGGATAAATGGATGAAAGGAGCAGAGGACAGCAGCAAGGCTGTTAAGATTTTAAATTTGCCACGAGGCACAATCAGGTATCTAAATAATAAATACCGCTTTGGTTTCTTCAAGCCTGAACCAGACAAGACATTAACCCTGAGAAAGTCAAATTCTGAGATGGAAAAGTGAACTCAACCTTGATTACAGATGGAGCAGAGCTCCCTCAGCAGAGCTGCTGCCATCCCTTGTGGACAAGGAGCTCTTTGTTTTTCAGGCAATGGCAAATTTATTTACCATTTATTTGCCATAAAAAATAAACATTTATTCTCCCTTTCATTTTTAAATGACGAATCTACAGACTCCATGTCTGCATCCTGGATTTTAAGGTGTAATAAAGTTTTCTTGGTCAACTTCTCTGCTGAAAAAGAACGTGTCAGCAGTGCCAGCATTGAAAATTTGGAGGTAAAGCTGCAGAGGAGCAGGTAAGTGAAATTCAGTGCATCTGTTGGGCTCTTGTTGCCAAGGTTTTATCATTGCAGCAGCATCTGCCATCACCTTTCCAAATGATTTTTTGAAGTGAAATTGCTACATTCATTTTATTTCATGACTTAGCAATTGCATGGAGGACAAATTACAGTTTCTAGGGTCATATCAAGGTTTTGTCTGCACATCCAGGAGGATCCTAGGACGATAATCTCATGATTGCAGAGACACAACTTGTTCCAACTGTTCTAGTTCACAAAAATTACAGATTTTCTACAAAATCCTGTTCTTCAATTGCTACAAAAAACACACAAAACACCAATTCCCACAGTTCATGACATTAACTTTGACTGATGCAGTATTTTGCACTTTGGCTGACCTTTCCTTCCTTCCTCACAGGTGAACTGGGCGAAAAAAAAGGGGAGAGGTGGAGCAATTGGCCAATCCTATCAAGGCGCAGATCAAGGGCATGGTGAACACTGAGATTCTTCACAGTCATTAAAATTCCTATATCCTGTTCTTATAAGGAGAAAAAAGCAGACCAGACAAAGGCACAACAGGAATCTATTCTCTTGACAGAGACTTAATAACAAAAGAAAATGTTCTGAGCCACTCTCATTACTGCTCGGAAACTTTAATCTTGTGGACTTAGTTCCTGTCCATGGAAACCTTCAGATCCCTTTACAAGCTGCAGAAAGAGAAGGGAATATTTGTAGTTTAATTATACATTTAAACACTTTGGAGAACCAGAGGCACTTTGGAAGAGTGTTGTGGTGTCCCGCTGAAGGGTTGGACAAGGAATACGAGGCCACGTCTGGACATCAGGAGAGTCACAAATTCATCACAGGGCTGGAGCCCCTCTGCTCTGGAGCCAGGCTGGGAGAGCCGAGGGTGCTCATCTGGAGAAGAAAATGCACCAGGGAGACCTCAGAGCCCCTTCCAGGGCCTAAAGGGGCTCCAGGAGAGCTGGAGAGGGACTGGGGACAAGGGCTGGAGGGACAGGACCCAGGGAATGGCTCCAAACTGAAAGTGGGTGGATTAAGATGGGATATTGGGAAGGAATTGTTCCCTGTGAGGGTGGGGAGGCCCTGGCACAGGGTGCCCAGAGAAGCTGTGGCTGCCCCTGGATCCCTGGAAGTGTCCAAGGCCAGGTTGGACGGGGCTTGGAGCACTCTGGGACAGTGGAAGGTGTCCCTGCCATGGCAGGGGGTGGGACTGGATGAGCTTTAAGGTCCCTTCCCACCCAAAATCATTCCAAGATTCCAGGATTCCAGGAACATGCTGATAGTTTGTCACAGGACGTTCTTCTGTATTTTTAGGGAAGGACAAATCTGAGAAGCCAAGAACTTTCCTGTATGACATTTTTTTCTCTGTTGCCATTAACAGCTCCTGAAAACTGCCAGTCAGAGTTCCCATTGTTGCCTTCAATGACCAACAATTTACGCACAAATATGTAAAATTAACACCACATCACCCAGCCAAACCCTTTCCACCCTCAAATAACAACATCCAAACCACCACCCTGCTCTGGGCTCATGGAATTAACTTGGGAAATCACCAGCTGACCACAGGAACAGGAGGTAACAGAGCAAGAAATTAATTTTCCCTTCCTCCGCTCTCTTCCATCAGCTGTTTAGAAGCCTTCTAGGTGACCTTTGAAATCCAAGACAATTTAAGGAGAACTGGAGATCCAGTATGGAAGAATCAGTCAAAAGACTAATTCTTGTGCAAGAGGCACAACTATTCCTCAGAAAAACATGGATTTGCTGCTTAGGAGACGTGAAACAACTTCACAGCCAACTATTTTATATAACTCAGAGCAGAAACAAAGTCCATGTGGCACATTTTTATATTGCATTGTTAATTATTAAGAATTGTGATTCATGCAAGAGAGAAAATGCCTCAGAAAGATGAGAATTGACAAGACTATAAATTGGTTTAATTCACTAAATCTCAGCCTTCTGACTAATGTCATATAATAATCAGACATGTTTTATTTTTCCTTACATTCCAGTCACTGAAAATAAACAAAGAAAACAACTCCAAGCAAACCCAAATGACCTGCTCAGATGTAAACAGCCTGCACCACAAACCTATAAACGACCCGGTTTTTTAAGAAAATCATCGTTAGCTGCGTATTTTATATGGTAATTGTACATCTTCAGTTTATGAATAACAACAGCAGAGTTCTTCCCTTCTGATTTCAGTGCCACTTGAGCTATGCAGACTTCTAAAAGCTTATGAATATACAGAGCAACAGAATTGTTCTGAACATCTGTAAGCAAAATATGAAAAGATGTTTGGTGCTGAATGAACATCCTGGGTTGTCTAATGCTGGCCAAGAATGGTGTATTTACGTATTAGGGGAACGCACTGAAAATAGCTCCAAATCCTGCACACCCTCCAGAAGGCTTTTGCAGATCGTCCTCTGTATGGCTGTCACCAGAAAATGGAAAAAGAATTTTCCATTCCATTCTATTCAATTTTAATTTCCCTTCCCTTCCCTTCCCTTCCCTTCCCTTCCCTTCCCTTCCCTTCCCTTCCTTTCCCATTTCCAATTCCATTTCCATTTCCATTTCCATTTCCATTTCCATTTCCATTTCCATTTCCATTCCATTCCATTCCATTCCATTCCACCCTAAACCATCTCTTTTCCCACTTTTCACAATTTCCAGCAAGTTTCTGCCTTTTTGGCTGCCTTGCAGCACATCTGCACAGGGCTTCAAGCGTCCATTATTTGTTCATGTCACTTTTCACACTTTTTCCACGAGGCCCACGTGAGAGTTTGTCACTAAGAACAAGCCCCGGTGTCAGCATTTGGCATCAAAAGTGCTAACAAGAAAATAAACCAAAGGGAAACTTCCAAGTGAGTCCAGGAAAGCAAAGATTTACTCCACCAGCAGCATTAGCTGGCTGCCAGGGGTTCTGTGGTTCAGATCACAGAAAGAAACTGTGTTGGGGTTTTGTACTGTGGAGTCAAAAATAAATGCAAGGGTTTGCCCTGGAAATGACAGGATGCTGTGCACTGAACTGTGTGAAAAATTAACAGATTATTCACCAGAACAGAATATCTGTTCATACACTGACTCATTAATTATTAGGAGACAGCAATGGGATGGGCATCCACAGATTTCAGCGCAGTTTAGGATGTAAAGCCAACCCCAAATCTCCTCAGTCACTGCAGCCACTCATTGAACTCTTTGTTGGCATTCATGATCCAGGATTCCACTCCCAATCCTTAAGAAGCAAAGAGGAAAGACTCACCTGAGCACACCTCTTTGTAGGTAGGGTTTGGGGTATGTCCTCCTGCATAACCCACTTGCGTGGAGTAGACTCCCTTCTGCCTCCAGAACTTCCTCTCGGCCCCCCAGAAACAGCCCATACCTGAGGAGGGCACAAAATACACACTGTGAGGTCAAAATCTGCCGATACTCAATCACTCATTTGCATATTAATTGCTGCAGGCCATAGTGGAAGGAACACCTGCTGGTCAAGTGTTTTCCAAGTTTATTTATAGGGTAACTATAAAGAGAAATCCATTCTGCATCAGAGCACGACTCAAACACAGCTTGATTTATGCTTCTGAATACCAATTTATCACAGAGGACAAACCTTGGAAGGGTTCAAAGGCCCAAACAAGGAGAATTCCCATGCACACACCAAAAAAAAAGTTCCTTACAAGGCAACCGTGCTGTTTGTGCAGCACCATTTTTACCTGAGCTGATTAGGAAGCTGTCAAAACACAATAATTTGTATTAATGGCAAACAGTTATTTAATTTTCTGCTTTCAGGCAGAGGTGGCAGCAATAATGGATTATATTAGATGTTATATAAAGGGAAAAATGCTTCAGTTTAACAATTTATGCACAGAGATATTTGATGTTCAGACAAGATTCTTGTAGTCGTTCAACCCCGTGGCAAATTATCAAAGGACATCACACTGTTAAAGGGTGTAAATTAAAAACTCTCCTGGTTAAAGGAATTAGGGAACAAACACCACCAACACTGACAATTGTCTGATGGTTTAGTTAAATAAATGTTTAAGGGACTATTTATCAGATTATTTATTTAGAGTGAGATGGAGACTCCAGTATTGTCAAGCTGCAGCAATGAATTTTCCTTTTCAACGATAACATCCTGTTACTATTCCCTTTCTAAAACAGTTGAAATAAAGGCAGTAAAAATAAACTAAATATTACATACTCTCAGAAATCAGTGATCCATGAGGAGTTTTTTATTGGTTACACTGTAGACATGACAGGTTAAAAAGTCACAGAAATGACCCTTCAAAGTACAAGCAGAGCGGAGCAGCCCCTCCTCCAGCCTTGGTGGCTCACAATGTTCTTTCTTTGAACCTTCAGAGATTAGTTTCAAATTTAAGTTTTAATGCACCGAGAAGTACAGAACTGGGATTTCTACTTCTAATTCATGTGCTTAAGCAAGCTGCAGGAATTAAGAGCCAAGGGCTGCTCCTGCAGATCCTGGAAAGAGGCAGAAACCTCCTGAGGACAATTCCTGCAGCAGATATGAATTGATGATGAAATTGCAGTTATTGTCCCTTGATTACAGAGACAACCAGAGCTGCTGGACTTGGGTTCCTCACCTAAGTCAGGCTGGTGGCTCCAAGCCCCGGCCAGCCTGGCCTTGGACGCTTCCAGGGATCCAGGGGCAGCCACAGCTTCTCTGGGCACCCTGTGCCAGGGCCTCCCCACCCTCACAGGGAACAATTCCTTCCCAATATCCCATCTATCCCTGCCCTCTGGCAGTGGGAAGCCATTCCCTGTGTCCTGCCCCTCCATCCCTTGTCCCAAGTCCCTCTCCAGCTCTCCTGGAGCCCCTCTAGGCCCTGGAAGGGGCTCTGAGGTCTCCCTGGATCCTTCTCCTGTCCAGGTGAGCACCCCCAGCTCTCCCAGCCTGGCTCCAGAGCAGAGGGGCCCTTGGAACTCCCATGGAATCGGGCACACCAAGGCTGTATGAAACTGTTTCCAAGGGTGATTTAACTTGTTTTGGGGGTTCTTTCTTAGATCCCAAGTCTGGATCTGCACGAGACACACAGAAAATAAACTTCTGCTCAACTCTAATACTTCAGTGCTTTGCATCTTTAATATTCCAAGGGAAGTTTGAGCTCCAGCTGCCTAAAATCCCAGCTATCCCCACAGCAGGTGAGGCTGAGGCTCTCATAGGAAGAACTCTGGACCCAATTTAACAAAATAGCACCGGCTGGACAAACACGCTGAGGGGTGGCAACTTCATCCATGCCAAGGAATAGGACAGACCCACATTTTTTCCCACATCGTATTCCTAGGCCAGCACCTCAGTGTGAATCAGCAACCCAAGATTAAGGAGAGAACCCAAACTCAGGTTTGACTTCAGATGTAGGCCCAACTTCAAATACAAAGCAGAAATGCTCATTCTTAGCGTTTTATTTCAAGGATTTTAATGCTCAATAAATCCCTGATGGTGCTGTTGAAAATCCTGACCATGGGGGCTGTGGCCACTGACCTGATCAATAACTATTATTTGGGATTCTCTCACTGATAATCCTCTCTGACCTTTTTCCAGGGCAGCGATGGAGTCCCCATCCCTGGAGGGATTTAAAAGCCGTGAGGATGTGGCACTTGGGGACATGGTTCAGTGGTGGCCTCGGCAGTGCTGGGGGACGGTTGGACTCGATCTGAGGGCTTTTCCAACCTGAACTATTCTGTGACTCTGTGGATTTGACCAGAGACCTGTGTCCCCACCTTGGATTCTTCCATTTTTCCCTCTTCCAGCTGACGCCTGAGTTCATTGTGCCGCCCTTTCCCGGAGAGAGAGGGATTTTATTCTCCTGGAGAACCGCTCTCATCATTTCTCAAGTGCGCTGCCACCTCACACAAACAATAAATCCTCCCATCCCCGAGAACAGATAAAATTGAAATCTTTGTCATAATAAAACAACCTGCTGGTAAAGAGACATCATTTACAACAATCCAGCACTAAATTGCTTTCCCCAGCATTAATCCATTCAGCTGATGTTTGTTATTCTGCTAAAGTGGTGCCACGTTCGACAGAGAAATTGTCATAAGGAGAGAAATATTAACAATAAAATCCCACATAATATTCCAGAATTAGACACGTGAGCTCATGGAGTGCCTGTTTTCCAGAGCATTGGCTGCCTCAAGCCATGGTTAACGTGGACAACTATCACCAAAACAGCGAAATAATTCCAGTTCAAGATTTCACATGGTCTTGCAGTAAAAAAAAAAAAAAGTTCACTTCCCTTAATTATTACTACTTCAGTAAGGAAACTGAAGAAATAAATAATTTAAATAATAAATTTAAATAAATAAAAACTCAGAACGGGAAACAAAATAGTAAAAAAAAAAGGAGGAGAAGAACCATAAAAGCAAAATAAGCCACCCATATTATAATTTAAAACTCGAAAACAGGAATGTGATTTTAAACTATTCATGAAGGGATTTGCATAATCCCCAGTACTGGGGAAGTGAGTGCAGCTTTGGAATTACAGAGGGAGCTTCCGGAGGCATTCCTAAGAGGAAGAAAAAGAAAGGAAATACAGGGAAACACACTCACTTTCCCAGAAAAAAAAGGTCTTATTTGAACATAATGGGTATTGCAGAGGAGTGTTTAAGCACTGAAGATATTTGTCACTTTTTAATTGCTAATTTGCAAAACAAAACCTATTCTTTTAGTGATGGGTTTTGACTGGCTCTTAATTGGAATTTCAAAAGAGATTTTATTATTTCTTTTTTTCTGGTTGTGAACTTCAAACCCAAACAGATTCAAACAGGAATCCTTAAACGTTCAAGCATCCCTATGAAAAATATTAATCAAATAATTGGGGATTAAATTACAGGATCTATATTCCTTTCCAGCATCCACATCCACTTTCTCCAGCTATTCTCTTCATGGATCCATACTCCTATAGATCCTCTGAGCAAGGCTTTTTGTCACCAAGGACCCTGGGTTTCCATAGGCAACCTGGTAATTTGCATATTCCTAATAAATAGTCAGCAAAAGCTGAAATATTCTTCTAAAATAATGAAAGCAAAGTGCTACTTTGATAAAAGAGATGAGCACCCCGTTTTTAGAGATAAAAAATTTTGAAACGTTGCAAGACAAAGGGAGCAGAATGGAAGCCCAGGTGTTCGCAGGGATGAGCAGCTTTATGGATTAACCACACTGACCAGGTCTCCATTGGCTGCGCAGGAGCTCCAACATCCAGGGATTCATTTATTTGCCTAAATGGAGACATTTGGGACCATTTGAGACGCCTGAGGATATCCAGGACATCTGTGTGCACAAGGCTGACATAAATGACACAGAACTTGGGAGAGACACATGAAAGGGCAGGGAAAACGCTCCTGGACATGGCAATTGGGACTCATGGAATCACGGAATGGTTTGGATTGGAAGGAACCTTGAAGCTCATCCAGTTCCACCCCCTGCCACGGGCAGGGACACCTTCCACCATCCCAGGTTGCTCCAAGCCCCCGTCCAACCTGGCCTTGGACACTTCCAGGGATCCAGGGGCAGCCACAGCTTCACTGGGCACCCTGTGCCAGGGCCTCACCACCCTCACAGCCAACAATTCCTCCCCAATATCCCATCTATCCCTGCCCTCTGGCAGGAGGAAGCCATTCCCTGGGTCCTGTCCCTCCATCCCTTGTCCCAAGTCCCTCTCCAGATCTCCTAGAGCCCCTTTAGGCCCTGGAAGGGGCTCTGAGGTCTCCCTGGATCCTTCTCTTCTCCAGGTGAACACCCCCAGCTCTCCCAGCCTGGCTCCAGAGCAGAGGGGCTCCCACCCTTGGAGCATCTCTGTGCCCTCCTCTGGACTCACTCCAGCCCCTCCACATCCTCCTGATGCTGGGGATCCCAGAGCTCCAGGTGGGTCTCACCAGAGCACCCCATTTGCATAGTTTAAGGCAGGAGAAACCAGTCCCTATCCCAGACACAGACATCACAAAACCCTGAGAATCTCTGAATCTGAAGTTGAATCCAGTCTCCCAAAATACAGTGATTTGTGTATGAAAGTTGCCTATTTCTCTTCCACATCCATAAAAAATGACCAACCTGACAAACTCAGGAGGACTCTGTGCTGCAGAGATGAATCCCAGGCAAAATTACTAATTCCGAAGTTATCTATCCTCTTAATAATGTTCACAGCTTGTAATATTGTCAATTCCTTTATTTAGTGTACTGTGTGCAGTAGCCATCACAGAGCACCAAAAAACAGATTGGAAAACTTATTTGAAAATTACTGAACATTCCAGACATTTTCCCTCAGTCCCACAAGGAACTCCACGATCTCCAAAGGAAACCTTTCCTCACCTTTGTTCTGATCCCTTCTCCAATGCCCGTTCCTATCATATCTTTGAATGATCCTCGGTCTCCACGCAGATTCCCTGATGTAAATTCCTATTTATGATTCCATTATGCAAATGAGCACAGGCAGTAAATTTGCATCAGAAGGGTATTCCTGATCCAAACTGCAGCCTCACAAGCTGCACCCATTCTGTGCTAATTAACATCCATTAACTCCGCAGCTCCGTGGAAGCTTTGGGGACCCTCAGCCTCCCATTTATTCCATTTATTTGAAGAAACTCACAGCGGGTGCATTGTGTTCTATACTGGCCAATTTTCATTTTTTATAATGTACGCATGCACGATATTTTCATTCGTGGAATATTTTTTAATGCCTTTTGTCCTTTATCTTTGTGGAATATCCTTCTCTGGTGGCATCAGGTGCAGACACACCTGACTCCCTACCGACCTTTCCCTCCTGCCAGCTTTATTTCCAAGCCTTCCCTCTCCCTGCCTTCCCAGCAGTCCAGCAGGACATCCAGAAGACTCCTTTTTTTTTTTTGTCAGATTTTGAAGAATGAATGCATTATTTCCTTGGCATGCCAAGCCTTTCCTGGCCCGCCGCCTGCCATCCCTACACCCACACTCCAAGGCACTTTTCCATGCAGCAGATTAAGGAGCTGTTCCCACACCAGCGATGCTTTGCTGAGGAAGATGAACTGCAAAGGACACGGATCCTGCTCCTCCTTCTGTTAGCAGGATTTCGGGATATATTCCACCAGCTGGAAGGGGTGGGGCTGGGGGGAAATGTCAGCTTTAAATATAATAAAACGTGCTGGGAGAACAAAGAGCAGAGTCCTGGAAACCTCTTGCTGGCACCCAGAGGAGAGGAAGGAGTGGGACAGGATCTTTCCAGACAGAGGAGCCTCTCGTGCCAGGCTCTGCTCTGAGTCCCTGGGAGCAGTGGCCGTGCCAGCTGCTCCGATGCCACAGGATGCAGCCACAGGCTGCTCCATACATCGAGGCAGCGAAGGACAGCCAAGAGCACATCCCACCGGCTACCTCGGAGCTTCCTGCCCGAGCCAGCAGCTCCTGGAGCTGGAGGCACAGCTGCCAGGATCCTGCTTCCCTTGGCCAGCACAGGACTTGGCTCAGATTTTGAATACGATTGATTTCGTTCCCTCTACAAAATCTGGAGAAGGAAATGCTCAGCTGCTTTGAACTGAAATGATTTTTTTTTTTTTTGTTACCCCCCAGCCCCCAGTTGGAAGGAATAAATTGAGCCTCGGCGAGTTCCATGCCTATAGAATAATGTTCATTCCATACATTTCAGCCAAATGCCGAGTGTGATTGGCATTTTCCTCCTTAAAAAAACTGTGGAGAGCAGTTGGTACAGCTGATTGATTGAAGTCAGTCCAAGGACTTATATTTCTGAGCATGGAGCCAAAGGGATATTGATGCTCTGTGCTCTGAAATCGTGGAGACCATTAATTCTTAGAACTTCTCAGGCTGAAGAGGGGACCTTGGCTTCACTGTGGAAGGTCAGGATGAGACCTTGGTGGGCACCATTGTGTTCCCTCCCCAAAAAACATGGGCAAGTGGGTGGCAAGGAAGCTGTAATGGGAACCTGCAGATCTCTGGAGGACCTGTTGGAGAGAGTCCAAAGGAATCCACGGAGGTGCTCCAAGGGCTGGAGCCCCTCTGCTCTGGAGCCAGGCTGGGAGAGCTGCGGGTGCTCACCTGGACAAGAGAAGGATCCAGGGAGACCTGAGAGCCCCTTCCAGGGCCTAAAGGGGCTCCAGGAGATCTGGAGAGGGACTGGGGACAAGGGATGGAGGGACAGGACACAGGGAATGGCTTCCCACTGCCAGAGGGCAGGGATAGATGGGATATTGGGAAGGAATTGTCCCCTGTGAGGGTAATGGGGCCCTGGCACAGGGTGCCCAGAGAAGCTGTGGCTGCCCCTGGATCCCTGGAAGTGTCCAAGGCCAGGTTGGCTGGGGCTTGGAGCAGCCTGGGATAGTGGAAGGTGTCCCTGCCCATGGCAGGGGTGGGACTGGATGAGCTTTAAGGTCCCTTGTCACCCAAACCATTCTGTGAGTCCACAATCTCCCAGTTTGGATAATCAGATAAAAATGTCCTGGGAACCCAGGAGAACATCCAGCATATCCAGTCTACACACAGTGGATGTTCACGTGGCTACAGTAATTTTTCTTGACTTTCTATAACTCCACAGCACCAGATTCCCAAAAGATTAACTTTTGTTCTCTAGAGGAAAACACCCCAGTTTGGCTCCACTGTGATTGTGGACACAAATCCAGGAGCAAACTGGATCCCAAATGCCTTGGGAAGTGAGTTGATACAGCTTTGTTGAACACTTTGATACTGTCAGTGCACTTACACAACTCTTAATAAGGGCTTGAAAATCTAAAATGATCAAAGCCATGTCCTCAAGATAAAAATACAGCATGAAACTACCCCAGAGCCTTTGTTCTGAATTTTTTCAAGTTCTTGTCGAGGATCTGGAAAGAATTCCAGAGTCAGATTGAAATGCACTCTCATCTTTTGCACAGCACTGAGATACGTAGGGTGCTTTGGCAGCCATCTGGATCCATATAGGATTTATGTTATCAATCAGGATTTAAAACAAAATTGTACCATTGATACCCTCAGGGGTTTAACATCCAGCAGCCCCAGAATATCTGAGCAATCACAGAATATTTGAGATCACTGGGAAACAATCAGCTAAGAAACGGTTGGGAGGAATAGGGGGAAAAAAAACGGTGAAACGGAGAACAAGTTAAGCTGAAAGAAATAGAACTGCTGATGACAGATGGCATTAAGAGGATGATCTTCCTCGATGAGCGCTGGCTCTAATGCTCCAACAGGGTTGATAAATATGTTGAACAGCTTGCCTGGGGCAAGTCAAACAAAGCCCTGGGCAAGAAATTTAAAATGCAGTTTGCCTAACAGAGCAACTAAAGAGGAATTTCTTGGCTCACCGTTTTGCCAAGACGTGTTCTGTTCACACTGCATGAATTCCCAGGGAAACTGTTGGGTTTGCTTCTTTTTTTTTTTTTTTCCATAGGAGGAGCAGAAGCCTCATGTTCATTCAAACTAACAAATGCCCAGGAAATTGGTTCCTGCCTGTGGCTGCTGACGTTGGACGCAGGCGTGGGCACGTGTTTGTGTACGGATGGATGTTTGGATAAAAGCTGCACAACAGATTATTGCAAAAGGAAAAGCAGATTACCATCAGAGGGAAGGAATATTTTACTGTCAAGAGAAAAACTGCCATGTTTTCAGCACGGGAAATGTGTCAGGAGGATGACTTTGGAAAAAAAACCCTCGAAGACAACAGCACTCAAACTGGGAAAAGCAATGGAGAGATACAGAAAACGAGTGCAAAATGTGTTTATCAAACCCATCCTAAAGCATGTTACAAGTTATAAATAATACAAACTCAACAGGACTCAAACAAAGCTGAAGCCAATATCCAGAATGTTAATAAGGCACAAAGCACAGTTGCTCTGAACTTCCCAGGCAGAACACAAGAGGTTTCACATATTCCTGTTTCAATGCAATTTTGAGCTTAACCAGCAGAGAGCAGGGACAGACCCAAGTCAGTGAATCCCAACACTTCCCAGGGTGGCCTTATGCACCGCCTCCACATCCCTTCCCACCCAAAAAGCAGGAATATTTAAACCATTTTTGTCCTGAAGATCAACAGAGCTGCCGTCTGGTGACTCCACACAATAAAATTCCATCGTCAGAATTCTCTGTTGGAAAACTTGCCTCTAACTGCCAGAAACTGGAAGATACAGCCCAGCCAAAAAAATCCTTTCTGGTGACCTGAAAGGTTCTCATCACACACTGGAAGGAGAATATGGAAAAGCAGCAAAGGCCAAACTTTGTGACTTTTGAGAGCTGGCCCTGAATGTCCCTGTGCCCATGACACGTCCCCAAACCTGGCAGAGCCAGGAGGACAATGGTGCACCTCAACTTCCACCCATGAGCGGCACCTGGACCCTCCAGAAGTTCACTTTGGATCTGAATGATCAGGATCTCAATAATCCACTTCTCAGGAAGATAAGTAGAACTTGTGAGAGTGAAGAAAGCGAAGAACCTCAGCAGCTCTTCCCTCTTTTTCCATAGTCTTGGGATACAGACTTTGTTTCTAATCGCTGCAAATAATCAAGCCTCACATAAATTATAATATATTAAATATTATTTAAATACTCCACAACTCAGGTATGAGTGGTCCCAAAGCAAAACAAAGAATCCTTTTTGGAAAAATACCAAAGGATCCCAACTAACAGGTCTTTGTTAAAAATCTCTTTTTCACATCTTGACTGTGACTTTCAAAGGTTGGACTCGATGATCTGTGAGGTCTTTTCCACCCTTAATGATTCTCTGAATCAATGTCTGTTGAGTAAAACAAACACCACTTGATAAAACTCTGTATTTTCTAGTTTTTTCCTTCCCATATCTTGCTTGGTTTGTATTCTTCAGTGAAACTTGGGATGAGTTGAGGGAATGGTCACGGCCCCAAGGCTGACAGAGCTCCAGGAGTGTTTGGACAATGCTCTCAGAGATGCACAGGGTGGGATTGTTGGGATGTCCTGTGCCAGGCCACGAGTTCAATCAATGATCCTGATGGGTCTCTTCCAACTCAGAATATTTCATGATTCTCTGAAGAGCAGGCATGAGAGAATAGGAATCAAAAATGTCTAACAATAAATAGAGAATTCATCCAAAAAACAGTTCAATGTCCTATTCCTGAAGGTTTCCATCCTAAAAAATGCATTTCGTCTTTCATCATGGAAACATCACAGAATCCCAGAACAGTTTGTGTTGGAAGGGACCTCAAAGCTGATCTCATTCCACCTCCCTTCCACTAGACCAGGTCGAGGTCCAGTCTAGTCCATAGAGTAGATCGAGTTTCATTCATGGAAATGAACTAAAATCTGTCTACTCGGCTTTGTATAAATAATCAATCCCATTATATTTAGACTGGTAGAGTGCTGGGAAAAACGAGATGAGCGGGAGGCTTTGGGAATTCAAGGCTGAACTCAGACTAAAAGATTTTCTCTCTGAAGCTGATTTTCATCATTAGTGGTGCTGCTGTTTTCAAACCCACAGCACATAAAGCCTTTGCCACAGATTTGAATTCCACTGTGCTGGGTTCTGGGTACAAACGCAGAACAAAAGAGCAACATCCCCAAAAATTGAGTTTTTCTATTTACAGGGTCATTCATATTCCTGCTTTCTATAAACATCAAAGAGAACTGTCACAAACTGTAAAGTTCAGGAAGGGGAAACCAATAAACACCTGTTTCCTTTCATGTTTGGGGATTTGGGAACGCAGCTGATTGAATGCTCATGGCTGGGATCAACTGGCAGCATTTTCCATGAACAACTGACTGACACCCAAAACAATAATGCACCACAAATGGATCTGACCTGCAGGAAAGAAGAGCTATTCACAAAGCAGGAACGATCAGTCCTTAAGTGCGAAATGTTGGGATTAAAATTTTACCTGTTTCATGTCTAATCCATTAAAGAGTCACCTTGAGGAGTCCTGTAGGCACCTGATGTTTCTTGGCCACAATTATGGTGCTTGAAGCATCCCAAGGACACAGAAAAAAATGTCAAAGTTTATGGTCAAAAATCTGATTCCTTGAACTATTTGTTTACTCCTTCTAATTTCTCTTGCCAAATAAATGATTTGAGCAATGAAAACGTGATGAATAAAAGCATCAGAAGTTCTTAGCACAGCCCTGAATTGTCCAAAAATGGAATCAAAACCTACAGAATGAGTTGGGTTGGAAGAGACCTCAAAGATCATCCTGTTCCAGCCCCTGCCATGGGCAGGGACACCTTCCACTGTCCCAGGTTGCTCCAAGCCCCGTCCAACCTGGCCTTGGACACTGCCAGGGATCCAGGAGCAGCCACAGCTTCTCTGGGCACCCTGTGCCAGGGCCTCCCCACCCTCACAGCCAACAATTCCTTCCTAACATCCAATTTAAACCTGTTCTCTGTCAGTTTGGAGCCATTCTCTCTTGTCCTGTCACTCCAGGCCTTTTTCCAAAGTCCCTCTCCAGCTGTCTTGCAGGTTCCCTTCAGGTACTGGGAGGTGCAAGTAGGCAACCCCAAAGCATCTCTTTTCCAAGCTGAACAATCCCAATCCTCTCAGCCTTTCCTCCCAGCAGAGCTGCTCCATCCCTCTGATCATCCTGCTGCCTCCTCTGGACTCTTTCCAGCAGCTCCACATCCCTCTGATATTGGAGCCAAGGGCTGGGGGCAGCTCTGCAGGTGGGGTCTCACCTGAGCGGGGCAGAGGGGCAGAATCCCCCCTCCCCTGCTGCCCACGGGTGTTTCTGGGCTGGGTCACATCCAGCTCTCACCCACCAGCACCCCCAAGTCCTTCTGCCAGGGCTGCTCCATCCCTTCACCCCCAGCCTGGACTGACCCCAGGGGCCGCCCCAGTGCAGGTGCAGCACCTTAATCTCAAGGAGCACAGCAGAAAGCCCAGGGATTCAACCACTGAAGAACATATCATGCCTCAACCTGGCCACCCTCCTCTCTTTTCTAAAGAAGAGAGGAGTTTCTTAATACATTATGTTTCCAAAGTCTGTTAGGGATAAAAAGAACCGCTGCTACAATAATATGGTGAAGAGATTGAGATAGAGCTACACGGTCCTATCATCAAGCTGATTATTTGCTTCATTGCAAAGCATCACATCTTTAGTTCAGCCATTGATTTGAGGCTTTCAAATCATTTTGTGATCTTCCTTCACTCCGAGCATTCCAGCGCTTGGCAGAGATTCATTTTAGATCATCCCCGGTCATTTGCCACACTTTAGTGCTCCACTACTCAAGGAGAACTTGATGTACACAGAAAATAAGAGATGTCATCAGGGCTGTGTAATCCATTTCATATAAATCCATCTCTGCAATAACACCCAAGCCCTACCTTGTCTCGTGAAAATCTCTCTAATCTCCCAAGCCACCTTGGGGAGCTTGAGACACAGAGAAGCAAAACAAAATATATTCTACTCTTATAAAAGCAAAGAGCCACGTTTTGTTACCAGCAAAATAGGAATCACTTCTAGGGCCTTGCTGCAGAAAATAATAACTTGTTTACAAGGTTTGCTTACTGCAAGGTATAGAAAAATTGCCTCTTCTTTCCTTTCTTTCTGATGACTATTGCTGAGTTAAATGAACTGCCATAGCCACATTCAGCGAAAGTAATCTCATATTCCTTATTATATTCGTAGCCTTAGATTTCAGACAACAATAGAAAGCTGTAGGCACCCTGACAATTATTTAAACCTACAATCTATAATTGCTCAGGAGCAAAAATATAATTACATTCAAATAACAAGCAATTCAACAAGCAGCCCTTTCGTCCTCCTTTCCCCTTAACCCTTTTCCAAACCAATAAATGCCTTCCACATGCACCTAGATCATTCAAATGGATCTATTTTGAACCATAGCTGTCCTTAATGGAAATATGGAAGTTCCAAGAGTTATTTTCTCATCTGTTGCGAGCCAAGGAAATGATGGTGAGTTCTCACTTGCAAAAGAGAATAACTCTTCCTAGCCATCTCAAAAAAAAAAAAAAATGAATACTTCTAACCACACAAAAAAAAAAAAAAAAAAAAAAAAAGATAATTACTCAAGAAAAGACCAGAGCAGATTGTTAGAGAAAAACTAATTTATATCCAGAGGGGCAGACAGAGGCCAAATATTAATGTGGTTAGTCATTTACCCACCGTGCAGCACAATCATTCCCAAAAAAAAAAACGGATTGGCAGCGTTGGAAATAAAGAAACTACAGAAAATGCTGAGGCAGAGTGGCACCAAAGGCTCAGGAAAGGAATTGCCATCACTCACAGCAAAGTGCATGACCTGCAGCTCTCCAGATCCGTGGTTCCCTCAGACATCGCAGACAAAGCATCCTGTGCCCTCTGGCTGTGGCTGGCAGCAGGCTGAGCTGAAGGGCCGTGGTAGCACAGTCCTGCTGCAACAAACAGCCCCTCTAACCCTGAGCTGGATTTTGGGGAGCCTCTGCCACAGATCCTTGTGGGGATGTGTTTGGATACCCAAGCAGGCCAGGATAACTCCACAGTCACTCAGACAGAGCTGCGGTGCCCCAGGGTGGCAGCAGTGAGAGGTCATTCCAGGCTCTGCACCCAGCCCACCTGATCCCAAGCACATCTCCCACACCCACGCCAAGCCACAGACACACCCAGAAGGAGTCGTTGTCTCGTTTACAGCATCACTGTGCAATCAGCCACTTTGTGTTCTTTGGAATTTTGGAGTTTTTCATGGACACACAACTTCAAAGCAGGTCAGGAGCGAATACTGGAATGTTTATCAAGTTTGCAAAACTTGTCCATCAGAAAAAGATTCACAAGTGTCTTTAAATCTTTATTTCTCATGACTAATCATGGAATGAAAGGATGGGTTGGGTTGGAAGGGATCCTAAAGCTCATCCAGTGCCACCCCCTGCCATGGGCAGGGACACCTTCCACTATCCCAGGTTGCTCCCTTCCAACCTGGCCTTGGACACTTCCAGGGATCCAGGGGCAGCCACAGCTTCTCTGGGCACCCTGTGCCAGGGCCTCACCACCCCCACAGCCAACAATTCCTTCCCAATATCCCATCCATCCCTGCCCTCTGGCAGTGGGAAGCCATTGCCTGGGTCCTGTCCATCCATCCCTTGTCCCAAGTCCCTCTCCAGCTCTCCTGGAGCCCTTTTAGGCCCTGGAAGGGGCTCTGAGGTCTCCCTGGAGCCTTCTCTTCTCCAGGCTCTCCAAGTTATCCAGGATACCCAGGATGAATTACTCCCAAATTCACACACAGGTCTCCAGCAAACTACACAACGGCATGAAGAGGGACCACGTGAGAGACCAAAAATCCTTCTGCAGCTAAAAAACACGCCCAGATCTTTAATGCAGCAAAATGATCTTGGGTTTATTGGCCTCCAGGAAACAAAGCAAATTAAAATCTCCTTATCTACCCCAGGGATAAACCCCGTCCCATCGGGTGAGTCTGTGTCAGCACTCTAACATTTAAACCCCTGCACTCGTCCTCTCTGGGCGTGTCAGGAGCATTCCACGGAGTTACCTGAGTGACTCCCATCCTGCTGTGGGATGGGGTGGGGTTATATGCAGCTGGACGTTGGAGTCAGGGATTGCCTGGAGGTTGGGATGTCCTGAGCTGGTGTAAATTCAGACACTGACAAGCACAGACACAGTGACAACAACATTCCTTACCACACTTTCCGTCCCAGAAGAGTCAAAAAAAGCTGGATGACCATCAGACAAACGAGGCTCCACGTCACCCCCCTGGATACCAGGAGGACACCCTGCCCTGTCTCCATCCCCGTGGCTGTAGATGCTGTCCCTAATTCCAAACACATTCCAGCATTCCACTCCAGCCCCGTCCCCTCGACTCGAGCACGTGTCTGCTCCTGCATAATTCATTACATGACTCTCAATAATTTTCAGTCAAGGTTCAAGCAGGAACGTGTCACACCAGGATTAGATTATTTATGAGCATAATGTTGGATTTAAGCCAATGACACACCAATAAATTTTATCTCCAAGCCTGACATATCTCATGCTGTTTTCCCTGGCTCACAAACAAATAACCACGGCTGTCTAAGAATTACTTGCATTCAACTTAAATCAGAATTTTTTTTGTGATTAGTTCTTATCTTGCTTGAAAAACTGGTCATGTTCTTTCTTTCTTCCAGAGGCTGAAGTGTGGTTTTGCCTTCATTTCTCAAGTGTGTTCTGCACAGAGAGCAAAGTCAGGTATTCCAGAATAAAAATCTGGAATAAGGTGCTGTTTGAGCCTCTTAAAGGATGGAGTTTTTACTCTTTTCTAAAGACAAAAGACTTGTGTCACCCAGGAAAAGCAGAGCCTGTACCAGCCAACATTAATTGCCATTGAAAATAATCTAATTTGGGCATTACCCAAAATAAAAGAATAAATAATGTACCATTAATACATCAGAACACATTATATAGAAATGTTTATTAATATAAATATTGTTATATAAATATATACTGGGACATAAAGGATTCTCTGAGCAACTCTAGGAGCAATTCTCCCCATCCAACCCCCTGCAGACTTGAAGAACTGCACTTCAATCTCCACTATTTGTGCTCACACGTGACAAAAGCTGCCTGAGGTCCCATGACAGCCACTGGAGATCCAGTTCCAATGGAATGAGATGATCTGCAAGGTCTCCCTTCCAACCTCAAACCATTCTGGGATTCTGCGATTCTATTCCAATCGAGCCCTCCAAGCTTCAGGAGTATTTCTGAGCCAGTATTTTAAAAGTCAGTGACAATTTTTGTATCTTTGTTCTGCAGCAAAGTGATCTGATGATATATTTTTTCAATAACTTCATCGGGTGAGAAAAACTCCTGAAAATCAGGGAAATCACTCTAAATTCTCCCAAACTAAATAACCCAATAGTAAGTAATCCATATTTATTAATAAAGGACCCTCTTTGCTCAGTCTCACTCCCCCCAGATCTGAAATTTCCAGGCTGTGCCAGCAGCCTTGCGAAGATAAATCCATTATGATCCGCTGACAACACTTTGTGGATGTCACAGTACATCTCAAATCATCAAAACAGCACCACTTTCCCCCTCCTAAAACCCTCTTACATATTTTTTTCGTGGCTGAACAGAATAAATCATCAGCACTCCGTGTGTTTTATTCCAAGTCACCACTCTCTGTGCTTTATTAGCAGGAATCCGAGGATAAATCCGATGGTAAATGTGCCCATCCCGGCACACAAACAAACACACACACAAACACATCTCCTGCAAAGCACCATCAATCTGATCAGGGCAGCCTCCAGTCATTAACAGGATAATTTACTTCTATTTCCAACTTAAACCAGCTCAGAATGATGCCAAGCATATGTTGCTCCTGCTCACTGATATATTCCTCTTTATCACTGGCAAGGAATTACTTCTCTGCAAGGCTTTTGCAATTGCTCAAGGTGCTCGTGCCGCCTTTTTTGCATGGAAAATAAAACAATAAATTACTAAAATAATATAAGAAAATCCATAAATAAATAAAATATTACTAAATTTTAAAAATTAATATATAGATAAATAGAAAAATAATGATCTTCTTCAAGACAATTCCTGCTGTTGGAGATCACTGAGCCCTAGACCAGAAGTCATGAAAATTAACTGTGTCTCTTCTACTCTTTCTGTGGCAATACCCCCAAAACGTAATTAAAAGGTTGTTTTAAGGTGAATGACGCTGATTAAAAAGCTGCAGTCTGACTTTTAAAATCCCCCAGATCTTCCCTAATGTGCAATAGCCACTCTAAGCAGAAATCCACACAAAGCTGAATTCTTCATTACCTCAAGAAACCTAAATTAACATAAAAAACTCCCTGATGGAGAAGCACAGAGATTGTGTTTGAAGGCCACATTACTTTTGTTTTCTGAAGGAAAAAGAGATGTGGCTCCTTTGAAAGCAAAGGATGTTCTGAAGGGTTGTGCTCATCAAGGACAGCTTTCACTTTGTGTTAGGGATATTTTATTGTCCCTTATTAGTGTTTATAAATGTCAGGAAATGTCCTTGGTGAGGACCAAGCAGAACTGTAGCATTTTGTTTTTATCAGAATCTGCTTGCCCAGTGCTCTGCCCATTTACATTCCCACAAAGCTGATGCACAATTCCATCGAATCACAGCAGCAGCATTTAAAGCACAATGCCCAGGATATTCCACAGGACAAGAGAAATTGAGTACTGAGATTTTCACTTCAAAAGGTCCCAGAGTTATGGTTATTTCTGTGTTTATCACCTTATTTTATAACAGGCTTAGGGGAAAATTTTCAGTTCAAGAATTCTCTGCTTCGGCTTTAAAATCTAAACAGGGAAACATTCCCTGGCAGTGGCTTAAAAAACACCCTGAAGGTTTGACCAGCAAACCAGAGCATCTCACTTCAGGCAAGGTTGTGAGAAAGAAGGTGATCTGAGGAGAAGGGTTTGGGGAGGGTGGTGAAGGAAAAGCTGGACACGCCCTGACCATGAGTGCTTGGAGCCCAGAACCCTCCCTGTGCCCAGGGCTGATCTCCAGTGTGGGCAGCAGGGGAGGGGGGAATTCTGCCCCTGTGCCCCACTCAGGTGAGACCCCACCTGCAGAGCTGCCTCCAGCCTGGGGGCCAACAGCAGAAGGACGTGGAGCTGCTGGAGAGAGTCCAGAGGAAGCCATGGAGATGCTCCAAGGGCTGGAGCCCCTCTGCTCTGGAGCCAGGCTGGGAGAGCTGCAGGTGCTCACCTGGACAAGAGAAGGATCCAGGGAGACCTCAGAGCCCCTTCCAGGGCCTAAAGGGGCTCCAGGAGAGCTGGAGAGGGACTTGGGACAAGGGATGGAGGGACAGGACACAGGGAATGACTTCCCACTGCCAGAGGGCAGGGATGGATGGGATATTGGGAAGGAATTGTTCTCTGGGAGGGTAGGGAGGCCCTGGCACAGGGTGCCCAGAGAAGCTGTGGCTGCCCCTGGATCCCTGGAAGTGTCCAAGGCCAGGTTGGAGGGGGCTTGGAGCAACCTGGGATAGTGGAAAGGTGTCCCTGCCCTTGGCAGGGGGTGGGACTGGATGAGCTTTAATGTCCCTTCCACCCCAAACCATTCTATGTTTAGGTAGTGGCTGCAATAATGATGAACCAGGACCACACAGCAGGGCTTGGGAACTGGGCTGAGTTTCAGTTCTCTGGAAGAGGCAACAGAAGGACAAAACCAGGGTCTGGAAGAGAGGAAAAAGAGAAATAGGAACCAGGGGTAGATTTCTTTAATGAACACTGCAAAGGTAACAATGGGAACATGATTTGATTTAGGGACAGAGTAGCCTCGCTATTTAGGCCATTCCCTTTTGTTATGCCCTGACCTCCCAGGCTTTTTCTCTCATTCCAGAACTGCTGAAATGCTGTGTCCATTTTCTCATCACTCTGTGAAAACAGGACAGCATGAATGCCTCAGAACACTGCAAATCCAGCCAATTAACACACTCCTTTCTCTTTTCCAAGTGCTGAAAGAGAATTAACACGAGAGACATGGATCTCTGTTGGAATACATTCACTCTGGCTCTCAATTCTTCCAGAGCGTGATCCTTGTAGCACGTGATGATATCGCAGTGGATGTTTCTCCTCCGGCTGAGTCAGAGCAAACACGCCTGTTTCAACATCACCAAGTCTTTCATTTTTTTTCAGATAGAGATAAAACATCTTCTGATGTGTACCATTGTTTTTTCTTCTTTGAGAAAAATTGCTTGTTCTATTTTTACTGTTGACAAAAACAAAACAAAACAAAAAAAAAAGGTGTTTCTCTTGGGGGCCAAACTTTGATCCCTGTGATTTTCTTTTCCTGGTGAAAAATAGTCATTGAAAACTCAGCTGGACCAAAAGACTTCCTAGACTGGTTCTTCTCTGACACAGCCACCAGCAGCTGTTCCAGCGGGGAGTAAAAGAAACTCTGTACGGATTTATCCATTCTCAAACACATCACCCCACTTCCAAGGGAAATTATCTTCCTTTAGTTGAGCAGTTCCCCTGATGAGGCCTTTATCCACAGGAACAGAATGGCTTGGGTTGGAGGGACATTAAAGCTCATCCTGTTCCACTCCCCACCATGGGCAGGGACACCTTCCACTATCCCAGGTTCCTCCAAGCCCTGTCCAACCTTTATGGGAAGGAGCTGAAGAACCCAAGAGCGGGGTGTGTTGGAGGAGCTCCGTTTTCCAAGGGCCCCAGACCCACGTGCTGCAGAAGCAGCTGAAGAGGCCTCAGGAACAGGCTGAGAGACCTCGCTGGACAATCCTGGAGTATCCTGGTTTAATTTTTAAATAACCTTTGGAAGCAGTGGGGATGCAATTGCGACAGGACACAACAACTCAGGCAAAACACAATAATAACACAGCTCCGTGGAATTACTGGAATGTGCTGCTGTCTAATAAGTGCAGAGCAGAAGGTGACCTGGCCTGGATCCGTCTGCCAGCTCCGAAACGTCCATAATTAGATCTTATCAGTTCCTTAACATCCTATTTCTGTCTGCGCTTTGTTTACATCAAGAAACCAATTATCCCATTACAAGCCAGTCTATGTCAAGCAAATACAGCTCAGTGTGCTCGTGCATTTTAAAAGTGTTATAATTACAAATCTGAACTATTGCCAGATTTCGCTGGAGGTAAATAAGAGCCCTTCTATGCACACACCATATGCACGATGCTTCCTCTCGGAGAAATCAGGTGGCACAGAAATCTCAGGGAATGTGGAGGTGCTCTGGGATAAACCGGAGTCTTGCACCAGCAGCAGTTGATAAGGAGAAAGAGCGCTTAAAATTCAACAGAAACCTGATCAGAAACCTTTCTGAGCATAATTTGCCTGCCCATGGCAGAGGGTTGGAACAAGGTGATCTTTAAGGTCCCTTCCAGCCCAAACCATTCCATGATGTTATGATAACGCAGAAGTGCATTTAAATGTGTTTAAAACATGCAAAGAGTTACCATGGTAGTGAGGAAAATATTAATTTCTTGAAGTCGTGAATGTTCTGCAGCTTTCAGGCATTTGGGGGTTTTTTACCCCTGGTAAAAAAGTTTAATTCAGACCCCACACTGCTTCTTTTCAAAATATTATCAAGCCCCCTTATATATGTTCAGATTCTGAGTTTTGGTTAGGCTTGGGGTCAAAATCAGTCTCTTAAGACAAAATGCTTTTAACTGAATATATCCATGGCCATAAAACTTGCAAGAAAACTTTCTGGACAGGCATTTATTGAACGGCTTCTACTTTATCATTCACAACACAAAACGGAACATCAAGAGTTTCACTTGTTCCACGGAAACACAGAACCCCAGAACGGTCTGGGTTGGGAGGGACCTTGAAGACCACCCAGTTCCAACCCCTGCACTATCCCAGGTAGCTCCAAGCCCCATCCAGCCTGGTCTTGAACACCTCCAGGGATGGGGAGTCCACAACTTCTCTGGGCAGCAGTCACAGAAATAGGGAATAGATCTCAGGGGATTTTTGACGCAGCATTCCAGCGTCTCCAGTGAGGCTGTGCCTGTGCACCTCGTGTTCCCTTAGTGCTTTAATCTTAGCTGGGAGATGGATTACGAGGTCCCAGGATGGGGAGCATGAAAAGATTTCCATTAAAGAATCACCCTCACCCTCGAAATGCAGCTTTTTTCTCCACTGTAGAAACAAGGACACATTTCTTTATCCTCATGAACAAGAGGTGCACCTCCAGCAGCTGAGTGATGCTGAACAGACAACAGGAGAGTCTCGAGATCATTTAAATCATCCTTTGAAATCTGTGAGGTTCTGCTACAGATGGGGAAGCTGCAGGAACAAGGCCCTGAGAACATTCACCCTGTCCCTTGATCCAAACAAGCAGTCACACCACCAAATAAATAATGCACCATTAGGAAGAGCATCTTGAGGAGGTTTTGCAGGGGAGGGAGCTGTGGAATGAAATCCAACTGCATTTTGCAGCAGGTGGAAGGCTCAGTGTTTACAACCCCGCGTTATATTTTATTCTGCTGGTTTATTGGTGCATCTAAAACTATCCAAGCAGGAGGAAAATTCACTGCAAATTGGCTGTCTCTACACAAGCAACTTTTGGGTTTTGGAGATTTTTTTTTTTTAAGCGATCACAGGATGGGTCAGGTTGGAAGGGAGCACAGTGGGGTCATCTGGTCCAGCTTCCTGCTCCATCAGGGCTGTCCCAGAGCACAGAGCACAGAGTTGTGTCCAGATGGGTCTGGAATAACCCCAGTGAGGGAGACTGGAACAAACCCAGTGAGGGAGATTGGAATAACCCCAGTGAGGGAGACTGGAATAACCCCAGTGAGGGAAACTGGAATAAACCCAGTGAGGGAAACTAGAACAAACCCAGTGAGGGTAACTGGAATAACTTCAGTGAGGGAAACTAGAATAAACCCAGTGAGGGAAACTAGAATAAACCCAGTGAGGGAAACTGGAATAACCCCAGTAAAAGAGACTCCACTGGGCAGTAAGATCTCTTCTAGGTAACTCCTGCTCTTCCGGACTCATCCCTTTGAATCCAAATCAAAGGATTAAAGGATCTTTCTGGAAGAGTGGTGTAAAAATCCTGTCTTGGTGAGGTGGAGACAGAAATTTGTTTGGCTCAGGCTCTCTCCTGAGCTTACAGAGTCCCAAAATACAAAGAACTTGCTGTTAACAGGATGACACGTGGATAGGATGAGTAATAGTCCCAGGAGAGGAATTCCTAACTGATAGTTCGATAGTTTTCTTCTTCAAGTGTTTGTTTTGGAATCAGAGAATCCCAGAATGGTTTAGTTTGGAAGGGACCTTAAAGCTCATCCAGTTCCATGGGCAGGGACACCTTCCAACACTCCAGGTTGCTCCAAGCCCCATCCAACCTGGCCTT
The DNA here is from genome assembly GCA_013397755.1 of Cnemophilus loriae. Taxonomy (NCBI): domain Eukaryota; kingdom Metazoa; phylum Chordata; class Aves; order Passeriformes; family Corvidae; genus Cnemophilus; species Cnemophilus loriae. Next base: position 348,250 of record VZTF01001995.1, read on the forward strand.
TCATTCCCCTTCAGATGGGTTGGAGGGAGGAAAATGAACTGCAGCTCCCTTTTCCCATCCCACCCATCAGCTTGGGATGCCAACGCCAAGGAGACCCAGGGATTATCATCAGAGTCATGTTTGTGCACTGTTCCAGTGCAGGTCTCATAGCAAAAATCAGGATGTGTAGGTTTTCTGCTCCTTCACAGCACAGATGGCACCAGCCTGAGCTTTCACCACTTAAGCCCAACACTTGCAATCACAGCCTTGTGGAAAATCTAGGGCAATTTTAAAAGAATGGAAGTTCCCAGGCTTGATAGGAATGTTACAGAGTTCCTCAGGAATGCTTCAAAGTGTGCTGTTTAATAAGATTTTGCAATTTTCCAATTAAATTCTGTTGCTTTCTGTGAATTTTTACAAATTGTGTGCAACAGTAGAACCAACACACATCACAAACACTAGAAACCTGATCTGATCATGACACAGGAAATAAAAAAAAAAACCAAAAGGAGCTTCTTTTTTTAACAAAACATCTAAACAGCACAGACTGCATCCATATCAGACCGTACCAGAACCCTCTGCCCCTTCCTGCTGTAAGAAATTCAAAGAATCTCTACATCCACCTCAGCCTTGGATCTTAAAAGGTTAAAATCATTTTCCATTTGCTCCAAAAGAAAACTGTAAAGCAATCACTCATTCGAGCACTCCAAGAATTTGTTTATGTTCCCAAAATCCACAGAGAAGGAGACGCTGACAGAACGGCAACACTGGATTGGAGGAACTCTGAAGAGAAGTTGAATAAATCACGTTGGAAACTGAAGGGTGACACCCACAAACCATTTCTCCTCTTCGACCACGAAGCTACACCAACATTAATTCCACAGAAAAGTTGACACTCACCAAGATTTTTTGCCATCATCAATTGAACAGATCGTTTTTGGAGTGTTAAATTCATGTGTATCAAGGAGTAATTTAATATTTACTTCAGCATCACAGATAAAGAAACATTTAATAGAATATAATACATTTCCTAAGGCACTTTGGACCATCCTGTACATGTTAATAGAGAAATATATCCTTTATAAACAACTCGATTGTATCAAAACATCGTCAGGAAATTTTTCATTCTCCGTAGCAATAAATTTTAATAATTGCCATAGAAATCCACTGTTTTCTTCCCCAGTAAATCCCAAAGGCTTGCCTTAAGGACTAACATCAGCACATCCTGAAATGAGAGCTCTGACAATTCCCAGATTTGGGTAAAGTCTAGATCTTGGTTGGAAAACGGTGATTTTGATCTATTTTAGGATGTTTATTACTTCCAGAAGTAATTAATTTCTCTAGAGAAACACCTTTTCAAGTCTTCAAAATGGGCTCAAAGAATGACATTTTCATAGAAAAGAGACAGATACAGTGAAATTAAACATCTCCTCTTTCCCAGCTGGCCACTTTTCCAGCTCTGATGGCTCCTGACAGGAATTCCACAGGACTATTCACGAGGTCAAGTACAAACCAGCAGGTTGGGTTTGGGGAACGTAAATGGTAACAACTCTCCAAGACCAGCAGGTCCCAAACAGTTGGAAATCCTCGCATGGCTTAAACTCTGGAGAATTATGGATCATCTTCGGAATTTTGTTTAAACTAATGAATGATCTTAGAGGAATTATCTTACATTAAAAAGCTACTATTTTGGAATTTTTAGGGAACAAAATACAGGATTTACATTTTCTGTTTGTATAACTAAGAAAAAACATTTTTAGTGTACTTCTCTATGTGGAAATGACATGTAAAGGGCATCTCCCAAGGTGGCTTTAAGTGGTGGCAGTGACTGGAAAATGGCAGGAGCAGCCCAGATTCTGAAACTCAAAGGAGTCGGGCTGAAATTAAGAAATTTGGAGTGCAGAAACACCATAGAGCTTTGAGCTTTTATTTTCAAACTGATGCCTTACCAAACAGAGCCATCTGTGTTCCCTCTGGGAAAGGTTCAACCATTCTGTTCCCATTGACATGATGTTTATCTAGAAAGGGAAAAAAAAAAAAACCAACAAGTTAAAATGTGATAAGAGTATTTGCTTTGCATAAAATCAATTGTTTATTTCTCACAGATCCATTGAAACCTGAATAATTCCCACAGGCAGGGACACCTTCCACTATCCCAGGCTGCTCCAAGCCCTGTCCAGCCTGGCCTTGGACACTTCCAGGGATCCAGGGGCAGCCACAGCTTCTCTGGGAATTCCATCCCAGCCCCTCACCACCCTCCCAGCCAGGAATTCCTTCCCAATATCCCATCTATCCCTGCCCTCTTGTAGTTCAAAACCTTTTCACTGGCATCCCCCCATCCATTTTCTGCTACTAAGACACATTTTCAACAGTGGTGGCAAGAAAAGAAACTGCCTGAATTCAAAATACAACTTTCTGTTCACAAAAGATTTTCCAGGGAGAAAATCCAGATGTTTTCTCAGTGCACGCGTTATTTTAATTCCTTTAAGTCCTAATGCTGGTGAGGAATAAGCCAGGTCAGATGAGGAATGTGGGCTCACTTGTGAATTCTCTGAAAACAATATTTCTCATTAGCAGGGAGGCACGTTCCCAGTCCCAGCTGGCATCCAACATTTACCAACAGTCAGCGAGAAGGGAAAACTAGGGTTATCTGCAAGTGGAGCAAGAGGTGCCACGAGTCAGTTGGTGGCATTTAGGAAAATTGAATGTCCTGTGCCTCCAGAGAGGGGCTTTGGGAAGGAAATTGTTGGGAAGCTCCAGAGTGGGAGTAACATGACCAAGGTTTCAACCTCGTTAGCTGTGGCTGGTATTCCCAACATGATCTACAGCCACGGGAGAGGAGTGAACAGTCAGAAAAATTATGGAACATCTTGTAAGATCAAATAAACTAACCCTGCCCTCGCCCTGATAGCTGCTTTCATTTACAGAGTGAGTGACATCCATGATGTATGAAGCAGTTATCATTTCAAATGGCCAGGCCTTCAATATATTAAAATTAAAATTAAACTTTCAGAGGTGAGACGGGCTTGAATGAAAGTAATATTTTTGGAGTTCTTGAGTTGTCTCCCAATGTCTTCACACTTTCATTTTGAAGATCTCAGCCAGATAAAATGATTCTTTTTCTTGTCATTCATACTTTGGCTCACTATTTTTTCCAGCATTTCCTGCACAGATTCACTAAATAGTGAAAAAATAAACCAAAAAAACCTCAAATTTAAAAGGATTTTAACTAAATACACATTTAACCTTAGGAGGAAAGTAACAACACCTAAATAACAATGTGTAAGTAGCAACTCTCCCCAAGGAGAATCAAAGAATGTCCCACATTTGGACTTTTTACTGAACAGTTTTCCATGGGAAAATATTTTAATTCTCACCTACAAATTGGACTGACTAACTCCAGAAAATCAGGAATACTTTGGCCCCGTGGAATTAGAGAAAAAATAGGACTATCCCTGCAGCTTGCCAAGAGAAAGAATAAATGGCTTTTCCAAGCTCATTGTCATTCCAGAGACAAGGGATTGCAGCAAGTAGGATAAAACCTGGTGTTACAGAGCCACGGAGAGATTTCCAGCGAGCACTGGACTGACTGTGAGTTCATTTCAGCTTCCTGGGGCTGCAAACAGCACATTCCACCCAAACACTGCCCATTTATGGAGTTCATCCATCAGTGAATGCGGAAAAGCTGAATTAGAAGGACACGGTTCATGAAATCACAGAACGGTTTGGTTGGAAGGGACCTCAAAGTTCATCCAGTGCCACCCCCTGCCATGGGCAGGGACACCTTGAACTATCCCAGGCTGCTCCAAGCTCCATCCAAGCTGGCCTGGAACTCTTCCAGAGATGTCTCTGTATCATTTTTTTGAATCTCCCTAATCCTCAGGGTTCCAACGTAAAGCCATTTGTTAAGGAACAGTAGATTCTTTTATTTTATTGATATTCACGCTGTCAGAATATTCATGAACATAAATTCACAAGCAACAACCTCTCAAAACTTCCAAATGCTGCTCCATCATCCACTGCCAAAACTCTCTAAATTTTCCAAATTAAGCCTGAGGGATTCCTGCAACACACTCTGCTCCCTGCTGAACAGAACCAGTAGGAGCTGAGAGCAACACAGATCCTGGAGGACTTGACATTCAGCTTCAGCTTCAGGCAAAGTCTGCTTCAGACAGGTGCAGTGCCTGCCTCGTGCTCCTGAGATTCTCTGGATTTTAACAGAAATAATCCTTCACAGATCCAAAACACATGGAAAGGTAATCAAAAGTTGCTAAACAGATCCTCAGCATTTCTTTGTCATTACTTAGTTTTTGCACCTATCACCGGATAGTTTCCAACGTGGTCCTACAACAGCCCTTGGCTAAAGAGTCACTGACTGCAGGTGAAGTTCTGTCCACACATGGATTATCACAGAATCACAGAATGGTTTGGGAAGGAACCTTAAAGACCACCTAACCATCTAAAAAATCCCACCCCTTGACACAGGCAGGGACACCTCCCACTATCCTAGCTTGCTCCAAGCCCCGTCCAACCTGGCCTTGGACACTTCCAGGGATCCAGGGGCAGCCACAGCTTCTCTGGGAAACCTATGCCAGGGCCTCATCACCCTCCCAGCCAGGAATTCCTTCCCAAATCCCATCTACCCCTGCCCTCTGGCAGTGGGAAGCCATTCCCTGTGTCCTGTCCCTCCATCCCTTGTCCCCAGTCCCTCTCCAGCTCTCCTGGAGCTCCTTTAGGCCCTGGAAGGGGCTCTGAGGTCTCCCTGGATCCTTCTCTTCTCCAGGTGAGCACCCCCAGCTCTCCCAGCCTGGCTCCAGAGCGGAGGGGCTCCAGCCCTTGGAGTATCTCCATGGCCTCCTCTGGACTCTCTCCAGCAGCTCCACGTCCTCCTGATGTTGGGATGCCAGGGCTGGAGGCAGCTCTGCAGGTGGGGTCTCATGAGGCCAAGTAGAACCATCTCCCTCCCTGCTGCCCTCACCGTGAGTCCGTGTCTGCACCTGCAAACCACTCAAACAGACAAGTTTTATCTCCAAACTATCTGAGAGTTAATTAGCCCAGCTGAAATCATGTTTGCTCCTATCCCAGCAATTTATCAGCGTGGACAATCGAGTTCCAATGACTGGACCTGTTCTCTGGCACATTTTAATTTCTTAGCATATATTTCATTTATCCTCACAGTTCCATGGGTTGATGGTATCACACCCGTAATAGATAAATTTAACAATGAAATATGTAAAAATGAGAAAGTTCTGTAAAAAATATTTCCTTTCAAACCAGCCTGACTTGGGTTCCAACCAGATTTACAAGACCAGGGAAATTTAAAGAACTCAGGGTTAAGATACCTCCAAGGCATTTAACGAACATCACTTCTCTTTTTGTGAACCCAAATGAAGGTGCTTAAAAAAGGCTTGGCTTTCAAAGAATGCTGATCCGGCAGTGAATGAAAATCAGGAATTTTCTGGTCTCAAAATATTCAATCTCAAGCAATCACAGCAAAGATTTGAGAACATTTAAATTCTATTAATAAGAGATTCATATGTTCTTCATATTTGTCTTTTGATTTTTTTAAGCCATTAGGGAATATTTAGATTACATATCCAAACTTGTTTTATCAGAGCAGCCAGAAAGTTATTATTTTTAAATGAAAACTGGGATTCTCGCATAATCAAATTAATCCAGGAGTAGGGGTCATATTTATACGCAAGGACTGTTAATTTTCCATGGTAAGTACAGCCAGGAATTGAATTGAAATCAGCTGATTAACCAATTACCAGGAGCCTCCTCCACCTCCTAAAGCACAGCCACGATGGGGACAGGAGAGAGGAGGAGGAAAAAGGAAAAGCAGGGATGGGAACATCCCGAAGCAAATCAGCTGCTGCTTGAAGGACTCCTCTCCCCTTTCTTTTTGGCCTTTTCCTACATTTTTCCTACATTTCCCATCACACCACCATGGTGGAGGATTTTGGCTACTGAGGGGTTGGGAATCTGGGAGAAAAAAAGATCAGGGAATAGAAGAATTTTTGAAATTTTTCTTATAAAAGAATCTCGCAGGTTATCATTTCCAAAAGTGGAATATAAGGAATAATATAAATCCTAAGAATTACAAGACGGGCACCAAATAAAGCACGTGGTGAGATTTTGGGGGTTTTCCTGTACAGGACACAATGATCCTTGTGGGTCCTTCCCAGGATATTCTGTGATTCCGTGGTTTTATGAACCTTTCAGTGTCAGCTGTGCAGGGCATGCACAGATAACATTTAATGTACTTCCATATTCATTTTAAATGAAAGTTTGGAGGCAATAAAGGGGCAGAAAATTTAGTGCCAGGCCTGCGTGACAAAGATTCCTCTCATCTAAATAAGGAGGGAAGGAGGAAAACGCTCAGCACTGAATAAGCAGGTTCTTTAAATGCCTCCTAAATTGTAAATGTGAGAGGAGGAAGTCATCCCCGGCCACAGCTCCACCTCTCTACAGCCAAATAGTGAAAAGGAGGATGACAGATGCCATTGGAAAGCTCAGAACACAGAGACAGACTGGTGGCATTTCACTGTTGCCCGCAGCTGGGATTCCAACATTCACTGAATGCCCAGGTTTAACTTCAGTGTCGGCGTTTGTACCCTCCAGAAAGATCACGGCACAACGAGTCAGGGAATTCCAGAGTGGTTTGGGATGAAAGGGAACTTAAAGCTCATCCAGCTCCCCCCCCTGCCATGGGCAAGGACACCTTCCACTATCCCAGGGTGCTCCAAGCCCCATCCAGCCTGGCCTTGGACACCTCCAGGGAAGGGAACGGGACAATGAGAAGACCTCAATATACAGATGGAATTGAAGACCAGGGGATTTCTTTCCTACCCTGCAAACAAGAAATTATCTAATTTTTATTTTCAGCGAACGACTGCAACATCCAGAAGGAAAAAATGGTGGGAGTTTGGCAGTGCAGTGTCACCATTTAACACACAATGAGGATAAAGGTCCGTAAGTGTCACCAGAGAGGAGAAATCCTAAGGTAAAGATGACTAAAGTAGCAAAAATAAGGAATTCACTGCCCTTGGGTTTAAGTTCAACACGGGAAAACTCAGTTCCACGGAACCAAAATCAGCCTTACTGACCAGTATTTACTAAAAAAATATTTCCTTTTTAATTTAAGATTTAATTTAACCAGGGCATGTCAGCAGAGGCTGAAGCAGACACCTGCTCAGTTTTTCAAACAGCCATATCCAGTGATATCCAGGAGCTGGATTCCATGATCCTGGTGGGTCCCTTCCAGCTCAGGATATTGGGATTCTCAGATCCTTTACAGAGCCCACATTGAGGTCTACAGGCAGCACTGAATTAATTAACAGTGGATTAACTCTACTAAAACACACCCTTCCATTGGGCCACATGGAATAAGCACATCAGCACACTGCTATTAACACATAACAGGAACAAATGTGTTATTCCCATTTCCAAATAGAAAAAGGGGCTCCCTCAAAACAAAACTCTGTTTCAGTGTATTTCCATATTATCTGATGAGAACTTCATTATATTTCATTCACCTGCTTTAGAAAACAGGGAGCTCACCTTGGTTTGTGCTTGTGCCTGAGTAAATGAACTGATTCTAGGAACTTCTGGGCTCCAGAATTTCTATTAACTTCACTTTTCACTTGTGAAAGCCACAGCCGGCCAGTACTTCTGTAAAACAGGTCATTCAATTATAGGCCTAAATACCTTCAAGCCTCATTTTTTAAACCTAAGGATGTTTATTTCTTTTTTTCACCGTTTCATAACCCAAGAGATATTTTCCTAAAGAAAGGGTTTAGTTCTCTAAAGAGGTACCCCTGATGTGTGTGCCAAGAGGAGTCACACACATCTCATGTACCAAATTATGCCATAAATGAGGATTTGGTAAATTGTACAAGCAGGGGATTGTTCCAAATCCTCACTTATTCAAACACAGAGCGAAATAATTCACTTTATTTATATCCATTCCCAAGTTCTCCTGGATACCAGAAAATGCTTCTGAGGTGGTTTCACAACGGTCTGCAAAGGACAGAGGGAAAGTTTGGCTGTTGAAGAGGAAGATCGTGGGAAGTGCTTCTGAAGGAATAGGAATTACCTGCTAAATGCCCCCTTTTCCAACCTAAACTAAGACCCCCCCATTTCTCCTTGTTCCTGAAGGTGGAATTCAGATTTCAAATCCTGGGATTTCAAAAACTATTCAATGGGAAAAAGCAGGAAAGCAGAGCTTCACTGAGGCTCTTGGAGGACTAAAGAGAGGCACACAAGGGAGAGGGCTGCTCTCCTTGAGTGGGATGAGGTTTTTAATTTATGGCAGAATTTCATCCATAAATCCTTCCTAGGTGGTGATGAAATAGAAGCTCTTCTTTCTTTTCAGGTCCAGTTCAACGAGCAGAACTGTCAGTTCTAAAAGCTCCTGTGCAATAAGAAGACCTCCTGTCATCTCAGATGAACCCTCAAGTGCTACAGTTCAAATCCCTTTGTGTCCCAAAGGATATTTTCAGCACAGGGACATCGACCCCCAATCCTGGTCATTTATGTCTCCACCTCTGACGAGTCATTTGGATCCTCAGCACTGGCAAAGAGATGGTGAACAGGATCTGCTGGGTGTCTTTCACCTCTCACTTCTCCAGTTCCATCCTCCATCAGCAGAGATCAGCTGTCAGCTCGTGACCAATTAAAAGGAAAGGTGGCTACGTCACAGTAATTCAACAATTTGAATTTTGAATCATTTGAATGTTTTAGCCCACAATTATTTGTAGTATTGTGGTGTTGTCCTCACATGCTGGATCCTAGCTATTATTAAAAAAATGATATCACTCAATGGAATGTAATAACCACAAATGTTGAAAAGCACGTAAGTTTATTTATCAAAACAGCTCAGGAAAGGAAGGGTGGCAGCTGAAACCAGCTTGGAAATGTATTCTGGAGATGATGTCCCACAGCGTGACACGCTGTGCTCTCCGCATCCAGGCCATCAAACAGACTGGGACACAGGAACTGACTGATGGCACGGAATGTGATGTGTCCTAGCTCAGAATGCCAGCTCAGCCTCCAAAACACACGGGCTCCTCGAAGAACAGAGGTGCTGCTTAATGAACACGGGCCAGAGATCAAGCTCTGGGCTTGTTCTGCAGTTCCTACCAGGAAATGGACCAGGAGCGAGAGGAAAATGAGGTTTTGGAATGAAAATGAATATATTTCATAGAAGAGGGTGGCGGAGGTGCAGAGGAGGAGAAATAGTGATGTGAAATTCCCAGTCCCCTGGGGTAGAGGTACAAACTGGGAGTGGGGGAGTGGGGGAGTGGCAGCTGGGACAGAGAACTTGGGGTGTGGGAGTAAAATATGAGGATCAGGGATATATTTGGGGTATGAATAGAGGAAAGTATCCTAGAAAGTACAGTAACAAATTTACTGCTGTCAAGGAGACAAGGTCACAAACCATGGAGCGGCTGAGGGAGCTGGGAAAGGGGCTCAGCCTGGAGAAAAGGAGGCTCAGGGGGGACCTTTTCCTGTCTGGAATTCCTTGACAGGAGGGGGCAGCCAGGTGAGATCGGTCCCAGGGAACAGGGACAGGATGGGAGGAAATGGCTTCAAGTTGCACCAGGGGAGGGTCAGGTTGGATATTGGGAACAATTCCTTCATGGAAAGGGCTGCCCAGCCCTGGCACAGCTGCCCTGGGTGGTGGTGGAGTCTCCATCCCTGGAGGGATTTAAAAGCCCTGTGGATGTGGCACCTGGGGACATGGGTCAGTGGTGGCCTTGGCAGTGCTGGGGATGGTTGGACTCGGTGATCTCTGAGGGTTTTTCCAACCCAAACAATTCTGGGATTGTGAGATTATGTGACTTTCCCACACACAAAGCACACAAGACCCAGGTAAAAGAGACCCATCGCAGCCTGACTGTGCCCACATGTTCTGCTTGATCTGTTCTCTGACTCTGTAGGTGTCGAATTTTGGAGGTTTGGGGTACAAAAATTAAGGATAAATTAAATATTCTTAAACTTGGATCCTTGCACTTGGTTTTCATCACGCACACCAGATATCTACATCTGAGTATTCAGCCTTGGGTCCTCCTGTACTCTGGAGAAAACCAGACACTTGTGTGGTGATTCATTTGACATATTGTTTTCTTCAGGATAAAACCAATCATACTTAAAAATGTCATTTTCTCAGCACTGATTATGAGGAAAGCAGTGACAAACTTGGATGAATTCCACCTATAACCTTGCAGTAATATCACAGAGATTTAGGATCTGTTCTGGGGAAGGATTAGATGTACCTGTGTGTACACAAATATTTGTTAAAATATTGCCTCAACACCAATGGAGATTATGGGTTATGAACCAGAACAAATGTTAACAGTAAAATACATGACCAAAATAGCAAAGGAAACAATGGCAGGGGGAAATAATTACACCAACCAAAAGGCATCTATGGCTGTGTAAGAATCCTGTCTAGAAGGGCTGCCAGAGCAGAAAAATAACATAGATATCTGAGATACACAAAGTAATCAACTCTCGTGGTATTTTTGAGATTTCCCTTCACAAAAACCTAAGTCAAGAAGTTCTGTCATAATATAATGAGCAGTTCTAATTTTTAAAACTTATTCTTTTTAACCTCCCAGAGAAGCTGTGGCTGCTCCTGGATCCCTGGAAGTGTCCAAGGCCAGGTTGGATGGGGTAACACAAAAGAAAATAATAAAAATACAGACACCTTCCACTATCTCAGGTTGCTCCAAGCCCTGTCCAGCCTGGCCTTGGACACTTCCAGAGATGGCAAGTCTACAGTTTCCTGAAATATAAAATTGAAAAGAAAATAGAAGAGCCTTAAAGCTGGGGCAGAGCCTGGCACTGAGTTATCCACCTAACACAGACTATCCAGGCCATCTCTGCCATTCCTGCTTTTCACAGAGCCTCTTGTCAGCGCAGGAGCTGAATGAAGATGATAAAATACAACTGGATTTACTTCATAATTACAGACAACACCTCTCAAAACCCCACTTGAAACCCTTATCTTAGCCAGCTTGGGTAAGAATGGCATCGGACAGGCTGGAAAACCAAGAGATCCAAACAAAGGATGGTGATAAACAGAGCACAAGGGAGCGGGGAGGAGATGTCCAGTGGGGTGTGGCGAGCAGGGCTGTTAAGCCCGGGTTTATTCAGCAGCTTTATTAACGATCCCAACGAAGGGGTGAAAAGCACATGAATAAAACATGCCCTGGATGCTCATCTGGGACATGGTGTGTGCACCGTGAAAAACGGGAAGCAGCACAAAGCTCTGGGCAGGAATTCCACGATGGAGCACGGAGAGAGGCAAAGCAGCCCCAGGAACGCTCTGCTCTCCTGTTATGGAATACGAGCTTGCACCCCATAACTCTTGAGGAAAAAAGGAAGCACCTGAAGATTCATGGGAGAAATAAACTTCTATAAACTCTGGAAAGACGTGGGCTGGGGTCTGATCTCTGCTGGTCGATGAATTCCTGGCACTGCCCAGTTCAGCGTCTCCTCACTTGGGAATCAGCACCAGAAATGCCAAATTCTAGGGAAGCCTCTGTAATGAAAAACAATGCAACCTAAAAAAAATCCCCTCCCAACTGCTTTTAATCACATTGTTTATTTACAATTTCCTTTTACAGGTTAGTATTTACATAAATAACCTCCTAAGTGTGACTTTGGATTTAGGCTGCTCCCTTTTTGAGGGCTCACCCTGAGAGCAGTTAAGCTTCGTGCCACGTAACACCCATGAGTTGTAATTGATTTTTATGTCCGTGGCTTCTCAAAATGAGACTTGTGATAATTTTTGCTGGACATTCACACATATGTTCAAAGTGGGAAGAGCCTTTTGAAATACGTGGCCGGCCGTGAATTTGTAGACAAAGAGCAGAGCTGTGCTGTTTCAAGTCTTTATTTACATATATGGAGGTTGGAACTGGATTATCTTCAAAGTCCTTTCCAACCTAAACCATTCTAGGATTCTACAATTCTATGATACTAAAACTTTACAACATCCCAGAAAGGTATTTTTGGGCAGATTACACCAAGAAGACAATGAAAGGTTANGTTGTGTCTTTGTATTGGCAGTGGGGAAATATCTGAAAGAGAAGTTTGGAGGGGGGAGGAGAGGTTTTCTGAAGGTTTAATCTGATTTTTATTATTTGGTTCTTTTTATTTCTTTTTTTTTCTTTTAGTTCTGTTAATAAAACTTTCTTTATATTCTTTAAAGTTTGAGCCTGCTTTGCTTCTCCTAACCCTTATCTCACAGAGGGAAATATCCTGAATAATGGACCCAAATTTAAATTACTGCACTTTAATTGGATTGGCGAACTCAAACCACTACATTTACATATATGGAGGTTGGAACTGGATTATCCTCAAAGTCCTTTCCAACCTAAACCATTCTAGGATTCTACAATTCTATGATACTAAAACTTTACAACATCCCAGAAAGGTATTTTTGGGCAGATTACACCAAGAAGACAATGAAAGGTTAAATAACTTCACAATATGTGAAGTAAAACATGTCTTGATTCATAAGACCCTTATTCCAAAGGGTTTGTCCAACTCCCTCTCCAGCTACTTGGAGAAATGTGTTTACTGGGCTAATAAAACCCAATGGAGGGAATTCAAGAGTCACTCTCTGTTAATGAGTTAACATCACTCAGTCACCTACAATTTAATTTTTCTGAGGCCCTGAGATTTTAATTTGGGTAATACTTCTATTAATTACAATGTCTAATAACAATGTCAGCTTCAGACATCTGTTAAAAACATGTAATGTTAATTTATTGGAAAATCTCCAGCAGTGCTCAATTAAAATGTTCCCCAGTTAAGTCAATGCATATGATTTGTCATGAAAAGCAAAATGGGATACATTTAATAAAAATAACAGCGAATTCAAAACAAGAAGTTTTGAGTTGCAGACTGACCAAATTCAAGACACAGAACTTTTCATTAGGTGGCAGAACAAGAATTTTGGGAATCAGGATATTCTCACACCGGCTTGGGAGCCTTGCTCCAAATTACCACCTACAGGAAATATTTCATGGAATCATGGAATGATTTGGATTAAATGGACCTTAAAGCTCATCCCGTTCCACCCCCTGCCATGGGCAGGGACACCTTCCACTATCCCAACCTGGCCTTGGACACTCCCAGGGATCCAGGGGCAGCCACAGCTTCTCTGGGAAACCTGTGCCAGGGCCTCCCCTCCCTCCCAGGGAACAATTCCTTCCCAATATCCAATTTAACCTTGCCCTCTGGCAGCAGAAGCCCTTCTCCACACTCCTGTAAACATTCCCTCTCCACCTTTCTTTCAGGCTCCCTCCAGGTACTGGAAGGGGCCACAGTTAGGTCACCCCAAACCTTCTCTTTTCCAGGCCGAACAATCCCAATTCCCTCAACCTTTTTTACACTGAACATTGCAGGAAATATGTATTAACCTTCCCTTATGAGATTTTTCTTGCTCTAATTTCAATTTTCCATCACAAGACATTTTTCTTGTTCCTTTAAATATTTAGATTCACTGAGGCCCGTATTTGCCAGGGTGGGTTTTGCTGCTTGTAAATAATTCCTGAACTTCGCAGCAGAATTAAACTGAGACGTGAAACACCCAGCGCTTTCCATCAGAACGCTGCCATCCCATTACCATTCCCGTGCCTCCCCACACATCCCCAGCTCTCCATCCATCTGGATTTAACAATCCACGAATCCGCGGCAGCGCCGCCCAGCCCGGCTTTAGCGACGCATCCCAATTCCCACCGTCCCTTCAAGCCCCGCCGCCGTTGCCTTTGGCCTCGTGGAGCCGTCGGGAGCAGCGTGTGGCTGGTGATAGAGTATCTCCCTCGCACACACTCCCGCTCCGTGGCAGATTATCCGCCCGGAGGTTGCGCCAGGCTCCCGTCAGCTGTCACTCCACGGATGAGCGGGAATGCTCCAGTGCCTCGTCCCCCCCGGCCCCGCTGACAGTGATAAATGACCAGCCCCAACGCTCAGCTGAGCCTCCCAATCTGCTCCAGCCTTTTTCCTGGTGATTTCCCCCCTCGGCACGGCGAAGGGAATCTGGGAGCACCAGTTGTTGAGAAAAAGGGAATTGTGATTTTACTGCGTGAAGCTGATGGCAAAATAAAGGTGAGAACGGTGTTACCAAGCAGTGGTTTGGGGTTGTGTGGCCAGGTTTGGTCACACAGATGATCTTTAAGGTCCCTTCCAACTCAAACCATTCTATGATTCCACGATTCCGTGAAGATTCCAGAGCCCTTCCCCAAGTCCAGCAGAGCCAATGTACGTACGGAGCCAGTGGTGCCTGGCCTGGGGGAGGACTGGCCAAATGAACACAACATTTGCTAAAGAAGTGATTTGTCATCTCAGTGCAGTGCCTAATCTCACTTTCATTTTCCAGGGAATCCAGCATTTCCAATGAATTTCACTCCTCTGAGGAAGAAACCAACCACATCAAGCCTGGTAAGGGCTGACTGTGTTACGATATGGAGTGGATAGAGAAGGGATTCTAATAAAAAACATTTCTGAGGCGAAATGGGAAGTAGTAACCCCAATTCTAAAAATTTGCTAAGACTTCATCATGAACAGCTGACACAGTTTAAGGCTGATATTCTATTTCTCAGTGACAAGAAATGCGAAATAAAATATATCATAAATAACAAATGTCTTTTTTTTTTTTTTTGCTTTTACCTTAAGTCAAATAAATCACTCCAAAATTTAAGGCTCAAACTCTGTTTCTTTACTGAACTTGTGACCATTGAAAACCAAACCAGCCACCGACCACTACAAAACTGCATCTACAGCATCCATCCTGAAGGGATGGCTCCCAGTAAATTCCCAGTTCCCATTTTGTACCTTCCCAAACGTGAGTAATTTGGGATGGGATGCAAAAGAGGGTTTGAAATGAAGGAGGATGAGTCTGGCTGCTCAGCAAACCTCAGTAAGTGACACAAGTTCTCAGAGGGTGCCAGGGTTTGGCCCTGAACCACAGAATCATGGAGTTGGATCCATGGAATATCCTGAGTGGGAAGGGACCCACCAGGATCATGAACCCCAACCCCTGGCCCTGCACAGGACACCCCAACAATCCCACCCTGTGCATCCCTGAGAGCATTGTCCAAACTCTCCTTGAGCTCTGCCAGCCTTGGAGCCATGAGCAGAGAGCAATTCACACAATCTAAAATCAGGTTTCAGCTTTGAACTTCCTTCTGAACAAGGTTTTCTCCCACTCTCCATGTCTCCATTGACTGTGGAACAAGAAACATGGGAGATTTTAGCTCCCTCGTGCTAAAGTTAGCTTCTTTATGCTCATTTCTATGAATAGCCCCACAAATCGCAGTGGATTTCAGCTGAAAATGAGAATTTATTCTGAAAATCATCAAAATTAACATTTCAACCCATTATGGTAAGAGAGATAAACAAAAAAAGCACGGAGTGTTGTAGGCTGGAAATTCTAAACATGATTCATCTCATCCTAAAGCCATCAGCTAAAATATTCCAATCATCCCTTGAGGACATTTATCCTGTTGTGATGAGATAGAGCCAGGGGTGACCAGCCCAGGGTGAGATTGGCCAAACGAATCCAACATATTTTATTATTTGTAAAGAAGTGATTTTTCATCTCCAGTGAAGCATCTAATGTCATCTAATGTCATTTTAATTTTCCAGGCAATCCCATATTTTCAAAGAATTTCACTCCTCTGAGGAAGAAAACAACCCCATCAAGCCCAGTAAGGGCTGACTGTGTTATTATGGCAGCGTTAGTTGAACACCAAAATTTATTATTTTAGTAGATAAAATTCCATAAGTAACAGTGAATCCACTTTTCTTACATAACAGAAATCCAACCTTTGTTTCAGTCAAGAAATATAAAATATTTGTACCCAAATCCATAGCACATTCCTTTTTTCCTAAAAGTTTCCTCCTTTTATTAACTTTAAATAAAGGTCTAATTAATAAAGTGCCTTGTTTAGAAGTTTAATGTTCTGCCCAGTCCTTTTTTTGCTCTGAACAATCTTAATAACAGAATTTAAATCTTCAGATCTGTCATACACTGAAATCACTGACAAACCAGGCTTGTGGTTTGCCAAAGCAGATTTTTGGGACATAAAAGAGATGTAGGGGTTTTAAACCATTTTTTCCTTCCTAAAATGACAATACTAATGATAGTTTTAGTCCTTTAATGTGTCTTGATTTACCAGAAATAAACATAACAAACTACCCTGAGTTTTTAAAGCCTCTTTAGCAGAAAACCACAACAGTTCTACAATATTTTTACCCTTCTGTTGCTGAAGCGGTGTCCCAAATGTGACTCCAATTTTGCACTGATTTTTCTTGCCTCAGCTGCAGCCTCTGGTGCTACAGAATCAAGGACACTTTTCCACAACGATTCAACAGCTCCCATTGAGCTGATGGCAGATTTCCCTGAGAGCTCAGCACTTAATATTGAGGGATCTTTCCAAAAACTGGCTCCTGGGTATTGTTTCAACTGGTATTCAAGGAAAATAATTGGATTTTAACAGGGTTGGTGCACTTTTAGTCACATAACCTGGAGAACCTCGCGATGAGGTTCAAGTTTCTTTCTAAGCTGCAACTTCTCACAAATGATCCACGTGCCAAATTTTATGTCAAGCAATTCACAGAAAGATCTGAGCCTGGAAGTCACGGTTCTGAATTTGCGCTATTTCTGAATTTAAACTTATTTTGGAGAGAGAAGGAATCTTTATCTTTGCACAAATGGAGATGAAACAGGGTTGAGCTGCTGCCAAAATTCAGACTGCAAGTTTTGCTTGCTCCTGACTATCAAAGATTCAGGGGTGGTGCCCACAGATGAAAGGCTCTAAATGACATTACCAGAGCTCCAAAATATCAAGTTAATTGGTGAAAAAAACCCTATAATTAAGTTTCTCTGACCTTCTCACATTAAAACATTTCCAATAATTATATTTTTCTCAACACTTTATAACACCTCTCAAAGTAAGATAATGTTTATTGCTCTAGATCCATAAAACACTCCAGACCCAATTTAACAAGCAGTGAGGGAATAATGAAAATATAATTGCTGTCTTTATTGAAGCTACTGCTGAACTTTCCCTGGTATTTGAAAACTGGCAACCAAAACTGTGCATTCAATATAAATACACCTAGAGAGAGATGATGATTTACCAGGTAGGGCGAGGTAAGTTTAAAAACAGTTATGAGTCAGAAATTACAGGGGATCCTAAAGCCAATCCCGTTCCACCCCTGCCACGGGCAGGGACACCTTCCACTGTCCCAGGCTGCTCCAAGCCAATCCAGCTCTTTGCTTACTTGAAGGCAAAGTTTCTCTGACAAATGAAAGAAGCACCCAAGGCTCTTTCAGGAGAACCACTTTGAATTCTGTTTACTGCAGCCATGGGATTCTGGAAGCCTTTACTGTGAAGGGTTAGAATAGCACCATGAAAATGGGAACTTGAGGAGAATGACAGGCTCTTTGTTTCTGAAACAATCAGGTCGAGCTTTTCGTGACACTGATGTTCAAAAACATATTTCATATTTCAGGAAAAGACCACAGAAAGAGAGTCTCCAAACCAAGCTCTACAGCAAAACACAAAGCATCCTTCTAATCTTCCCTCTTTTTCTGAATCCCTCCAATCTCAAGATTCTGTCTGAGCTCAGCGTCATGTCTCCATTAATGTTCTACATTATCCTGTAGAGTGGAGCACCACGTTCCCAACTTGACGTGTCAGTTAAATCAAATAATTATTGTTATTATTGTTATTTGATTTAACAATGCAGCTGCAGAACTTTTAATAAAGGACTTTTCATGATGATGAACGAGAAAATTACTTTGGGGGATAATAAAGGAAGCCAGGTCTATGCCTGCAATGAAATATGAAAGAGTGGAAGAAAAAGCAAAACGTCGTATTCACCTGAAGAAAAAAAAATTTAAATATCAGTGGTCACTTTATACAGGTTTTGTTCCCTTAAACCTCCCCAACAATGGCAGGTAAAAAGGTTTAAATAGATCCCAGCCCAAAACACCTGGAATTCTGAAACAACTTGGAGCGACATCACTCATGTAATTAATTTTAAACCTTGCTATACCAGTTTTTGAACTTCTTTCATACAAAAAAAATTACACATAAATTCAGTCACTTGTCTTTCAGACTCTAAAATTTCTGCATTAAACACAGCTTTTCATTATTCCTGATCTAATAAGTCCTATTCTCATCTGGGCTATCAGCAACTCAATAAGTAATTACCATCCACCTTGGGCTGTTCCAGTCCATTAGACCAGTGCTGATGACTCAGGGGAGGCACGAAATGAGGAGCACGGGGCTGACGAAGGCACAGCAAGTGAGGAGAGGAAATGCTGCAGCTGGAACTCCTCCCCATGGCTGGGTTTACTGAGAAACGCTCAAATAAAATAAAATAAAATTGATATGATCAAAGGTAGACGGAATTTGTAAGGCCTTGCACAGATAAATATAAACACTGTTCTCCCTGATGTCACAGAGGAGTGTGAGAGCAGGAATTTAGTCCTGATCTAAGCATAAGGAATTTATTCCTCTCTAAGAGACACTGTTGGAAGCAAATAGAACAGATCCATCTCCACACAGCACAGGCTCTGCTCCGCCTCTGAAAGCCAAGAGTCACTCCATGGAGTCAAAGAAGTTTGGAAGTTAAATTAACTCTGATCCTTTTCTCACCCAGGCCAGTAATTCCAACCTTCCAGTACCTGAACAGAGCCAAAAAGAGAGATGGAGAAGGAATTTTTACAAGAGCCCAGAGTGACAGGACAAGGAGGAATGGCTTCAAACTTAAAGAGCGTAGGTTTAGATGGGATATTGGGAAGGAATTCCTCCCTGTGAGGGTGGTGAGGCCCTGGCACTGTAGCTGCTCCATCCCTGGAAGTGTCCAAGGCCAGGCTGGACAGGGCTCGGAGCAATCATAAAATCACAGAATTGTTCAGATTGGGAAAAAGTCTCTAAGATCACAGAGTCCAACCGTTTCCAGCCCTGCCAAGGCCATCACTAAACCCACAGAATCACAGAATTATAGAATCATTTGGGTTGGAAAAGGCCTCTGAAATTATCAAGTCCAAACCATTGAAGGGCAAAGGCATTATCCAAAAAATTGCCTTTTCTTCACTGCTTGGTGATCAAGGGAATCTCTAAGAAAGCAGAGGAAGATCACTTAAAATCCTGTTAGGCAAAGGAAAGAGCAGGAAGCTGAATTTCTCCCCAACCTGGGGAGAAATTCATGTTCAAGCCCCACCCTGGCCTTGGACACTAAGAGCATCCATGTCCCAAAACTCCTGGGTAAAATTCAGCTTTTTCTTGCTTTATGTCCCAAATGGATACACTTGGGTATAAATCCAGGTCCCCAGGAGCCACATCCACACAACTTAAATAAATCCCCCCAGGGATGGGGACTCCAGCACTGCCCTGGGCAGCTGTGCCGGGGCTGGACAGCCCTTTCCATGAAGAAATTGTTCCCAACACCCAAGCTAAACCTCCCTTCAAGCAACTCGAGGCCATTTGCTCTCGTCACAACCTGAGAGGGAAGGTTCCAAGTGGACGTAGGGAGGAGTGTGAGGAGGAAGCTCTGGAACACTTTGTACAGAGAGATTGACGGACCCTGCTTTGACCTGACACCTCCCGAGGCCCCTCCAGCCTGAGTCAGTCGTGTTCCTACCAGATGATTTGTCCTTCCGAAAAGAGAAATTTTAGGAGATGATTGAGGGGCCACCTCTGTCAGGACTAACAGATTTATAGGCAACATCAAGTGTCCAAATAAAACCACTTGGTAATGAACTTCACACCGAGTTTTCAATCCCAGCTCTTAAATTAAAGATTGCCTGACACAGCCTGTCCAGGGCTTGTGACTCACGGATTTGTTCCTCACTGGTGTTTATACAAATGAATTAAAATTACATAACTGTCAACAAAACATTTACAGAGGATTGAGATGCTTCTGCTGACTGGGGTAAAAACATAATAAACACTTCTAGACAAGTGGCCACAATTAAAGGGACATCCAAATGTTGAAATAGATGCAAAGATATCTCAAATGTCCACAATTAAATGGACATCCAGATACTGAAATGGATATGCAGGGTTCCCAAATGCAGGAAAAAATACGGCCTGGTTTGTGTGAAGGCTGCCATTACCCAGATAATTTTACATTTGATTTCTCTACTCAGGATGGCTCATTAGTTGAAGTAAAATGAATGCTCAACATTTGTTTTATTGAACTCTGTCTCATCAAATCAAAATCAGAGTTAGGGCAAAACTGCTTTCACTGTAATCGTATTTTTCTGGAACATTCCAATTCAATCTCAAGTTCACAACAGCAATTAAAGACAGGATATTTTTAATATCAATATTTAGTGCTAAACATGAATGAGAAGATTTCTAACAGATTCCTTTCATCAAAACAATCCTTTGACCTTTTGGCCACCTCTGTTATATCCCCATTTTTCAGACAGAAACCCACGGAATTTTACAGGATCAGCCACAGCCACTTCACAGCCTCGCAGATGACACGCACTAGAAAATTTTTAATGAGCTGATCTGTGAGGAAAAATGTCTTTATTAAGATGTGTTGTTCCTCTCTCAGTGGCTAAATGATTGTTTCCAGAAGCAATAATCAGCTACTGATATGAAAGCACCCAGTTAATTAGCGAAGGGTTGTACTATTCGAGGAAGCTGCATTATTCAGTCAACCATAGGAAATAGTTTTATTTTACAATATTATTAAATGCAGCTTTTGAAATTGTTTAGCTGGTAATGCAATTCTTGAAACATGATTTTCACTAGAAAAATATCTCTGCTGGTTAATAACTGCAAAAGAAAACACGCCGAGTCAGGCAGCCCTGTTGTTGTGCAACAGGATTATTTCTCTTTATTGCTTTTCATCTTTTAATTATTGTAGTAGAGATTACAGTAATCTCTAATAAACAATTATATAAAAATCTTGGACAGTGAACTGAGAATCAAAATGCAATTAAATTGCTTTCCTTGTCGTATTTCATGCAGAAAGTGGTGGATAAAGTCTTTAATATTTGACTTTTTGGAACTCCAGCAAATCACTAAAATATCATCTTAGGTGTCAAAGACTGGGAATGAAACTCGGTTCAATTACATAGACAGAATGTTCACACAAAGACAAGGCAACGCTTTGCTTGCGTCCTCAAAAAATAAATCCAGATCAACTGAACAGCAGGAAAAGAAGATCTGTAAATTTAAACCATGACATTTATCCAATCATAGAATCACAGAAAGAGTTGGATTGGAAGGGACCTTAAAGCTCATCCAGTTCCACCCCCTGCCATGGGCAGGGACACCTCCCACTATCCCAGGTTGCTCCAAGCCCCGTCCAACCTGGCCTTGGACACTTCCAGGGACCCACGGGTAGCCACAGATTCCCTGGCTTCGTAGCCAGTAGGACGTTAAAACTGAAATACTGAGGAATTATTTCTATGACTTCCTCTTTTTTGTTTTTCCCTGAGAAAACAGGAAAAAAAAAATTTCCTGGTCTTTGCCTTTGTCTGCTGCTTCAAACTTTTTTTCCTCAAAGCTGCAAGCAAAGGTCAGATGGAACAAGCTGAACTAGTGAAAAACAAAATTACAGAAATGGTTGAGACCTTTGCCCAAAGGTCCTTCCTAAATGGCACTGCCATGGAAGATGCAGCTCCAAAGAAACCTCTAACAAGTCTCTTTCCATGAATAGTGAAGTGCTGTGAAGGACAAAGGTCCTGTTCCAAAAAAATTGCCAAAAAAAGACCCCAAAAAAACAGGTAAAGGAACAGTTCATGCCCAGGCTGGAATAAATGCTCAGAAGCAGAAAGGAAAAGGTGTGAAAAGGGGAGTTTGTCTCTTTGATCCCCTGTGAAGTTATTTGGGAAGTGCTTAAAAAAAAAACAATAATCATGGAATTAAATCATCCCTTAATGGTTTGGGTTGGAAGGGACCTTAAAGCTCATCCAGTCCCACCCCCTGCCACGGGCAGGGACACCTTCCACTGTCCCAGGTTGCTCCAAGCTCCACCTTGGCCTTGGACACTTCCTGGGATCCAGAGGCAGCCACAGCTTCTCTGGGAAACCATTCCAGTGTCTCTCATGGAAGGTTCTGGACTAGAGCTCACCAGTAGTAAATGAACTCTGCAAGGGGAGACGCGAAGGCACAAAAATAAATCACCAGGACACAAATAGATCATTGATTTCACCACTGCAGGCAGTGACAGCAAAGAGAAAAGGGAGCATTAAAAAGGCAGAAGTGAAAAGTTATCCCAGTCTCCCAGAAAAACGTGGGGGTTGGCAGTGGGACTGGCAGATTCTGAGATGTCACAGTTCAACAACAACTTACTGGGGAGTGGAAAAGGAACAAAATAAAACAGACGAGCCTAGAGAGAGGTTACAGGAGTCCCATCTTCTTCCCTCCTCTCTCTTCATCCAGTCCAGATGTTTTATATGAATTTCACTAAAAGAAACACGTGAAAAGATAAGGGAAGTGTAAGAAAAGACTCTCATGGAAGAAGTGAGGATGAGGAAAATTTTATTTATTGACTGTAAATTTGGGCTCAGGAAGCAGCACTTTCAACCACAGCACTTCCAGGCACTAATAAGGATCAATAACGACAAAATGACACTTTGATTACAGCCAGCCGAGAGGAAAAAAGATTTGACACAGTTCATGGCAGCAGGAAAAAGTAGGGACTGGAAAAATGCCAAGCCATTTAATTTAGAGCTTGATGAGGCCACCTTCCCCTTACGCCCTTCTACAAACAGCTGAGCAAGATAAGGGGCAAAGCACTCCTTGAACTGGAAGAGGGGGACTTGATTTATTTCCAAATTCTGGGAGATTTCCAAATCTGAAATAGGCTGTCAGCATGTTGATAAGTTATAGAACATGACAAGCAATATTTAGTTTGGGAACTGTTCTTCAAAATTCCTCCTCCTTTAATCTCTCTCCCTCCTTTTCACTAATCCTGCCTCACCACCACCCCAGGCATGCAAGGGTTGTAAGGAGTTTTTTAGGGCCATCACTTCAGCTTTCAGCCAAAAGAGTGGCTCAAAAGCAATTCAAGGCATTCTCAGAAGCCTCCAAGCGTTTTGAGTTCGCTTCCGTTTAGGGTTTTCTTTTTAAAACACTCGATTGATTGTTTGCTTATCGCCTCGAGCACATTCAGTGAGTGCTGAACAAGCTCTCCTCATGCAGGAGAAAAAGGGAGAACAACTGGAAAACCCATCCTCATCCTGCTCCTCTCCAAGAGACCAGGAACAGGCACAAAACCTTTGGAAAGACACGCTGCCAGATGGAAGACAGCAAGTGGCCAGAAACATGGAGTTCAATTATTTGCTGCATTGTTCTCCAGTGTTAATTCCAAATTTGGGAGAGCTGCTCAGTGGCTCTGGGCCAAAATAAGCATCAGCAAAAATCCCACCCTGCTGTGGGAGTGACTCAAAGAAGGCAAGAGGATCACACTGTTGGTACCTATATTTATAAATGTATATTTAATGTAGTAAAAGAAGAAAAAAATAAAGAAAAAAGGCAAGGAAGTTACTGAGTTACCCTGCACACTGGAAATATTCAGGCACTTAAATATAGCTGATGTTATTTTAGAGGCCTGAGGTCTCTGAGACACCTGCACAAAACTGAACAAGAGTGAGAGATCTGCAGTGATGGTGTGGTTATTACAGTTCACAGAACACGTACGGAATTCGACATTCCCAGGAAAAAGAAGAAAAAGCCACTAGAAAGAGGGCAGGCTTATCGCAGAAAAGAGGAGTTAAGAGACACTATTAAAAACACCAATTTAATAATACTCAAGCTCAAGAATCACAGAATCACAGACTGGTTTGGGGTGGAAGGGACCTTAAAGATCATCCAGTGCCACCCCCTGCCATGGACAGGGACACCTTCCACCATCCCAGGTTGTTCCAAATCCTGTCCAGCCCGGCCTTGGACACTTCCAGGGATCCAGGGGCAGCCACAGCTTCTCTGGGCACCCTGTGCCAGGGCCTCCCCACCCTCCCAGGGAACAATTCCTTCCCAATATCCAATTTAAATTTCCCCTCTTTTAGTTTAAAGAAGATGACCATGAATGGAAAGTCCTGCTTAGAAAGGAAAGATCCATAAAGCTGATGGATAAAAAGGAACATGGGGTCATCCAGACTGATTAATTAGCAGACCACTGCAATACATTCATTTATTAACGGAGTTTTTCCTCTGTTAAACCCAGTAGAATGTTTTTCACAGCCATCAAAAGGTACCCATCACCCTTCCCAAGGAAAAGTCCACAGGTAGAGAGTTAGGACTGATGAACAAGGAGGGAACAGGATGGACAGATCGTGGAGTAAATGGATGTACTAAGAATGGACAGAGCTCCAATTACCACTAATAAATCCCATTGTCACCAGCCAGAGGAACAAAAGGAGGGGGGTGAAGAAATCCCTCCAATCTCTCCTCACACTCTCCAGGAAAAATGCTGCACCACGAATGGTTTGTGGCCTGAGCCCTCGTGATCCATAACAGATCCACCACAGCCCAGGTCAGGGGGGAAGCTCCAAACCAGACCAATTAATATTTGTGCTTGATTAGTGGTTTTGATGTTCAAATCAGTACTAAATGTTAACGACTTAATCAGCAACGGAAAGAGATATAATTTGAATTAGTGCTAGATCTTGACAAGGAAGAAAATTTAATACAGGGAAATGAAGTGACTTAAGTAAAGAAGTCACAGTCGATCACAGTTACAATCGAAGACATAAACTGCGGGAACTCTAAAGGTGCTGAAGTCAGACTTGTAAGATTTGAATTCTGCCCTTAAGTGTCTCATAAGCTTCCTGAACTGGGACAGGCAAATCACTCCAGTTGAACACATGAAGCTGGAGATAATCTTTCAGAAGTGAGACAAAAGCCCTGAAAAGCAGAGGGCGAGACTTGCAAGAGAAACCCAGCTCGGAAATGGAAATCAATGAGCTGCAAACCCGAGGCCTGACCCTGTGAACTGAACCAAATCACTGCTCCAGTCCAACTGAACTCTGTTATAGGAAGCATAAAATCATATCATGGAACGGTTTGGGTGGGAAGGGACCTTCAAGATCATCCCATTCCACCTCCTGCCATGGGCAGGGACACCTTCCACTATCCCAGGCTGCTCCAAGCCCCAGCCAACCTGGCCTTGGACACTTCCAGGGATCCAGGGGTAGCCACAGCTTCTCTGGGTACCCTGTGCCAGCCCCTCCCCACCCTCACAGCCAGGAATTCCTTCCCAATATCCCATCTTTCCCTGCCCTCTGGCAGTGGGAAGCCATTCCCTGGGTCCTGTCCCTCCATCCCTTGTCCCAAGTCCCTCTCCAGCTCTCCTGGAGCCCCTTTAGGCACTGGAAGGGGCTCTGAGGTCTCCCTGGAGCCTCCTCTTCCCCAGGCTGAGCACCCCCAGCTCTCTCAGCCTGGCTCCCTATAACTGATGTACAAAACAAACTCCAGCCAAACTCATTTATATCATTACAAATCTCCAGACTGTAATTAGTGACGGAGAAAAACACTCACCACAGGCACCACTCTGCATCGTTTTATAGTGTGTGACACATTAATGCCTGAGCTCCCCCTCGGTGAAGGACACAGAAGAACAAAGGAGCTCCTGGGGGTCACAGTCACCCTCGTCAGTGCTGCTCTGGATTTGGGCATCCTGCACTAGAGCCGATCCCAAAACATTCCCGTGGAAAGCTGGGCTGAGATTCCAGCAGGATGAAAACCCTGGAATCTGCTCTATTTCTGCTTAGGCAGCACTTGCTGTGCAGGAATGTGCTCAGGAACTGGGATTTAACACTCCTGCAAATCAATCACACAGGAAGGTCTCAGCCAGGTGCAGCATCCACCAGGAAAAGGGGCAACACTGGAGGAATATTTTGCAAAAGGTCGATATTTGCTGACCAAACTTCAAACTCAAGTAGGAAAATATTAGAAATCACTCCTAGAAACCACAATCATTCAGTGTGAGGAAACAATGCCCAGGGATTTTCCATCAGGAGCTCAGTGGTAGCTGCAGTGTCCATACACTGATAATCGAGCTTGACCATTGCTCGCAGTGGATTCATTTCACATTCCCTATAAAACTTCCATTGCTCAAAGAAAATTTTCCTGTTCCCATGTCTCCATCTATTCTATTTTCATAAATTCCACGTAACTTTAATTCAGCTTCTTCTCAGGACGTACTTTAAGAAAATAAAGGAATGTTTACCCATATTCAAAATAAAAATCTTTACAAAAATTTAATTTGAGAGTTCCAATTGCCCCCCCATTTTCAAGCAGGAATGTGGCTGTAAACCTTGGCTTGCTCGGTGTTTTCATTTGGATTTCTCAGTCTGTAATTCAAAGCAGAAGCCTCAAAACTCATTGCTCTCTTCAATCGATCTAAAAACTGTCAAAATCCTGTGCTCTGGAGACAGGCTGGGAGAGCTGGGGGTGTCCAGCCTGGAGAAGACGCGCTGGACTTTGTCATTAATTACCACTGACACACACAGTTTGCATTTATTTCCTCACATGTGTCAGTATCCCACATTAAATCCCAGAAATTCCCATCTCAACAACCCAACTTGGAAGATTTTAAACAAATAAAACTTAGAACAGAAAATAAAAAACAAGCTTCAGGTTTAAGCTCATGAAAATTCCTGCCTCAGTAAGGACTATTAATTAAGTACAAACACGTATCTTTAGAATTAAGCCATTCAATGATTCTAATTAATTTTATGGTAATAATTTACTATGACATCATTGGAGTTTCTCTCCATTATTTTTCCAAAGGAAAAGAAGAAACAGTGGCACTTCCCAGAGCTTTGGTGAAGGTTGTTGTTTTATGGTTTGTTTCATTTTGGTTTTAATTTGTAAAAGGGTTCAATTCTTTGTACACTGTAAATCAAATTAAGGCCTGCCTGGGGACTCATCAGCCCAAGCATCTAATGAAGAAAATACATCAGGGCTGATGCAAATTTATTGGCTGATTTCTGCACAAAGGAAACAACAAAACAGCCAAGAAGAACCACATATTAATGAGGAAGCAGATGATATTTAATTAAATAAATATCCTCGGCACTGCTCCAAGGAATGGCATTACAGGGGTGTTGGACAGCCAAATTTTGAAGCAGGTTACTGAGATTTAAACTACATTGGTTTCCTTTCTACTTATAGAGCAAATGAACAGTTCCTAGAAATCAGACAACTAAAAGCACAATAACAGCACAGGTTCTCTGCTGATGTTTAATTGCTTCCTTGAAAAGAAAAAATCTATTTTTGTTAACGCTACATTGATACTTATTGCAAGTACTTTCATTCCTTCCGTGAAACCAATTCATTATGTTAATTATTCTGTTACTAATGGAATCTCAAATAATACATTCAGAATAGGGTGGAGAATTTTAAGAATTCCTTATTTGACGACAAATGAAGGAGGGCTTTGAGGAATAGGTGTCCTTTGGAGTGTTTCAGGAATAGCACAGCAATTTAACCCTGACAAAGAACCTGGGCTGGGATGGAGATGAGAGAGATGATCCATTTGTTATTTCACCTGAGTGTGGCTGAGACAGACCCAGCAAAGGTTCCTTGAACTGAACCTGTGCAATAGAAGGGGTTGGAACTGGATGAGCTTTGAAGCCTCTCCCAACCCAAACCATTTCAAGATTTTATGAAATTGAAATTCTGCTGGTCTCAGTATCCATTTTGGTCTTGGACCCTCAATAGGAAAAAGCTGTAACAGAATCAGGGTCTCCATGACAAAACAAAATATTTGGTATCCTTTGTTCATATGGAGTGTGTTTATATTTACTGGGGGGTTTTTGTTATGGTTTTATTTTAATCAGTGAAGTGGAGAGGGAAAGAAGCTTTAGTGGATGACCAAAATGGTTGATTCACCTAGAGCATAGTGGGGTTTAATCATGGACTTTAATTTAATCCTGCTTTACTCTAAAAGTAAGAACATGATGCAATTTCTACCGATTTTTGACCTGTCCCATTTGGGATCTCAAATCCCTTCCAGACCACAACCACCATTCACCACCAGTGAAGGCTGACCAGTTCTAGAGTCACTTGTGCCCCTTCTGGCAGCCAAACAAGGGACACCTTTAGTGCAATTGCAGGGAATTCTCTAAAATATGTCAGGTTTACTCACACTTTTTAATACGCACATCATGTGATGTCTCCCAGTTTTCTGCCTCTCCATTTTCTCTCCCCCTTCACCTCATATCCATTTAGCAAGGGAAGAAAATCCACTTTTTATGCTGATGAGCAAACTTTGATTATTACTTTCATCCCTTACATGTTCATTAGCAAATTCAAACCCAGACAAACATAAAGGATTCCATAATCTGCAAACAGTCTGTGGTTCAATTCCATACAGGATTTCATTACCCTCAACAAATGAGAGTTGTTAAAAAGTCTGAGCAGGAAAATCATACAGAGCTAATATCTACATATCTCTAACATATATCAGGGTGTTTCTATCACTTCCATTAAATTATGTAAT
Source organism: Cnemophilus loriae (assembly GCA_013397755.1). NCBI lineage: Eukaryota > Metazoa > Chordata > Aves > Passeriformes > Corvidae > Cnemophilus > Cnemophilus loriae. The sequence goes on from VZTF01001995.1 coordinate 376,735, forward strand.
GGTCTCTTCTTCACCATAATTCCAGCAACAATTTTTTTTCCCAGACTGTTATTGAGCTTTGAAGATTTAGCTGACAGGTTTGTCAGCAAAGCAGCAATAGTTTGAATCTTCCCCAAATCACTCTAATAACCACAGCTGTACTTTGAACTAAAACATCCCATTATCCCACTTTCTGCAAGATTCATGTTGATTAGTCCTCAACTAAAGGAGAGTGCACGCCTCCTGAACATGTTTTACAGTGAAGAAACAGGCTGTGTGTGCGCATGGGAGATAAAAGGAACGTTCATCTCGGAGAAGTTATCAATAAACTATCTAAAAAAAATGCAAATTCTCGCTTTCATTATTATTAATCACTGATTTGGGCCCTCTCTCTTGCTGGGAGCTGAGCAATCTGGCTCCAAGCCAGCAAAGCACTTAAGCATTTTCTTATCTTGCTGCATTGAAGTCGATATCACCATTCACACGCTCCAAGTTAAGCATGTGTAAAACAGAATGTTCAGCCTTGCTCCAGCCTGAGCGCCCCAGCACAGCCCAGTTAATGGAATATGGAAATGGGAGAATCAAATCCTAGGCCAGGATGTTCTACAGATTGAAATAATGCTCGTTTTTAAACAGCTCTATTCCTCCAAGATCTGCTCCGTTTCCTCGGGTTGACGGTGTCCGACGGAGGAGAACAATGGGAGGATTACAATTCAAATATTATCTTATCCTATTTATCCCTGTATCCTATAAAACTGTCATTGCTGGGGACTCGAACTATGCCTGGTGGAGCTCTGGCTGAAATCAGACTTGCAGCAGGGCTGAAACTCTCCCTGTGTGCTTTTTCCATGGATGTTGGGAGACTTCAGGACGTTCAAGCTTTTGAAAAACCTCCATTAAAAAGCTTTTATGAACTCCTGTTGCAGTTTCCATAGAAACAGCTGATCATAATTTCGGGGAGAATATAAAACCTTTTTCAACACATTTGATAGTAATTTTCTCCAAATGACCTCCAGGTAATTAATGTGATGGTTTGACCCCTGCTTTAACATTATTTTCTAAGAAACAAGCTGCAATGCTCCATTAAAAACCTGAATGCATTGTTCATAGCAGGCAAAAAAGACCTTGGAAGTTTGGGATCTACTCAGGCAGGGATTGTGTACGTGGCCAGTTCATGTTTCTGGTTCTTTTAAGACGTTTCTCTGACCTTGGGAAAGATCACATTGATGTGATGACCTCTGCCTTTGCAGAATTCACAGTCAGAAACTTTGACTTGAATAAATAAAACCAGAGCTGTCCATCTGTCTAAATCCCACTGGGAATCTGTGATGTCCAAATTTCAGGATTTATTGCATGACTTGTACACAACTAAAAGACTTTGTAAGTGATCACCCTCTGTCGGAGCAGTGCTGCCTTTCTGGAAATGCTTCAGCAGCACCAAGAGAAAAACTCATTGCTCAGAATTTTATTTTAATTTCACAAGATGAAAAGCAAATCAAGTCAAAAATACTTTCCTGCAACGCCAGATACTTAAATGAGCTGACTGATTTCTATTTACTTCAAGAATTACTTGGGATTTTATTCTGATGGTGGTATTAGACATTCACAATTTTGGAAAAGTCATCAAATCATGGAATGGTTTGGATTGGAAGGAACTTTTAAGCTCATTTAATTCCAACCCCCTGCCATGGGCAGGGACACCTTCCACCATCCCAGGTTGCCCCAAACCCCATCCAACCTGGCCTTGAACCCTTGAACCTTTTCATTGTTCCCAATATTTCAGTTCTTTCCTTTTCCCAGATGAACTCTGTTTATCCAGTGATATTTCCAGTTCTGCCTACAGTCCTGTATTTACTTTTTTTTTAATTTTGTTTTGAATTCCATAAGAAAATGTCATGGATCACCCATCACTTTGCAGAGATCTCATTCCTACCTATGTACTCCCATCTTTTTTTATCATTTTACACAGAATGGGACCTTTGCTCAAAAATGAGTAAATCTAAAACCTCAAATGAAAAAGTAAAAGACTCAAATGAAAGGATGCTGCTTCCTATATAAAAAATTTGGCAGTCTTCTCCAAACGGGATTATTTGCATATGGAATTATAAAATCACAGAACCACTGGAAAAGGCCTCTCATACCACGGAGTTCAATCAATATGATCATCAATATACGTGAAAACTACCAGCTGATCAAAAGTATCCTGACAAATAAATCCACCAGAGTGTGTCCTCCAACAATCTGGGCTATTTTGTGCATTTCTTTAGAGATCTCGCCGAGGTACAAAACAGACATCACTGTTTATGGCAGTGTTAAATCGTGCAGAGCAGAAATCTGTGTCTGACTCAGATCCTTAAATTGTTCAGTTCACGTGGATGTTTTCTTTTCCATTGGGTTCTGTTACCATTGGAAACGCTGCTGCTCTCGTGGACAGAAATTTAAAATACAGTTGTGACTATCTGCCATGGATCTCAGACACCTTCTAGCTACCATAGAAGGAATTCTGACATTCCTAATATGGATGCTCTGACTTGTTTGCTGCTCACTCCAAGAAATGGGAATTTCCTGCAGAACCTCCCCGGATCATCTCTTTCCACAACCTGAGACAAGGTAACTCTATTTATATGGAATAAAAAGGCATTTGTATAACAATGTACTCCAATTCACTCTTGGGGGGAAAAAGAACACCATTTATTTCAAAATTTCAGTGGTTTTCCCACAGTTCTCAGGATTTGACCGAAGTCTCCAAGTATTCCAACAGGTTCTTCAGGCTCCAGGGTGGAACTCAAAGGTTTTACCTGACAGTGGCTGTGACCTGTGGGTGATGCTCACAGAAAACAGAAGTGAATTCCCTCACACAAAAGACTTTAGAGTTGTATTTCCACAAACAAGGAAGAAAACCCTGCCTTTTCTTCTTGGATTCTGCATAACCTTGTAAATGTGCATTTAATCTCATCACTTAGCTGGAAGGGACAAACTCATTTCAGTTTTGCAAAGATACCCTCACTGCTGCCTTCAATCTCTTTTTCTGCCATCTGAATAGCCACTGGTTTATTTACTTCTCTTCCCTCGCTATTTTTTTTTTGTAAATTACATTTTCCTGGAACTTTATACACCAGAAAAATCACAACCTCAAGTTTCATGCTCCAGTATTGATTGCTACAGGACGCTGATTGCTGGGCTGGCTGTCCGAAGTCACCGCTGTCCTCTCCCAAGGGCTCAAGAGCTGCTCTTTTCCCCTTGAAAAACTGCAATGGGTGCAAAAGTCCTGCAAAAGGTGATCCCGCTACAAAAACTGTTCTGTTCAACATCTTACTGTTAATAAACTTTCTCTGTAAATGTCTTTCTCGAGGGGAAGCAAAATCATGGAATAACAGAATGGTTTGGGTGGGAAGGGACCTTAAAGCTCATCCAGTGCCACCCCCTGCCATGGGCAGGGACATCTTCCACTATCCCAGGTTGCTCCAAGCCCCAGCCAACCTGGCCTTGGACACTTCCAGGGATCCAGGGGCAGCCACAGCTTCTCTGGGCACCCTGTGCCAGGGCCTCCCCACCCTCACAGACAGGAATTCCTTCCCAGTATCCCATCTAACTCTGCCCTCTGGCAGGGGGAAGCCATTCCCCTGCATCCTGTCCCTCCATCCCTTGTCCCAAGTCCCTCTCCAGCTCTCCTGGAGCCCCTTTAGGCACTGGAAGGTCATTCCTTTTAATCCTGATTTATGATCTTCAGTTCTGTAAAGAGCATTTCCTCATCTTTTTAGTCTTTAAAATGCACGATGAAAACTGCATTTCCCCTCCACCAGAATTTGTTCCATTTCTGGCGTGCTTTGCTCAGCTCCAGCTTCTTGTGAAAGAAACCTGACACGTGAAATTGAACTTTATATCCCCAAACGATCCTTAACACTGTTCAGGATTTCCAACAGAAATGCAAAGTGCCTAATCTACTGCTCTGTTGTTAAATGAGTGGAGAAATTCCCTTCTTTGCTGATTGTGGTCCCTCAGCTCCCCTCACCTTATTTATTGAGGGGAAACACTTTGAATCCTGTTGAAATCTCTACTGAAATTTTATTCTGCAAAATTCAGTGGATTGGTTGATTACATACAGAGCCAACCCAGTTTGTTCGTGCTATTTTTAAAGGAGTGTCCAAAATAGAACACAGCACTCAAACCAGGCAAGTAGGGCAGAATAATGACCTTACTCGAGGTGTTTGACATTTTTAATAGGATCACATTGCTTACTGTATGAAATTCCTCAGCTCCTTCAACTGTGTATTCCAAACCTGCAAAATCCCACTCTCGTTTTGTAAGACAATTTCCAGCACTTTATGTATTTTCTATCCACCTCACACAGTTTATTTGCACTTCAGCTGTCATTTCACCTTTCTCTATAGCTTTAACACCTCAATCCCTTTTTTTCCTGCTTGCTTCCAGCTTCCTAAAATTTATCTCCAAATTCTCACGAGTGCACTCACTGAAAATTGTATTTTAGATCATCCAGTGATAATCTCTTCTACCACTGAACTCTAGTTGCAGTGGATTAAGAACAACTCAAAGTCCCAGTTTAGGACACCTGGAGTGTCCTTTGGAAATGGGATGTTCCGGTTCACTTCCCTGCTGCAGTGAATGTTTATTTATTATTTATGAAATGGATAAAAGGTTATGGAATAATCTACGTTGGAATAGACCTCTGAGATAGAGCCCAACCACTAAAGGTCAAAGGCATTACCTACAAAAATGTGTTTCCTTCACTGCTTGGTGATCAAGGGAATCCCTTAGAAAGCAGAGGAAGATCATTTAAAATCCTGGTAGGCAGCAGGATTTCTCACATCTGCTGAGAGCATCCCTGTCCCAATTGGGTAAAATTCAGCTTTTTTCTGCTTTATGTTTTCCTAGAGGTGTCCCAAATAGATATGGTTGGGTTTAAACCAAAAGACTTGTTTTACCCGGTTCCCTTTGTTCAACAGGAAAATTCTGGATTATGTCATAGAGTCAAAGGAAGTTTTGGGGTGGAAGGGACCTTGAAGCTCATCCAGTTCCACCCCCTGCCACGGGCAGGGACACCTCCCACTGTCCCAGGTTGCTCCAAGTCCCATCCAAACCTTCTTCAAATCAGATCTGTTAGTGAGACAGAAAAAATGATGGTTGCACAGATCTGTTTCCACCTCCTTGTCTGTACCCCCAGCAACCCCAGCAGGAGGCAGGGAAAGCATTCCCTGCCCAGGAGCAGGACAGGGACACCCCCCACACGTCACTGCAGGGCCAAGAGCCACCAACAATGACCGCAACAGGAGCCTGAACAGAACTGCACCTAAACACCCCTAAATTCAGGTGTATTAACCCTGAGCTGAGTCCAACGCCTAAGGTGCAGTTTTATCTCAGTAGCTGTTCAGATTTTTGGCAATTCTTCCCCCACCTATTTCCCACCTACTCCTGTAGGGATCAAGTTGATATTATGCTTTTACTGCTCATTTTTACGCTAATCACTTCAGAAAGAGATTTGTAAAGGGTCCAATTTCCATTTATTCTTGAGAGCTCCATACTTAACTCCCTTTTGTCTTCTTAAAGACATTCACCATAGTTTACAGGTAAAATAAAAGGGATACTGATACAAATTCTTATTATTATCCAATCATTTTCCAAAGAGGAAATTATGATTTGTTGGCACTCCTCAAATAATAATTCAGCACACAAATCTTACTTTGCTCAGAGAACAGGTCCTACACAAACACATTTATCCTGTTGTCAGCTGTTTGCCAGTCGCTGCCTAATCCTCTCCAGCACTTCTGTTTTCCTAAAGAATATTAAAATATCCAATCATATCTTAAAAATGAGATTATAGAAACAGCATTATTAAAAAAAAAATAGGTAGATTTGGCAGTGTCACCTTGAGGCCACCCTAGGATTGGGACACACTAAGCCAGGTATTTTATATATATATATATATAGTTAATCACAGAATGGTTTGGGTTGGAAAGGACCTAAAACATCACCTAATTCCAACCCCTGCCGTGGGCAGGGACACCTTCCCCTATCCCAGGTTGCTCCAAACCCTGTCCAACCTGGCCTTGGACACTTCCAGGGATCCAGGGGCAGCCACAGCTTCTCCGGGCATATATAAATATATATATATACACACACAGATACATACACACACATAAAGAGATAAAGTCCATATCTGTAACAAGAATACGTGGACAAATGACAGAAAATTACCATTATTTCTTGACAGAGTTCCAGAGTTCATTTGGTAAGATCATGAGGAACATGATTACTTTACATTTTTTACATTCTTGGGTATGATGTAATGCATCCACACATTAATTGGAATTTTGGTCACAATTAGCATGTAATAAATTCCTGATTAGTTGTACGCATTTCAAGCACTTTAATTGGTTTGTTTCCATTGATATAATGTAATGTGGTTTAAACTCTGTAATTTAGAGGTTGTAGTTAGTTATCATTGATTGGCTCATCAATAGCATTGTCACAAGTGTGGGAGGGCTGCCTTAATTGTGGCTGAAACTCCCATTTCTGAGGAAACAAGTGATGTAACAATTTTCCCTCTGGCTGCATTAGCACTTCATTTGCTGTTTTTATTAAGTGCTGTGGATTCTAAGATGAGTTTGCATTCTGTCCCTTTTTTTTTGTGAAGCACTTGAAATGTCTCACAGCTCAACTCGTGTCATTAATTTCTTGTAAACTTGTAACTCCAGTGCTCACAGGAAATATTTACCACACGTTCACCGCAGTGAAATGAAAAGTTCACTCAGCACAGACTGGAAAACTGGCAGCCCTCTAATCACAAATTCTGTTTCATTTCGAAAGGTTATGTAGGGTTTTCAGGATTCTTTATTGGATTATGACTCAAAAAATGACACCGGCATATTTTAAAAATACACCTCTTTAATACCTATCTCTCTACTTCTACTCTGAGTCCTTTTTGCAATTTCCAATTGAAAATTGTTTTCCTCTGTGAATTTACCCTTTTCCATTTCATAAGTTTGTTTTTCTCTCTGATTTCAATGGAACTGAAACCTTGCTTAACATTAACTTCAATTATTTGAGATCTATGTCATTTCAAGACATTCTTATACAACTATTTCAAAGTGTTATTCACCTAATTGAGAGAGAGATGATAAAATCAGAGAATCATGGAATGGTTTGAGTTGGAAGGGACCTCAGATCTCATGTTGTTCCAACCTGACACCTTCCACTATCCCAGGTTGCTCCAAGCCCCGGCCAACCTGGCCTTGGACACTTCCAGGGATCCAGGGGCAGCCACAGCTTCTCTGGGCACCCTGTGCCAGGGCCTCCCCACCCTCACAGTAAAGAATTTCTCCCTAATATCCCATCTATCCCTGCCCTCTGGCAGTGGGAAGCCATTCCCTGGGTCCTGTCCCTCATCCCTTGTCCCAAGTCCCTCTCCAGCTCTCCTGGAGCCCCTTTGGCCACTGGAAGGCCACAATAAATGCCACCCCTGAGCCTTCTCTCCTCACATTTCTTACTAAACCAATCCAGTGACAATACAGTGAGCTTCTGAGGTTGCACCAAAATCCCAGCAAGAATTCCCTACAACGGCTGTAAAATGTCTGACCCACAACTACCAAATTCACTTTGCAGGCCCGAGGCATAACAGAGAACCAAACCCTGCTGAGTTATTTCCATCTTTCCCTTGACTCCCACGTCAGACAGTCCAGAAGTGATCCCCAAGCTCTGACTTACAACCAAAGAATATTTTAAATGTTCCTTAAACCACCACAGTAAATTTTCAGGCACTGAGTTTAACGCTTTGGCCTCACAGTCGTAACATAGGCCAAGACAGCTTAGAAATTGTGAAATAAATATTCCCCAATACTGGAAATGTTTCCGGTGGGAGACCACGAGGTTGTATCATTTCATCTGGCTACCAAGGAGGTTTTGGGAGTCACACAGCAAGGCAAGGGCTGAAGTGGGCTTGGTTCACTCCAGGTCATCAGGAGACTCCCATTAAGGTTCCTGTCTCAGTATTCCATATAAATCTGAGAATATTCATGCTGGATCTGGCCAAAACCACATCTGGGTTCCTTTCTTTGCTGGTGCTTTAGACGCTTCCCAGTGCAACAGCACATGGACACTGTGGAAATCGCTCACAGATCTCTCACTCACAGTTACCTGCACTAAAGGCATCTCCTGGAAGCTGTAGTTACTGGTTAACAGCTTTTTATGGATTTTTCTTCTCTGAAGTTCTCTAACTCCTGGCATTCCCAGAAGCTTTTACCAATGAGCTCCACAGGCTGTGTGAGCCACTGAACCAAGAGAATCCCAACCTTCCAACAACATAAACAGCGTTTTCTTGGAGTAAGAAGAGACCACCAAACCAGCAGCTGTCCTAACTGCCTTTTAAAGAATAACCAAGGAATTTGGTGTCATTTCAGGGGTGTTTCAGATGGAATTAGTTGTAATTACCCTGTTCCTCTGCGGCTGATGCAGTTCTATTAAAGCCATGTCCAAGTGCTCAGCCTTTCAAATTAGCAAGATAAAAATACTCCAATAAGAACTGTCTGCACAGAATGTGTCACACAGCAAATTGCTGATTTGTTGTGGTACAAATCCTTGCTAAATGCTTTGTTTGGATGGCTTGTGCTTCTCACCAACCACTTGGGCCACTCAGAAAGAACAGGGCCAACTCACATTCCTGTAAATAGAACTTTTATGTCTCACCATACACAGCTCGTGCTCTCTTCTTGCTGCTCTCAGTTGTCCCAAGTGAACCCAAATGGATCTTGACCCTCTGCAAACTCCAGGTCAATTGTTTAAAGAATCAGTGAAAACAATTTTTATTTCTTTCCACCCACAAAACAGAGACAGTTACAACAATGTGCCTGTGACTAATAAAACTCCCATCTTAGGAGCCAGATATTAAAACATTTAAAGGTTAGGATGCTCAGAGAATGCAAAATGAAAGATTTTCAAACTAAGGGAACAATGTGTAAAACTGTAAACAACACAAACACAATAAGGGTCTTGCCCTGCAAAACAGATGATAATACAGATGGATCATCAGAGGAGCCCAAACAGTGCTTTGAATTATTCAAAGAACTCCTAAGAAATTGGTCCGCTCTCAACTTCAAAATACAAATGTGTTGAGTGAAGTAGAAGCTGCGTGAGGAGGGATTAAACAGACACCAACTTGCTTTTGAGATGTCTTTTAAAAAGTTCATGAAGAATGACACCTAACCTGAACCAGGTGACACTTTACCTGTGTGCCCCAGTGGGCAAGAGGCCAAGGACACCCGGGCTGTCCCAGCTCTGGGGTGGCAGCAGGGCCAGGGCAGTGCCCGTCCCCTGTGCTGGCACTGCTGGGGCACCTCCAGTGCTGGGGACAGCTCCGGGACCCTCATGGCAAGAAAGACATTGCGGGGCTGGAGCACGTCCAGGGAAGGGAACAGAGCTGTGGAAGGGGCTGGAGCACCAGGAGCAGCTGAGGGAGCTGGGAAAGGGGCTCAGCCTGGAGAAAAGGAGGCTCAGGGGGGACCTTGTGGCTCTGCACAACTCCCTGACAGGAGGGGGTAGCCAGGGGGGTCGGGCTCTGCTCCCAGGGAACAGGGACAGGAGGAGAGGAATTGGCCTCAAGCTGTGCCAGGGGAGGTTCAGGTTGGACATGAGGATGAATTTCTTCACAGAAAGGGTGGTCAGGCATTGGAAGGGGCTGCCCAGGGAGGTTTGGAGTCCCCCTCCCTGGAGGTGTCCAAGGAAGGCCTGGCTGTGGCACTCAGTGCTCGTGACAAGGTGGGGATCGGTCGCAGGCTGCACCTGATGGTCTCAGAGCTGTTTTCCAGCCTAAATAATTCTGTGAACAGTTTGTTCAGCAACATCAGCTCTGCCTTAGCTCCCAACTCACCAAACATTTCAGCAGAATATATTTATTTATTTCCGTGTTTCTCGTAACTGAAACGATGGCACTCCAGAACCGCACAGAATTACATCACTCGGTTCCTGTGGGTGACATCCCTTCCCCCTCCTATGCCACTTGATTCTTGACTGAGCTAAAGCACTGAAAAATTAGACTTCATTTCAGTATGCTAATAGCAATCTATCCAAAACAATGTAATCAAGGCCTCATGTGCTCCTATAATTTCATTCTTGACATAAGTCTGACAGCTATTTATTGTTGGAGTGAACTGTGGGGAGGGGAAGAGAAAAATTCCTGTAATTTCCCCTCCCCCCAACCAACACAACAGCTTTGCCGTTTGAAGCAGGATCTTTGTGAACCACACAAAATGGGAATAATCAGGGGGTTTACATATGTCTTGTCTTAAGCAATCAAGGCCCAGAGTTAACGGAGAGGCACATTCAGATGTGCCAATTCCCAAACTGGCCACCTCTGATGAGCCAGCTGTGAGCTTCAATTGTCACATTATAATTTAGGCGAGGAGGAGGAGGGGGGAAGAGAAAGGCATCCAGCTCCACACTGGATGAACATAATTATTCACAGCAGGATGCTGCAGAATTAATTTAGCCAATCAGAATTATAGTGGGGGGTTGGGCATTGGCAGCAGAGAACGGGGGAAAAAGAGAAGGAAAGGAGAAAGAAAATCGGGAGAGGGATCAAAACAATGTGACTAACACCTTGCTAATGTTTTGATTGTGCATCCCTCGGTGTACTTGGGATACAGTGAAGTGGAAACAAAACTGTGACATAGGTGGGCCTGACTCTACAGGGCTGGTTGGAAATGAGAGATGCTGAGAATTTGGTTCATTGGGGAAAAAAAGCATCAGTCTGAGGGGGGTTTTGTGAAATATCACATGAAATGCTACCTGGCTGGATCATACTGGTAATACATTGTCAGATAAAGATTAGGCTGGACAGGGCTTGGAGCAGCCTGGGATAGTGGAAGGTGTCCCTGCCCACGGCAGGGGGTGCAACAAGATGAGCTCTGAGGTCCTTTCCAACTCAAATCATTCTGTGATTCTATGACGAACACAAATCTGGGAACAACGCTGGCAATTCCGCATCCTTCTGGGGCAGAACTTGAGAAACTCTGCCAAAACGCCACTCAACCAACAGAGCAGGCAGGAAAACAACCCCCAGCCCAGGCTGTGCTCAAACGATGTGATCTTCCCAATTTCAGCGCAAAATCCACCACGAATTTTGTGATGACGGCTTTGGGTTGTGTGAGTGAAAGGAGCTGCCCGGGGGAGTGAAGAACGGGAGCTCTTCCATCACAGGTCTGGGCTCGGAGAGAAGCGTTTCGTTTAATGATTCCATTAAATTCATCTCGGACCAACGCTGAGCAATATTGGTCATCACTTCAGCATAAAACCCCTGCTGAGAGGAACAGGGACTCTAACTCCTCTTGTATGTTTTTCTGGGAGTTTTGAGTGCAGTGTTTCATCAATTTACAATTTACCAACAGCTTATTTTTTTCCTTTATTCTGAAGTTAAATCGTATTTTTGGTAGCGAAGGAAATAGTAGGATATATTAAAGGAATCAAGCAGAAATGTGTATCTTGGTTGCTTTAAGCTCCCAGTGTCCAGAGAAATATTTCAACCCAGGTCACCAAGTGAGTAAATTTAGATGGAAAGAATTCTTCCCATTTCTATTCCCTTTACAGAGAACAGACCAGAACCACAGAAGCCACACTCTGACCCTTTGATCCTCCTTTACCTGAAGAAGGATCATACAACCTACACCTGTTTGTCCCTATTCCTGCCAACACCTCTTTGCAGTTGCAAAAACAGAGCGAAGATTGAAAGGATAGGGAATATTTTAGATATCTAAAAATGGAGTGTTGAATCCTCCATAAAAATAAATCTCTCTGTTTTCCAAATTTCTAAAGCTTCAATGACCTTGAGCTTTACTTCTATGTTAAGAGATGCTCAAAGAAGGGATGTGTAGACAATGGATCTCCAGAGTACTCAGTTTATTTCCACTTAAATGAAAAATAAAATTATTATACTGCTAGGCAGACTGCAAGGCTTGGGTTTAGGTTTTTTTTCCTTTCTTTTCCTGGAATTGTACAAGCGTGACAGATGGGACGGAAGCAGAATCCTGGAGTTCCTGTAAAAGTTAACTCAAGCTTCTGCTCTCTGATTCTGGTAATGGAGACGAAAATGCCAGGAAGGTTGGTCAGGTTTTATTTCTGGCGATAATGTTTGATGAACACCACTGTCAACGAGAGCTGTGATTTAATCTGGAAGGATATAAGGCCTTGTGGTAAAAATGGTATAACTACAAATCCTGATTAACAATCACTGCAACAGCAAAATTGGTTCCCATAGCAACCAGAGTGGAATGATACAACAAATGGCAAAGCCACGTCGGATAAATTACCCCATGAAATGGCCCTTTTTGGAAAAAGTCATTTGCCTTTCTGCTGCCTTCGTCTTTAAGGACTTGCAAATACTACTGTCAATCTCCTGATCCTTGCCGCTCATCCTCTAAATTCCATCATCATTTGTTCTTCTAATAGCCAAGGTAAAAGAATAAAATAGAAGTAATAAGAAGACAATATGGTATTTAACATCCGAAAGCTCATGGCAGATCCTGACAGCTAAAAAAAAATACAAATTCCTACATATCTTATAAATTTTCGTCTTTTCATCCACTCTATGTTTATTTTATGGTATTTCCATAACTTCAGCTTCCAAAAGCAAATAGCAATTTTAGACATTTTGCATTTGTAAAACGAACGACTGCAGCCACCTGCTTTGTAGGCGTTGCTCGGGGAGCAAACATGGAACCAAGGAAGAAAATAGAACTTAGAGATGGAATTAGAGATTAGATACTGATCACTTAAAACACGTAGAAAATATCTTTCCATAAGAATGACCCTTTGAGTTCAAAAATGTGTGGTTCCAGCTGCGTAGCTCACGTAGCCCCGTCCAACCTGGCCTTGGACACTTCCAGGGATCCAGGGGCAGCCACAGCTTCTCTGGGCACCCTGTGCCAGGGCCTCCCCACCCTCACAGGGAACAATTCCTCCCCAGTATCCCATCCATCCCTGCCCTCTGGCAGTGGGAAGCCATTCCCTGTGTCCAGTCCCTCCAGGCCCTTGTCTAAAGTTCCTTGTTGCTCTCTGTCCAACTGGAGGGTGTAGGAAAATGAAACCAAACTCTTCTTGCAGGTGTAAACTAAACGGACGAGAGGCAACAAAGAGAAACTGAAACAGGGGAGACTCCAACTCAAAACAAGAAAGAATAACAAATTTACCACAAACCTGGTCAAGGAAGGGTTTGGAAAGACAGAGAGACCCCCCTGGTTCTCTGACAGTCAAAGCTCTGAGTGATCAGCTCTGTGCAGGATGAGGAACTAAAGACCTCGGGAGATCCCTTCCACCCGATGTGGTCCTAACATCTGTTTCCCCTGGGCCAGAGACAGCATTCAAGTCAAATTTTAGTGATCCCTCACTCCAACAAAAACACAGAGTAATTCTTTGAAAAGAGCTGGAGAAATGAGCCACCCCATAAAACACCGCAAAGCCTCGTGAGCCTCACGTGGTCAGAAACCAAAACACCGAAACACCAAGCCAAGAGCTGCTTTACTCTCGGGACCAGGGACAGGACCCAGGGAACGGCTGGAGCTGTCAGGAGGGGTAGGTTGGATATCAGGAAAAGGTTCTTTCCCCAGAGGGAGTCGGGCACTGAACAGGCTCCCCAGGGAATGGTGACATTCCCAAGGCTGCCAGAGCTCCAGGAGTGTTTGGACAATGTTCTCAGGCACAGGGTGGGATTGTTGGGGTGTCTGTGCAGGGCCAGGAGTTGGACTGGATGATCCTGGTGGGTCCCTTCCAGCTCAGGATATTCCATCATTCCACGATTCACTTTGTACTTGTTTAAAAGAAAGCTTCTAAATGTCCCTTTATACCAGTGGCTTATAAAATCCTTTTATTCCTGATTAGGAAGGAGGAGAGCCCTGGACACCTCATCTGCCCTCAGTGACACGAAAGGGTTGCCAGAAATCCCAGTTTCCATTTGGATTTCTGTACCTTTCAAGCCATGCAAACACTTTACGTCCCCTCAATCCATCCCAAGTTCCTGAAGCACCACCCTCCAGTCCTGGCCTGACAGGAGCTCTCCACAATGGAGAGTTCACACAACAGAATTCAAATAACAGAAGAGTGAAATCACCACGTCCCAGCTCTTCAAAGAGGGAGGTGAAGAGCAGAGCTGCCCCCCCAGACTGGGCAGTGCCCTCCAGAAGGGATTCCTGCCTTAGTTTAAATCAAAGAATCACAAATGGTTTGGGTTGGAAGGGACCTTAAAGACCATCTATTTCCAATCCCCCTGCCACGGACAGGGGCACATGACACAAATTATTTCCTTGAAAATTAGGAGGGAAAACAGGAAACATTTTCTGTAACACACTAAAATGTAATGTTTTAGCATTTACAAACTAATAAAAAATACAGGTGATAAAGTTGTAGTTCTGAAGTTATCCAACTCTATATAACCCTGTATTCCTCCTTTCAAAGCAGCAGCTACTTGGAGGTAGAATGGAAATACAAAATCAGTCTATTATGAACTTCCCAAATATCCTGAATGCTCAAAATCCAAGAAGGTTTAAGACCTATAAAAGGATCTCACGCAGAACCATGCGGGTATGACAAGAATCAAAGAATTCAGTAGAAAAGAATGACAGGAAGGAGCAAAAATAGCAGCTGTAAAGAACTTTAACAATGAGCTAGCACCAAATAAATAATCCTGAATGGCAATCAAACAATTTTCAGCTTCTTAAGATGGGAAGACTTCAAAATTTACTTTGTCCAGCTATTATTAGAGCTGAGTAGCTATGAAGAAAAGAAAGACAAAAGCTTGGGAAGATGTTTGTTGTATCCTGCTCTGAAAAGCAGCATCATGAGCTGAGCTGGAAATGCTCTTTATGTCTCTGGGCAGGAGAACTATTAATACAGAACAAAATAAAAAGTATATATATATATATATATATGTACACATTCAGGTCATTTTATTCAGTGGGGCTATTTTAAGTAGAATATTTTACCAAGAATTTGCTCAACAGAGTTTATATAGACTGAATGTAGCAGAAAAATCTCTTCTCTTCGTTCGTCCCAACGCCATAACCGGAGTGAGCAGCGTGAATTTGGGAAGTAATTCAGATAAATGTGAGCATAGAAGTGGCCAAAATAATTCTTCCATCATTACCTTGAATCTATTTCTGAGTTGTTGATTCAGTTTTGCAAGAATAACATCAGCATATTTTCATCTGCTCTCCTTGCCCGGGAGAGAACTTCAAGTCTGTTTGCTGAAAGATCCCCTCAGCGTCACTTTACAGGTGCTCGTTGTGTTAAATTAATAAAATTAATAAATCATGCATTCAGCTACTTACCTATTGCAATTAACTCAATTTCAGTCCTCAAAATCGTATATTTTTAAGCCCCCAACTGGTTTAAAATGTCAATCACCATATTAAAAGGTCTCTAAGATATACTGGTCCAATTCTAATTAGAATTAAGATGAAATTTGTGGAATGACTTTGTTGAAGTAAGATTCAATGTTAAAACATTTTCCAGAAAAATAAGTATTTATATGCGCAACGCAGCACTTTGGAAAAAACTTTAAATACTATGAAAGGAGACGACCCCTTTTTCTAAAAGGAAGTTTTACATAAATAACATAAAAATAATTTTGTAAATGGAGCAGAGTGAATATTTACCACCACATATGGAACAACAAGGTTTCTCACATGTTTAAAATGTAATCATTTTGCTCTCAGTAGTTACTTAGGCAGAGTAAACAGAATACGCCAGTGAAACAGAAAATTAATATACATCATATTTCTCCATGAAATACAGCATTTCTCCATAATTCTACTGGCTCAAATTTAGAGGCTGATGTACTGAGTAACCCAGAGATTTACCATAAAATCTCCCTCCACAGAAATATGTATTTTTAAGAAGCTGAACTGGAAATATCAGGGGTTTTTTAGCAGAAGGGACAAGTTAATCTTCATTCTATTAACATTAACTCTTGGAATCTGACACCGCGTCTTGCATTCAACCTCAGCGTTGAGGCTGCCAGAAGTTCACAGCTGATAAAACCAAGAGTTTGATCAGATCCTTGGTCCTGGCATTTACACTCAGAATTTGTTTTTAAGTCATAACTTGAAGACAGGGTTATTTATGATGTCATGTCAGAGAGACACAGACCTTTTCATGAGCTAAAGCCACATTATTTGATTTCACACTGGGCTTGCACCTTCTAAACATTCCCATTATCTGGAAATTTCCTTTTTATGGCAGCAGTTACTGAAGTTCAGATGCTTCGCCCCTCAGTATCTCAGTGTCGCTCCTGATGGGGCACATTTACAGTTTTTATTACAGGAGAAAACAAGTACTTTGTTATTTCAAGATATTGTGGCTTTTCCCTTTTCCCCTCTAATTAGGGGGGAAGGATTTCATTTTTATTGATTCTTTTTAACCGTGTTGCAAAGCCTTTATTCCTTTGCTCTTTTGGATATTAACTCCTTACTGATCCAATGCTTCCTTTCTCCGTCCTGTAGGAATTCTCACCACAAAGGAGCTCCTCTCTCCAAGAGAGACCCTGAGGGGCTGGAGCGTGTCCAGGGAAGGGAACGGAGCTGGGAAGGGGCTGGAGCACCAGGAGCGGCTGAGGGAGCTGGGAAAGGGGCTCAGCCTGGAGAAAAGGAGGCTCAGGGGGGACCTTGTGGCTCTGCACAACTCCCTGACAGGAAAAGTGACAGCACAAGAGGAAACAACCTCAAGGGAGGTTTAGGTTGGATCTTAGGAAAAATTTCTTCACGGAAAATGTGGTCAGGCACTGGCACAGCTGCCCAGGGCAGTGCTGCAGCCCCCATCCCTGGAAGGATTTTAAAGATGTGTGGATGTGGCACTTGGGGGCATGGGCCAGTGGTGGGTTAACAGTTGGACTTGATGACCTCAGAGGTCTTTTCCATCCTAAATGATCCTGTGATCCTACCCTACATCATCCTTTACTGCCACATGCCTTCAGCTGTAGGGAACACACCACCCATGGAAACACCGACATCAGAAAAGGTTCAGGGGACACCTGATCAAGCCTCTACCACCATGTGGCAAAAATCTTATCTACAAAAAATGAAAATATTTTTCCACCACTCTGTCATTCCCTGGGCCAGCACAGCCACACCAGGACACGGCAGTTTGCTCTGCACAGACAACATGACTTTTATATTCTATTTATAACAATGATATTGTCGTGATGAGACTTGGGACTCCAGGAGCCGGGAGAAGAAACCTGAGGCAGGGCTTCTGCTTATCCAGGATAAATTCTCATCTTGTTATAGAGGATTTTTGGATGGCTCTTTTGTTACTGCAGACAGAATCTGACAGTGTTGATAACGACACAACCCTGGATCTTGCAGTGCCTTTGAAAGCTCAGACAGAACCTGTCGGTTCAAAAAGTAACAGAGAAAATCTTCTCCTGACTTTAAATCCCGGAAAGAAATCAACGCCTCCACAAAAATAGAGGAAAATGCCTTGAAAAGGCTTTGAAGGAACAAAGAACCAGCAATAACAACAGCAAAAAAATAAGAAACAAAATCCTCACTGCTTTTTAGGTGACATACACAAAATCCAGCAGTGCAGAAGCCAAAATGTTAAAATTTGTGCTGGTGCCTGAGAGAACCCTGAGGGAGTTTGCATTAGCACAACAAAAGTTTGCATAGAGCAGCTTTGATGAAGTGAGCAGGCCCTGCTCCGAGCAGGAGATGGAGTTACAAAGGGTGTCAAACCCGCTGTGCAGACTCTTCTGATGGTGCCTTTCACGGAACTGAGAAAAAAATTATTTGCTAACATTTTATACCTCCTCGTGGTGGAGGAAATCCCACAGCACAAAGAACAGGAGTGGGTCTTCCTAGGTGACAGAACAAAATATTTCCAGTTGTTTAAGCCAGGTAACAGTCACTGATGATTTGTCCTAAATTCATCACGGAAATAACAAAAAGCAAACAAAAATACAAAGGGATAAGTGAGATATCCCAGTGCTGTTTGCAGCACTCCCACAGCAAAACTCTACAACACCTCTGCCTTACTTCCCAAGCCAAACACCCAGGTAGAGCCCAAGATATTAACAGAGTAATTAAGACCCAGCTAAATCATTTCAACCGCTTCCAGTAGAAATTAATCTTAAATTCAGGGAAAGAATTCTAAGGGTGCAGAGCTGTGCTAAACCCGTCACTTAACTGAAAGCTTCTAAAAGGTTTTGAGGTAAATTAGAGCCATGCAGTTGTATTTTAACACAGAAGCACAAGAACTAAGGTCTCACCACTGCTCACATTAAAAACAGAGAGTGCAACGTTCACCACGTCCTCTGGGAGTCAGACACCCCTGATATTCAAATTATTCAAATCACAGAATGGTTTGGGGTGGAAGGGACA